>CM038670.1:258727264-259233849 GCA_021605145.1 Aegilops bicornis | reverse complement strand
GAGATACTGACGATCGAATCTCGGGCAAGTAACATACCGATGACAAAGGGAACAACGTATGTTGTTATGCGGTTTGACCGATTAAGATCTTCATAGAATATGTAGGAGACAATATAAGCATCCAGGTTCCGCTATTGGTTATTGTCCGGAGATGTGTCTCGGTCATGTCTACATAGTTCTCGAACCCGTAGGGTCCGCACGCTTAACGTTTGATGACGATTTGTATTATGAGTTATGTGATTTGATGACCGAAGATTGTTCGGAGTCCCGGATGAGATCACAGACATGACGAGGAGTCTTGAAATGTGCGAGACATAAATGTTGATATATTGGACGATGTTATTCGGGCACCGGATGAGTTCGAGAGGTATCGGATAATTATCGGAGTGCCGGAGGGTTATCGGAACCCCCCGGGGGAACTAATGGGCCTAGATGGGCCTTGGTGGGGAGAGAGGAAGGGCCACAAGGGGCTGCCCCCCCTTGGGTCCAAATTGGACTAGGGGAAGGGGGCGGCGCCCCCCTTTCCTTCCCTTCCCCCTCTCCCTTCCTTCTTCCGCCTCTTCCTTAGGTGGAATCCTAGTAGGACTCCGCTCTCCTGGCGCGCCCTAGAGGGCCGGCCGGCCTCCCCCTCCCCTCCTTTATATACGGGGGCAGGGGGCACCCTAGAACTCACAAGTTTCTCTTAACCGTGTGCGGTGCCCGCCTCCACAGTTACACACCTCAGTCATATCGTCGTAGTGCTTAGGCGATGCCCTGCGCCAGTAACTTCATCATCACTGTCGCCACGCCATCGTGCCGACGAACTCTCCCTCGGCCTCAACTGGATCAAGAGTTTGAGGGAAGTCATCGAGCTGAACGTGTGCTGATCACGGAGGTGCCGTACGTTTGGTGCTTGGATCGGTAGGATCGCGAAGACGTTCGACTACATCAATCGCGTTACTAAACGCATCCGCTTTCGGTCTATGAGGGAACATAGATACACTCTCCCCGCTCGTTGCTATGCATCACCTAGATAGATCTTGCGGGATCGTAGGTAATTTTTTTGAAATACTACGTTCCTCAACAGTGGCATCAAAGCCAGGTCTATGCGTAGATGTTATATGCACGAGTAGAACACAAAGAGTTTTGGGCGATAATAGTCATATCGCTTACAAAGAACGCCTTACTTTGGTTCGACGACGGTATTGTTGTATGAAGCGGCCCGGACAGACATTACATGACCACGCTCATGAGATCGGTTCTACCGATGTGCTTTGCACATAGGTGGTCAAGCGGTGTCTGCTTTCTCCAACTTTAGTTGAATCGAGTTTGACTACGCCCGATCCTTGTTGAAGGTTAAAACAACACACTTGACAAAAAATCGTTGTGGTTTTGATGCGTAGGTAAGAACGGTTCTTGCTAGAAGCCCGTAGCAGCCACGTAAAACTTGCAACAACAAAGTAGAGGACGTCTAACTTGTTTTTGCAGGGCATGTTGTGATGTGATATGATCAAGACGTGACGAGATATAAATTGTTGTATGAGATGGTCATGTTTGGTTAAAGTTATTGGCAACTGGTAGAAGCCTTATGGTTGTCTCTTTATTGCATAAGATGCAAGCGCCATATAATTACTTTACTTTATCGCTATGCGATAGCAATAGTTGCAAAAGCAATAGTTGGCGAGACGACCATGTGACGACACGTTGATAAAGATCAAGATGATTGAGATCATGGTGTCATGCTGGTCACGATGGAAATCATGACGGTACTTTGGAGATGGAGATCAATGGCACAGGATGATGATGGCCATATCATGTCACATATTTTGATTGCATGTGATGTTTATCTTTTATGCATCTTATCTTGCTTAGTACGACAGTAGCATTATGAGATGATCCCTTACTATAATTTCAAGGTATAAGTGTTCTCCCTGAGATGCACCGTTGTGACAGTTCTTCGTTCTGAGACACCACGAGATGATCGGGTGTGATAAGCTCTACGTTCACATACAACGGGTGCAAGCAAGTTTTTCACATGCAGAATACTCAGGTTAAACTTGTCGAGCCTAGCATATGCAGATATGGTACCGGAACACTAAGAACGAAAGGTCGAACATGAATCATATAGTAGATATGATCAACATAGTGATGTTCACCATTGAAAGCTACTCCATCTCACGTGATGATCGGACATGGTTTAGTTGATATGGATCACGTGATCATTTAGATGACTAGTGGGATGTCTATCTAAGTGGGAGTTATTAAGTAATATGATTAATTGAACTTTAATTTATCATGAACTTAGTCCTAATAGTTTTTGCATATCTATGTTGTAGATCAATAACTCGCATATAACTCCCCTGTTTTATTTTTGATATGTTCCTAGAGAAAAATAAGTTGAAAGATGATAGTAGCAATGATGCGGACTGGGTCCATGATCTAAGGATTATCCTCATTGCCGCACATAAGAGTTATGTCCTTGATGCACCGCTAGGTGACAGACCTATTGCAGGAGCAGATACAGACGTTATGAACATTTGGCAAGCTCGGTATGATGACCACTTGATAGTTTAGTGCACCATGCTTTACGGCTTAGAACCGGGACTTCAAAAACATTTTGAACGCTACGGAGCATATAAAATGTTCCAAGAGCTGAAATTGGTATTTCAGACTCATGCCCGAGTCGAAAGGTATGAGACCTCTGACAAGTACTTTGCCTATAAGATGGAGGAGAATAGCTCAACCAGTGAGCATGTGCTCAGAATGTCTGAGTACTACAATCGCTTGAATCAAGTGGGAGTTAATCTTCGAGATAAGATAGTGATTGACAGAGTTCTCTAGTCACTATCACCAAGTTACTGGAACTTTGTGATGAACTATAATATGCAAGGGATGACAAAAACGATTCCCAAGCTCTTCGTGATGCTGAAATCAACGAAGGTAGAAATCAAGAAAAGCATCAAATGTTGATGGTTGACAAGACCACTAGTTTCAAGTAAAAGGGCAAGGGAAAGAAAGGAAACTTCAAGAAGAATGGCAAGCAAGTTTCCACTCCCATGAAGAAGCCCAAATCTAGACCCAAGCCTGAATCTGAGTGCTTCTACTGCAAAGGAAATGGTCACTGGAAGCGGAACTACCCCAAATACTTGGCGGATAAGAAGGATGGCAAAGTGAACAAAAGTATATATGATATACATGTTATTGATGTGTACTTTACTAGTATTCATAGTAGCCCCTGGGTATTTGATACTGGTTCAGTTGCTATGATTAGTAACTTGAAACAGGAGATACAAAATGAACAAAGACTAGTTGAGGGCGAGGTGACGATGTGTGTTGGAAATGATTCCAAAGGTTGATAAGATCACCATCGCACACTCCCTTTACCTTCGGAATTAGTGTTGAACCTAAAATAAATGTTATTTGGTGTTTGCGTTGAGCATAATATGATTGGATCATGTTTATTGCAATACGGTTATTCATTTAAGTCAAAGAATAATTGTTATTCTATTTACATTACACTAGTACAGCGAGCTGCTAAACAAACGGTTTTTAACCTCTTTTCGCGACGGCCTTCGGAACCGTCGCCAAGTGAGTGTGGGCGAGGGGGCGGGGGTCATTCCCACACGACCCAGAAACCAGCAGGGATATGCCCTCCTGGCATACACGCTCGACAAAATGAGGTCGTGTGCGACCGGCGAGCGCTCAAATACGGAAATATGAACAGTAGAGCTAAAAAATACAGTTATACGGTGAAATTGTTTCCGGTCGCAAGTACATCCCACACAGTCAGTCCCCACTAAACGTTTTCGTTCGTATGTACATCTCACACAGTTGCTCCAAGGAAAACATTTCCGTTCACATGTACATCATACACAATTTTTCCCGTCAAATTGTTTGCATTATTGAATGTATCACACACGGTCCATAGAAGAAACTGTGTGGCAAAGGTTGTCCATCACACATAGTTTTTATGTGGTAAACGTTTGCGAGATGGCCTAACACAAACAGTTTTCAAGAGAAAGTCGTGTGTGATTGTTCATTGATCCAACACGGTTTATTCCTAGAAACTGTGTGTGTTGCCTGAGGTCATCGCCCACGGTATTTTTTCAACAACAGTTTGCAATAGCAAAACCCAATTAGCAGGCTAATTTGCCATTAGCAGGCTAATTATCTGATTATTCACAATCCATTTATTAATCTAATTGACATTTCATATTAAGCACACAATATATTTCATTTTCATAATTGAAATACATCGGAGTACAACATGATATAGCTTGAGCACTCAGCTACCCCATTACACAACTACACCAGGACCAAGTTTCACATGCAACATCTATAACCTTTCGAATTAGCATCATAGACGGTACATAGACAGATGTATCTCATCTGGAAAACTGCTAAAGCAGAAGGCGAATATTGAGCCTTCATTGATGTTGAAGGTCTTTGTAACTTTAGGCCTGTGCCTATTGATGATTGACCGTCCATCCTTCGTCCTCTTCAGGAACACTTCAATATTGAACCGTAGGTGTTGTATGAATACCTTCCTCGCCTCCTGACCATACAGGTGGTTTGAGAGGTAATCATTAGTGAACTGCTTTGGAAAGGCCTGAAAACAAGGATGTGCATAAATACATTCTCTATATTGGAAATGGGGCAAAGGAATAAAAAAGGCAAGGTATAATAGTTAGTACCATCCTGTAGTGAACTGATGTCTTCTTCATTGTGTAGATGATACGTCTCTAACGTAGCTATAATTTTTTATTGTTCCATGCTATTATATTATCTGTTTATGATGTTTAATGGGCTTTAATCTGCCCTTTTTTATTATTTTTTGGACTAACCTATTAACCAAAGGCCCAGTGCCAATTTCTGTTTTTTTGCCTATTTCAGTGTTTTGTAGAAAAGGAATACCAAATGGAATGAAACCTTCATGATGATCTTTCTTGGAACGAACGCAATCAAGAAGACTTGGAGTTGAAGTCTGGAACTCCGCGAGGCGGCCACGAGGCAGGAGGGCACGCCCAGGGGGGTAGGCGCGCCCCCACCCTCGTGGGCCCCATGGAGCTCCACCGACGTACTTCTTTTGCCTATATATACTCTTATACCCTAAAAACATCAGGGGATCCACGAAACCACTTTTCCACCGCCGCAACTTTCTGACCCGTGAGATCCCATCTTGGGGCCTTTTCCGACGATCTGCCGGAGGGGGAATCGATCACGGAGGGCTTCTACATCAACACCATAGCCTCTCCGATGATGTGTGAGTAGTTTACCACAGACCTTCGGGTCCATAGTTATTAGCTAGATGGCTTCTTCTCTCTCTTTGGTTCTCAATACAAAGTTCTCCTCGATGTTCTTGGAGATCTATTCGATGTAATACTCTTTTGCGGTGTGTTTTCCGAGATCCAATGAATTGTGGATTTATGATCAAGATTATCTATGAATAATATTTGGTTCTTCTCTGAATTCTTAAATGGATGATTTGATATCTTTGCAAGTCTCTTCGAATTATCGGTTTAGTTTGGCCTACTAGATTGATCTTTCTTGCAATGGGAGAAGTGCTTAGCTTTGGGTTCAATCTTGTGGTGTCCTTTCCCAGTGACATTAGGGGTAGCAAGGCACGTATTGAATTGTTGCCATCGAGGATAAAAAGATGGGGTTTATATCATATTGCTTGAGTTTATCCCTATACATCATGTCATCTTGCTTAATGCGTTACTCTGTTCTTATGAACTTAATACTCTAGATGCATGCTGGATAACGGTCGATGTGTGGAGTAATAGTAGTAGATGCAGAATTGTTTCAGTCTACTTGACACGGACGTGATGCCTATAGTCATGATCGTTGCCTAGATATTATCATTACTATGCGCTTTTCTATCAATTGCTCGGCAGTAATTTGTTCACCCACCATAATACATGCTATCTTGAGAGAAGCCACTAGTGAAACCTATGGCCTCGGGTCTCTTTCTTATTATATTGCATCTCTTTTATTTACATTGCATCTCATTTACTATTTTGCAATCTTTACTTTCCAAACTATACAACAAAAATACCAAAAATATTTATCTTACTATCTTTATTAGATCTCACTTTTGCGAGTGACCGCGAAGGGATTGACAACCCCTTTATCGCGTTGGTTTC
Organism: Aegilops bicornis; assembly: GCA_021605145.1. Taxonomy (NCBI): domain Eukaryota; kingdom Viridiplantae; phylum Streptophyta; class Magnoliopsida; order Poales; family Poaceae; genus Aegilops; species Aegilops bicornis. The sequence continues at coordinate 259,227,724 of CM038670.1, read as the reverse complement.
AATGTTATTGATTGTTTTTGTAGGTAATAGGTTACTTGCGTGTTATCTCCTACTGGATTGATACCTTGGTTCTCAAAAACTGAGGGAAATACTTACGCTACTTTGTTGCATCACCCTTTCCTCTTCAAGGGAAAACCAACGCATGCTCAAGAGGTAGCAGCAGACAAAGATCTTATTGTTTTTTGTTGCTAATTTTTTTATCCTAACAATCTTTCTGAGTTTCTTGACTTGACTGATATTCATGGACAACTCATTTCCCCATATGCAAAAAGGGTCTAATAAAGGTCAAAACCTTTGTGGCAGGACCTACATGTGCAAGACCAAATTGTTAAAAACCTAAATATTAGAATGGTTCCTGCAATTGCACAATAATGTGCTATTAGACAACGGACCATGCACGTGCTAATCTCGATTGTAAACCTCAGTGCTTGCCATTGTTTCCCTGCAACACATATAAGGTAGTTAGTCATCAGTGTAAGGGCATCTTTAGCCCTAAGATGTTTTGGTGATTGATGACAATGCTTTTGCAGACTAATCGTGTGCACTGAGATTTTCAGAGATTCATCCTTTGGCACGAGACGATTCCCTCCCCTCAGAGTTTGAAGCAAAGACGGTGTAGTCTTTTCAATTTAGTTTGGTGGACTAGTTTCATAGAGATCACCGTACTATCAAGAGGGGGTCCGCTTTGGAAAGGCTAGGGTGGAATCATCACGTACACATCCCTTGCACACCTTCCGAGCCTTTCCCTTCAATGGAGAGCCTCGTTCTTGCCCTTTGTGCCTGTTTCGGTTCGAGCGGTAGTACACAGGTCGAAGCGATAGTACCGCTTGGGTGCTATAAGCGGCAAGATTACTCCACAGCGGTAGTACCGCTTGTAGCCCCAGCCGTAGTACCGCCATGTTTTCGTGCTAGTGCCGCCTCGATTCAAAGGCTCGTTTTTCGTGTCGGACTCTACGGTACCAGCCGCGTCTAGAATGGCGGTAGTACCGCCCTCGAGCGGTAGTACCGCGGGGAGGAGCGGTAGTACCGCTTAGGCTATTAAGCGGTAGTACCGCTGGCCTAGAGGTGTACCGCTCTCTGCGGGGCTGGTAGGGGGTAACAGTTGGTTTGTTCCCCCCGCTATATAAGTGGGTCTTCTTCTCCAAAGTTGACTTACCTCTTCCCCCAAAAGCTCCATTGTTGCTCCAAGCTCCATTTTCTCCCGGTCTCTCTCCCTAGCCAATCAAACTTGTTGATTTGCTCGGGATTGGTTGAGAAGGCCCCGATCTAAACTTCCACCAAGAGAAATTTGATTCCCCCACTAATCCCTAGCGGATCTTGTTACTCTTGGGTGTTTGAGCACCCTAGACGGTTGAGGTCACCGTGAAGCCATAGTCCATTGTGGTGAAGCTTCGTGGTGTTGTTGGGAGCCTCCAATTAAGTTGTGGAGATTATCCCAACCTTGTTTGTAAAGGTTCGGTCGCCGCCTTCAAGGGCACCAATAGTGGAATCACGGCATCTTGCATTGTGCGAGGGCGTGAGGAGAATACGGTGGCCCTAGTGGCTTCTTGGGGAGCATTGTGCCTCCACACCGCTCTAACGGAGACTTACTTCCCCTCAAAAGGAAGGAACTTCGGTTAACACATCCTCGTCTCCACCGGCTCCACTCTTGGTTATCTCGTGCCTTTACTTGTGCAAGCTTATTTGTGTTATATCCTTTGCTTGCTTGTGTGCTTGTTGTTGTGGCATCATATAGGTTGCTCACCTAGTTGCATTTCTAGACAACCTACTTTGATGCAAAGTTTAATTTGGTAAAGAAAAGCTAAAAAAAATTAGTTGCCTATTCACCCCCCCTCTAGTCAACTATATCGATCCTTTCAATTGGTATCAGAGAGTCGTCTCTTTTTAAGGACTTTACCGTCCAAAGAGTATGGTTGACGCCGTAGACGATGTGGGAGAGCACTCCAGTGCGGATCCGATATCGTCTACGGGAGATGGGGGTAACTCAATCTCACGTGAGGAATTCAATGTGGCGTTGGACACATTGAAAACCTCCATGACGACCGAGGTCAAAGATATGTTTAAGATTTCTTAGAAGGGCTTAAACTTTGCACCGCACCCGTGAAAGTGGGTGATCCCGCCAACACGGTGACAGATGCTAACCCTGACAAGGGGGAAGCTACTAGTGAGAAAGCTCCTTCGTCTAGTGGTAAGAATGGCACCGGCATCTTTGCCCATGTGCAACCTCCACCCATTTATGGTGGACCGATTCCTTCTACTCATTTGAATCATGGCGGTCCTCCCCCCAAAATTGATAAAAAGGAGGATTTTGATTCTTGGGTCTATCGTTTTAAGCGTCATTTAAATCATGTGAACACTAACCTTTGGAGAATCATTGAAGAAGGTTTTTATCCGCAAGATCGGAGCAACTTCACTCCTAGAGAAGCCGTGGATGATCAATTCAACGAGAATGCTCTCTTCATCATCCAAGAAGCAATCCTTCCCGAAGACCTCCCGCATCTCCGGCCTTACTCATTGGCCAAAGATGCTTGGCTCAAAGTGGTTTCCCTCTATCGGGGAAGCGCAAGCATTCAACGTTCCAATTTTTAAGTGGTTCAAGATGAAGCCGATAAGTTTGCAATGAAAGAAGATGAAGAACCTCGTGAGCTTTATCGGAGAGTTACCAAGCTCGTGGTCTGTCTTCGGGATCATGGAAGTAAGGACACGGATGACAATTGGATCAAGCGCAAATTCCTCAAGGCAATGATGCCCTACCACAAAGCCATGTCCTCCGTCATCCGTCAAAGGCCGGACTTCCACACCTTGTCCTCAAGTGATGTGTTGGATGAGTTTGTGGATATGAGAATATTGGACAAGACCGCCGACAATGCGGTGCTTCGCTCCCAAAGAGCAAACAAGCCCAACCTTGCATTGAAGGCCAAGGTTTGTGTTGAAGAAGAAGAAGAGGAGGAAGAAGAGGAGAGCAACCTCGAAGATACGAAGTATGCCTATCATGAACACATGGCCTTTGCTTCAAGGCAATTTTGGAGCAAGAAGAACTCAAGGCCCAACTTCAACAAGAGCAACTCAAGTGGCGCAAAGGGCAAGCAACGAGTGAGGACTTGCTTCAATTGTGGCAATGTGAGTCATTTTGTTGTGGAGTGTCCATATGAGAAGAGGGAAGACAATGGTGGCAAGCTCATCCGTAAGGACAAGGCCAAGTCTTTCCCCAACAAGAGCAACTTCACCAAGAAGGCTCCTCACAAGGCATTGGTGGTACAAGAAGAGTACAATGAGGATGATGATGATGATGAAGATGGTGAGTCGGTTGCCATGGCCTCCGTTGCCATTGCGACGACTCCTCGGGTGTCTCTCTTCGACTCACCCAATGAAAGCGTCACCGCCAAGTGCATCATGGCTAAAGCCACCAACAAGGTAACCCCCAACATCAAAACTACCATCATCAATCATTCTTCTTCGACGGATAGCATTGATGAACATGAGGGAACTAATGTGGAGGAGAATGAGTTTGCGGCCTTTATGGGTAAACTCAAGGGCAAATCCAAGAAGCACTTCGTTGCTCTCTTGGAACAACTTGGTGAAGCCAATGACATGATCGAGGCTCACGAAGATACCATCTCTAAGATGGAGGGGCATAGTCGCGACTATGCCGATGAGATTCGGATCTTTCCAATGCTCTTGAGGAAGAGCGTGGTCTTCATTTGACTCTTGAGGAGTCATACAACGATGATCATGCTAAATTAAAGAAAGATCTTGATCATGCTCTTGTTGTGTCTCGTGTGCTAAACTCTGAGGAGGCAACGCTTGGGGTTGATCTTGCTAGACTCAAAGAGGAGTTTGACATTCTCGACAAGGCTCACAAAGTCTTGAAGGGGGTTCATGCTAGCCTCAAGGAGTCTCATGATCAACTCCAAGTAAAGCTAACCAAGGAGAAAGCCACCTTTCCTCATATGGTTTTAATTGATAATGCAAATGCTACTAACCCTTGTTATGAGCATGAGAATCTTATTGAGGAGAATGCTAAGTTGAAGAAGCAACTTGAGAAAGGCCTTGTGTCGTGCATACAAGGTGAGAAGAACCTCAACGATCTTTTGAGTAATCAAAAGGAAGTGGTTGCCAAGGAAGGGATTGGGTTCGCACCCAAGCCCAAGAACAAGAAGAAGAATGACAAGACCAATACCTCCTCCTCTCAAGCAAACGTTTGTGAAGGAAGGAGAGGGTGCTCCCAAGGAGAAGAAGAACAATGAGAAGGGTGGTAATGTCAAGAAGGGCAATGCCACCCCTTCCAACCAAACCAGCGACTTTAACCCTTCTTATGTGTTGTGTCGTATAGTGATGGGCATGTCTATGCCAAATTTGTTGGTTCTCCTTATGAGTACATTGAATGGTCTATTTGGGTTCCTAAGACCCTTGTCACTAACATCAAAGGACCCATTACACCATGGGTACCTAAATCCAAGAAATGAACTCTTGGAGGTGATTGCTTTAGGTTGGGGATCATGGTTGCTCGATAGTGGAGCTACAAATCATATGACCGGAAGCAAGGACTTGGTGGTGGACGTTCACAAGATTCCATCTATGCCCACCAATATCGAGTGGGGTGATGCCTCATCTTCTAAGGTATTGGGACTTGGCAAGGTTGTCATTTCTCATGATCTCACGATCGAGAAGGTCATGCCTGTCGAGTCCCTTGCATACAATTTACTTTCCGTTCGTCAACTTGCTATCATGGGCTTTGCCACTTTCTTTGATATTGATACCGTGGCCCTCTTGTGGAGCAAGACTCTTAAAGTAGCCTTTGTTGGGCATGTCGAGAATGGTCTATATGTGATTAACTTTTCGGAGCGACCCACTAGGACCGCGACATGCCTAATGGCTAAAGTTGACGTGGGATGGCTTTGTCATCGCCGTTTGGCCCACGTCAATATGAGATCTTTGCAAAGTCTTCTCAAGGGGGACCATGTTCGTGAACTAACCAATGTTAGCTTTGCCAAAGATCGTGCTTGCAGTGCTTGTATCGAAGGAAAGCTACATGATAAGGCTCACCCTCCCACGACTTTGATTTACTCAAAGAGGCCGTTGGAGCTCCTTCACATGGATCTCTTTGGGCCTCCATAATTTTATAGTCTTGGGGGTAGGAAGTATTGCTTGGTGATCGTAGATGATTATTCAAGATACACTTGGGTATATTTCTTCAAGAGGAAGAGCGAGACCCAACAAAGCGTCATTGACTTTGCAAATGAAGTCCAACATCAACACAATGCAAAGATCTTGACAATAAGGTGTGAAAATGGCACCGAGTTCAAGAACTACACCTTGGATGAGTTTCTTAGTAATGAGGGGATCAAGCATCAATATTCCGCTCCTTACACCCCTCAACAAAATGGTGTCGCGGAGAGGAAGAACCGACGTTGATGGATGCGGCAAGGACCATGATGGCGGAATTCAAGTCTCCATACAACTTTTGGGCCAAAGCCATCAACACCACGTGTCATGCATCAAATCGTCTCTATCTTTGCAAAGGCTTTAACAAGGCCCCTTATGAGATACTCACCGGTAACAAGCCCAACCTCAAGTACTTTCGGGTGTTCGGTTGTAAGTGTTTCATTCTCAAGAAAGGTGTTCGTTTGTCTAAATTTGAAGCTAGAGCTCACGAGGGCATATTTGTTGGTTATGCTACAAACTCCCATGCTTACCTTGTTCTCAATAAGTCCACGGGACTTATTGAGGAGACTTGTAACATGGAGTTTGATGAGAATAACGGCTCCCAAGTGGAGCAAAGTGGTACTTGTGATGTAGGTGATGAAATTCCTCCCCAAGCCATAAGAAGAATGGGTGTTGGCTTTATCCTACCCATTTAGGAACCCCTTGTGGCCGAAGGAGAAGGACAATGCTCCACCCAAGTGGAGCCATCACCAATCCAAGACTCACACGCTTCTGAAGAACAAAGTGAAGGCCCTCAACCTTGTGAACAAGATCAAGGGCAAGATCAACCTCAAGATGGTGGTGAACCACCAAATGATGCCCAAGGTCAAGTTCTTCTCCTCGAGCAAGTCCAAGATCATGAGCAATCTCAAGATCGAGAACAATCTCAAGATGGCGCTCAAGATGATCAAGTTACCCCTCCTCGTCTCACTTCCGAGGAGGAATTGGAGCGTCGTGCCGTGAAGATTGCTTCCAAGCTCACCACCAAAAGTCATCTCATGGAGAATGTGGTTGGAAGCCTAAGAAAGGGGGTAAGCACTCGTAGACAATTAGCAAACTATTGTGAACATCATGTGTTTGTCTCTTGTGTGGAACCCCAAAAGGTCTACGAGGCGCTCGAAGATCCGGATTGGCTCAATGCCATGCATGAAGAACTCAATAAATTCGAGTACAACAAGGTGTGGAGATTGGTGTCAAGGCCAATGGGGAACCACAATGTCATTGGAACCAAGTGGATTTTCAAGAACAAGCAAGATGCTCATGGGAACATCGTTCGCAACAAGTCAAGATTGGTGGCACAAGGCTACTCCCAAGTCGAGGGTATCGACTACGGTGAAACCTTTGCTCCCGTTGCTCGTCTTGAATCCATTCGTTTGTTGATTGCATATGCTTCTCATCACAACTTTAAATTGCAACAAATGGATGTTAAAAGTGCGTTCCTTAATGGTCCTATTAATGAGTTGGTATACGTCAAGCAACCCCCTGGGTTAGAGGATCCGTACTTTCCCGATCATGTGTATCAACTCGACAAGGCACTCTATGGCCTTAAACAAGCCCCATGTGCGTGGTATGACCACCTTACCGAGTTGTTACAAGACCGTGGATTTGAAGTTGGGCTAATCGACCCCACTCTTTTTACTAAGAAGGTCAAAGGGAGTTGTTTGTATGCCAACTATATGTTGATGATATTATCTTTGGTTCCCCTAACAAAGCTTTCAATGAGGAATTTGCCGCTCTCATGACCTCCAAGTTCAAGATGTCCTCGGTGGGAGAGTTGAAGTTCTTCCTTGGTTTTGATATCAAGCAAATAAGAGAAGGTACCTTCATCAACCAAGCCAAATACACTCAAGACATGCTAAAGAGATACAAGCTAAGTGATGTCAAGCCGGCTACTACTTGAAAGTGCGTTATATCGACTAGAGGGGGGTGAATAGGCGATTTTTATGAATTCTTCAACGAGGAATTTGCGGTGAGGAAATTCCTTAGCGAAGAACTACTTGCAATGAATAAGTACTCAAGTAAGCATAACAGAATACACGCATGGTCATCATGATGAAATGAAGACAAACACAGAGTACGTAAAGCGTAATCACGAGGATAACACAAGATGAAGACAAACTGATCAAGAAATTGAACTGAGGAAATTGAGAAAGTCTTGATCAAAGTCTTCAAACATGATATGAACAAACACTCAACACGGTAATGAGGAAATGAAAGGGTTGAGGAAATAGAACCGATTAGGTTGGTGAAGACAATGATTTGGTGGACCAGTTCAATCATTGTCCTCGGTTGTACGTGCTGTTGAGCGGCTGAGTATTTAAACTCAAGGACACACAGTCTCGGACACCCGATGGCCGAGCACGCAGCTCAGACACCAAGTCCTCACCGTATTCTCCTTGAACTGAGGTCACACAGCACTCGTCCAATCACTCGTGGTAAGTCTTCAGCGACTTCCAAACCTTCACAGACTTGGTCACTCGGCGATCCACAATTCCTCTTGGATGCTCTAGACCATGACGCCTAACCGTCTGGAAGAAGCACAGTCTTCAAAGGTAACAAGCGTCGGATCCACGCAGAATCAATTTCTTGATGATGCTCAATCACTTTGGGTTTGTAGGGGTTTGGTTTTTGGGTTTTCCTCACTTGATGATTTTCACTCAAAGTCCTCGAGAGGATGGGTTGCTCTCAAATGACAAGTGTCAAGTTCTCTCGGAGCAGCCAACCAGCTAGTGGTTGTAGGGGCGGCTATTTATAGCCTAGGGAGCAGCCCGACATGATAAGACATAAATGCCCTTCAATGATATGACCGTTAGGTGGATAAGATATTTTGGGACAGGTGGCGCAAGAAGACAAAGAACGGTCGGAAATTTGACTCTCAAATTCCTCGGGGCTATCATGTTCCTCACTGTAGGCAATACGCCTTTGGCGAATTCCTAACTCCTCGGTCGAACAAATTCCTCGTGACCGGAAGAACTTCGTCCACATCCTTTGAAGAAATTGACTGAATTGTATGAGATTTCCAAAGGCTTCACTCGAAGGGATTGATAGGTGTAGGATTTTGAGTTGAGCATCACATGGAAATTTTTCCTTAGTATTTCCTCGACCCCCTTTAACAAAGACGGTGATTCCTATGACTCAAGAAAGAGAAAATGAAACTACGAAAACAAAAGTCTTCACGCTTCATGTTCCTCGAATGAATATCGAGTCTTCAATGTCACCCAATTTCTTCACTTTCAAAGTCTTCAGAAAGTCTTCAGAATTTCAAAGTCTTCAGTCGAAGAACTTCATTTTTAGGGGTCGACTTTTTCTGTAAATATCAAACTCCTCATAGACTTATATAGACCTGTGTACACTCACAAACGCATTAGTCCCTTAACCTATAAGTCTTCAATCAACCAAAATCACTAAGGGGCACTAGATGCACTTACAATCTCCCCCTTTTTGGTGATTGATGACAATATAGGTTAAGTTTTCAACGGGGATAAAACATATGAAGTGTAAATACTGATAATGAGGAATTTGATTGCAAGATATAGAAGAGCTCCCCCTGAAGATGTGCATAGTGAGGAATTTGCTTTTGAGGCAATGCACATTTGAAGAGTTGAATCATGGAGATCTCCCCCTATATCTTGCAATTCATACACGCATTTGACATATAATATGAAGAATTTGAAATGCATGATGAAATATGGTGCTTGATGAAATTCAGCATGAGGAATCAGAGCACATAAAGTATCAGAGCACCATCGGGTTAAGATTACAACTCGATCCAATAAAAGTTTCAGAAGAACGAGAGTTGTAACTTAACAAAAATAATTTACTGTATATAGGCAATAAACTAGACCCGCTTGAAGACTAACTCAAATTTCTCCCCCTTTGTCATCGAATGACCAAAAGGATCGAACCGAGGACTAACGCTCTGAAGAATTTCAAGTTGAGGAAGGAGCGCCAGCGTTGTTGGGGTCGGTTGTTGTAGTAGGACCTGCCGCGGTGTCGTCCAAGTCTTCATTTTCATCAGTGTCGCACGATGAAGAATAGGAGCTGGCCACCAAGGAAGGAACTTTGACCTTCTTGTATTTCTTCAGAGGAGGTGCAGACCAGTCAAATTCTTCCTTGAGTCCCATTGACTTGGTTCTTACGCATCGTAGACATGTGAAAGAACAGCCAGTGCGTTTGAAGGTTTCATGGAGGTAGTAGTGGTTTTCTTCACTGCATTGTGTGTTGAGGTCATGTTGTGAAGAATTGAACCAAAGCGACGCTTGACCCATTTGTGATTGCGATCAACCTTCCGATGAAGACCGAGGAGTAACTCACGATCAGTCATCACCACAGGTGCGATTGCTTGAGGACTTTGCTTGACCGAGGTATTTGCGGCAGAGTCATGAGTGGCGAGTCATCATTGGTGGAGTAGGATGCTGCTGCGAAACATTCCATCCAATGGACGAATGCCTTCATCGATCACAGCGTAGCCTTGCCCTTGTCATCATCTCGAGGTAAATGTCCGTTTGAGGACTTCAATCGGGGGCAAGTAGCTGCAGTGGTTCAGAGTATCAGCCTTGTAATTTAGTGAAGACCTTGTCCTGATGAATCTCATTATCCAAGGTGCATAAGGCTTCAGCTCAAATGGTGACATAGCGATGTTAGCCAGAGTCCTCATGAAGAAATCATGGAAGTTGACGGGAACGCCATGGATGATGTAGAAAAGCATGTTCTTCATGATGCCAACGACTTCTTCATCACTCGAGTCGTGGCCTTTGATAGGACTCATTGTCTTCGTCAGAATCCGATAGACGGTCCGAGGCACATACAATAATTCCTTGACGAGGAATTTGGTTCTTGGGGCCTGCCTTGGCTTCAAAGGCTTCATCAGCACTTGCATATAGTGATTTGAAAGTTCTGGTTCATTGTAGATACACCGTGCACCATCAAGTGGAGGACTGAGTGGTAGGGCACGAAGCAATTCGATTCTTTGGTGCCTTGTAGTGAGTATTTTCAGACATCGATCTAATACCCATGAGGTCACGTCTTGACGTCTCTACGGTGATGTGCAGCGTTGCATAGAATTGAAGAATTAGTTCTTCATTCCGATCCACATATATCGGTGCAGAAATTGAAGTCTGCGTCGTGAAGAACACCGAGAACTGGCTCAAAGCCTGGCGGAGACTCCATGTCCACATGAGGAATATGAGCATGATCGAAGATTTTGTCCTTGTTGAAGAGCACCGAGGAATAGAAGTTGGCTTGGTGGCAGTCGAAATGCCTCTTCCTAATCTGACGAGAGTCATATGGGTTGTAATCTGTGAAGAAAACGTGCTCGCCAAATAAATCTTCAGCCTTGAACTTTTGCTTCGTTGAGAAAGGATTCTTTTGCTTGGGCAGAGGGGTGTCGGTGAGTTGCATCACCACCTCAGGAATCACGAGCTCAGGTTCTTCAGGGTGAGGAATTTCTTGTTCCTCAACAGGTGCAGTGTGAGGATTAGTAGCAGGTTCATCAGCACTAGTGGCTGGAATTTCTTCATGCACAGAGTCGGTGGGTTGAGTTTCTTGAGTCCATTTGGACTGTTTGTGCAGGGGACTGAGGAATCTGTTGAAGCGGGGTGAAGAGAGGAGTATTGGGATGCTGACTTTCCCAAAAGTCATCATTCATCACTGGTGTGGTGCACCCAATATCCACATCTTCATCTTGAATTTTCTCAACACCATCCTCTTCAGCAGTGAACAGAGGCGTAGGTGAGGAAATGACTGGGGTTGAAGGGATTTCGTCCACTTCAATTTCTTCATCAATCTGCTCTGTCGAAGCAGCAGAATGATGTTCTTCATCAGATCCGATTGGGATCTCATAGTCTTCTCCAAAAGGAACAAGGTCCTTTGATGGCTTGGAGGAAATTGGAACGGCATCAATTGGATTTTCAAATGAGCTGGTCATTGGCTTCATTTTCTTCGCGGCGAAGAATCTGATGCATTGATGCTTTCCTTTTCTTCACAAAGAAGACGTTCTGCTGCCTTGGTTTTCTTCACATCAGATGCAGATGGAAGAATTGGTGTTGGAGTTCGCGCAAGAGGAGCTGAGGAATTTGGTTGAGTTTCTTCAGGCACAACTGATGCAGTTGCCCTGATTTCTTCAGTTTCATCAGGCGCACCACTTGCGGATGCCCTGGCAATTTCTTCAGCGGCTGGGATTGAGTCATCAGCCACGAACTTGTATTTTCATCAAGAGGCTGAAAATCATCGATCGTCTTTGGCAAAAATCATCGCCAGGTTGAGTAGAGGCTGCGACTGAGGTATTTCCTGTTGCGTTGGGGTTCCAACATTTGTGAGATTCTTCGTCGAGTTGTGAATCGACCTTGGCTCCTTGCCAATCGGCATAGTAAGAATTGAAGTTTTCATTTGAGGTCTTGAATTTCAGTCTGGACCTTGAGAAGTTCCTCAGTGTCATTCGACAACATTTTTCTTCGTAAACTTTTCCTTTACGTATTGAGCCTTCTTGATTTCTCTTGCCTTTTCAAACTTCCATTTCTCTTGGCGATGAAATGGGTCAGCATATGACTTTGTCCAGGTCGGATGAAAGTCGGGCATAGGAGTATTGGGATCTTTGTGCGGAGGTCAATATAGTCGAGGATTTTCTTGGATCCAACAACGATGGCACAAACGTGCCTTTGGCTCTATGGCCCTTTCTTGGCGATTTCGATGATTTCCTCAAGTTCTTCATCGAAGCTTCATCATCGAAGGCACATGGAATGCAACTTGTTTCTTCTTTGGACTTGTCCGAGGACCACGCCCACCGTTGTTTTGATCTTGGTAGCGATCGGGCGGATGATGAAATGGGAGCTGCTGAGGAACTTGCAGAAACGCCTGAGGCAATTGAGAAGCCAGCAGTCCTTTAACATGTAGCCAGATGCACAGGGGCTGAGGATTTTGACGGAGCTGTTGAGGACTTTGGTGGAGCTGGAGCAGTGTGAGGAATTTGCCGTGAGGGCGCTGCTGGTGAAGCACTTGGCTTATGAGCAGGCTTCTTTGGCATGGATTTCCTCGGTTTGATCGAGGCCTCGATAGTGATAGCGATGGCGAGAATCCTTATTGAATTTCTTCACTGCATCCTTGGCTTGTCTTGCCAACAGCTTGGCGCTTAGCCCATTCTTCAGGAAAGTCCTCACCACGTTTGATGCTTGTGGGATCAGCTACTTGGCCAGGTGCCAATGGAGCTCTTGGGCATGGAGGATTGAGAGCGAATTTCTTCATGTATTTTGGAGTCACATATCTGTACTCCCTCCATTCCCGTGCCCATCTTCGTTCAATCTTCTGAATGCGCACCTTGCGCTGGTTTTTGCTTTCTTCATCAGGTGTGCAATAGTCAGCATAGATTTCTGCAGGAATTTCGAACGCAGTCATAACCTCAGGTTTCTTTCCTCCTTTCTGTTGCTTCTTTTAAATCGCCATTTTCTTGATTGAGGAAATTGAACAATTGAGTTTTCTGAAGAAGTATGCAGTTTTTCTTCGAGGAACACTGCAAATGAGTTAAGTTGATGAGAACCTAGTGATTCAGCATCGGACATGTGTACCTGTGAACAGAGTATAGTTGCGAGGAATTTGGAGAGGTCATATGCGTTCTCAGAAGGTTTTTCAAAAATAACAAGTTTTGAGCATTTTGACCAGATGAGCCTTGAGGAATTTCACTAGGCGTTCCTTTTCTTAGGTTCCAGAGTTGTATAGATCGAGGATCCACACAATTGAGGAATCTTGAAGAAAATCATTGCTTAGAGAAACGAATCAAGAGATTTGAGGTGTTCATATGTGTGACGCTTTGAAGAATGAACACCTTTGAAGATTTTGAAGAAGGTTTGAGAATCAAAGCGAGTAATAAGGGTAACTTTTAATTACCCGAAGTGAAGAACACGACGAACTAGGAAGAACAGTTTGGAAGTTCGTCAGTTCAGATCTTCCACGCCCTAACTTGGCGGAGGAAGACAGCTACGGCGGCGGCGGAGTGAGGATTTCCGCGGTCGGCGCGAGTACGTCGGTGACGAGGTCAAGGCAGTGAAGCTTTTCCTCACCGGCGACGGCGGCGCTAGGGTTTGAAGAGCTCGAGCGGGAGAGAGAGGTCGAGCAGGGTAAAAGAAATGAGGAAGGGGAGAGGGGTATTTATAGACACGGTGAAAAAACGGATCGCCCGCAGATTTAGGACGAACGTGCCCCTGACCATTTCCCTTCTCACGACATGTGTCATCCACGTACTGTGTAGTAGAGATCATGTATGATTGTGGGTGAGTAAAGTAATGCATCGTGGGATGCGGAACGGTTTAAGCGGCAAAAACTGAAAATTTTGGATAAGATCAGTTTTAAAGTTTCGTTCGCAATTTCTTCAGCTGACAAGGACACAGTGAAGATTTTGAACGAGTTTCAAATAGAACGCACATGAAGAATTTGTGAATAGATTGGGTTGAGTATAGCATAGAGGGGGAAGGGTCCGATCACATTCACTTAGCAAAAAAACTTGAAGAAATAGCCATAAGTGAATGCTATAGAGGACATAAACCATATATATATATAGCCAATGAAGAAAGACGACGGAAACAGTGAAGATTTTGCAAAGTTGAAGAATTTGAAAACTGAAGAATTTCAAAGCGAGGAAAAACTCAAATTGAAGATTTTCAACTTTTGGTGGTCGCGTGACCCACCGTATAAGAATGATGATTTCGGACACAGCGTACAATTGTCGTAGGGTTACGAGAATCAAATTCTTCATTAATTTCTTCACACTTAGAGTGTTATTCTTCATTGATTGAAGAAAAGCGTTTCTTCATGTGTTGCACATCTAAGTCATCAATTTTGCATAAGTGTCGGGATGTGTGTCCTTTTCAAAGAACGTTCAAGATTCTAAGATATTTAGCTCACATCGCAACTTGCTAAATCTCTTCTCATCCAAGGGCTTAGTGAAGATATCGGTAGCTGTTCTTGGTCTTCACGTGCTTTCGATGGAGATGTCGCCCTTCAACACATGATCACGAAGAAAATGATGGCCAATTTGAATGTGCTTTGTCTTCGAGTGCTGAACTGGGTTGTGAGCAATCTTGATGGCACTCTCATTGTCACAAAGAGAGAGGCACATTCTTCACGTTAATGCCATAGTCCTTGAGAGTTTGCTTCATCCACAGCAATTGAGCACAACACGAGCCAGCAGAATGTATTCAGCTTCCGCAGATGAAGCGATACGCAGTTCTGCTTTCTTCGAGGACCAACGGACCAAAGATCGTCCGAGGAAATGACAAGTACCGGATGTTGACTTGCGGTCCACGCGATCACCAAAGCATAGTCAGTCGAATATCCAATGAGATCAAAAGTAGAGCCCTTGGGGTACCATAATCCTAGTATTGGTGTGTGAGCTAGATATCGAAGAATATGCTTCATGACCTTATGGTGTGATTCCTTCGGTGTAGCTTGAAATCGGGCACACATGCAAACACTAAGCATTATATCTGGCCTAGATGCACATAAGTACAATAAAGAACCAATCATGGAGCGGTATACCTTGTGATCGAAGTCAATACCATTTTCATCGATTGCAAAGATGGCCATTTGTGGGCATAGGAATTTTGACGCCTTTGCAATCTTGCATGCCGAATTTCTTACGGACATCTTTCGTATTTCTCTGAGATATGAATATGCCATTGTGTTGTTGACGAATTTGAAGACCTAAGAAGAATTTCAACTCTCCCATCATAGACATTTGATATTCTTCACTCATCATATAGGCAAATTCATCACTATAACGTTGGTCAGTACAGCCAAAGATAATATCATCAACATATATTTGGCACACAAACAGTTCACCATCATAAGATTTAGTAAAGAGAGTAGGGTCGAGTGAACCGGGAGTGAAGCCATTCTTCACGAAGAATTCCTTCAATGTATCATACCACGCCCGTGGGGCTTGTTTGAGACCATAGAGGGCCTTGTTGAGTCTGAAGACTTTGTCGAGATTCTTTGGATCTTCAAAACACGGGGTTGAGCAACATATACTTCTTCCTCAAGCTTACCATTGAGGAATGCACTTTTCACATCCATTTGATATAAAGTGATATTGTGATGATTAGCATAGGCGAGTAATATGCGAATAGACTCAAGTCTAGCAACAGGTGCAAAAGTTTCATCGAAATCAATTCCTTCAACCTGTGTGTAGCCTTGAGCTACTAGTCGTGCCTTATTCCTCACCACAAGGCCATTTTCATCTTGTTTGTTGCGGTAGATCCACTTTGTGCCAATGATATTATGCTTGCGAGGATCTGGATGTTTGACCAGTTCGAGACATTGTTGAGCTCGAATCGATGTAATTCTTCTTGCATAGCCTGAATCCACTCCGGCTCCAGAAATGCTTCATCTACCTTAGTGGGCTCTGTGATAGAGACAAAAGCATAGTGCCCACAAAAGTTAGATAAATGTGAAGCTTTTGAGCGAGTGAGAGGACCTGGTGCTTTAATGTCATCGATGATCTTCTCCACTTGTACTTCTTTTGCAACGCGAGGATGAGCTGGTTGTCGTCGACGAATTTGAACATTTTCCTCGGCACCATTATCTTCAGCATTATCTTCAGGTGCATCAGCTCGACGTTCTTCGCGTACAGGAATGAATTCTTCAGCAGTTTCTTCAAAGAGGGAATGACATCCTCGGTTGCCTTGAACTTGATAGAATCCTCGGTGCTTTGGTTCATCTAACACAGAAGGTAGGTGCTCTCTTTGCGAGCCATTAGTTTCATCGAACCGCACATCTCTGAGTGTCAACAATCTTGTGAAGAGCGATGTTGAAGACTACATGGGTGTGCGAGTCATTTCGTAACCAAGCATAAAACCTTCATGTGCTTTCGGTGCAAATTTAGAATTGTGATGAGGATCTCTAATCCAGCATTTAGCAATCAAGACTTTGAAATAACTTACATTGGGTTTCTTGTCAGTGAGGAGTTCATAGGCAGTCTTTTTGAAGAATTTGTGAAGATATACTCTGTTGATAATGTGGCACGCCGTATCAATTGCATCAATCCAAAAACGACTAGGCGTTTTGTATTCATCAAGCATAGTGCGAGCCATCTCAACAAGAGTTCTGTTCTTGCGCTCCACGACGCCAATTTCTTTGAGGAGTATAAGGAGCAGATAACTCATGACTAATACCAAGTTCATCAAGATAGTCATCAAGACCGGAATTCTTGAACTCAGTTCCATTGTCACTCCTGATGTGCTTGATCTTCACACCAAAGTTAGTTGAAGCCCTCGAGGAAAATCGTTTGAAGACTTCACGCACTTGATTTTTGTAAGTAACAATGTGTACCCATGTGTATGAGAGTAATCATCAACAATAACAAAGCCATATAGAGATGCATCATTAGTGATTGCTGAGTAATGATTTGGACCAAAGAGGTCCATGTGAAGCAATTCGAAGGACGAGTAGTGGTCATGATAGTCTTATTTGGATGCTTGGCCTTGGTCATTTTTCTAGCTTCACAAGCTCCACACAAGTGATCCTTGAGGAATTTGACATTCTTAATGCCAATGACATGCTTCTTCTTTGCAAGCGTGTTCAAATTCCTCATGCCTGCGTGACCAAGTCGTCGATGCCATAGCCAGCCTTCTGAAGCTTTTGCAAGTAAACACACGGCTGGTTGTGGTCCTGTAGAGAAGTCAACAATATACAAGTCTCCTCTCCTAAAGCCTTCGAAGACTTTGGAATTGTCAGCTTCCATAATCACAACACAACGATACTTGCCAAAGATCACAACCATATCAAGATCACAAAGCATTGAGACTAACATGAGGTTGCATCCTAACGACTCAACAAGCATGACTTTGTCCATGTGTTTATCCTTAGAGATTGCAACCTTACCAAGACCCAATACCTGACTTTTGCCTTTGCCAGCAAAGATGATATGCTTCAGATGTGACGGTGATAAGGGAGCATCCATCAATAGATTCTTGTCACCAGTCATGTGATTTGTACAACCACTATCGAGAACCCACTCAGTGGCTTTGGGTTGATCATCCTGCAGATGAATTAGTACAACTTACGATATCATATACTTCATCAGTGAAGAATATGATATCAAGTTCATCGGATGAATTTCATCAGTCAGTGTTAATCAGATAAGCAGTATGAGGACGTGTGAAATGAAAGTTCATTTCATCATGATTAGCCTGCGTCCTTTCAGCGATTTAAATCGAGGTCCCGACAAATTCTTGAGACGTTAAGGCACGTCTAGAGACCGACCCTGCAGAAAAGATTAGTTCTTTTTCTTCACCACCCACATCTGAAGGGGTGGTAAAGAGTTCATCACTCTGCGAGCACCATACGAGAATGGTGGCATAGAAGCCAAACCATTTCGTTTCACATAAGAGGGGTTAGGATAAGCATATGAATAAGCAGAGAAATTCTTCGAGGACTTATGAACATATTGGTTTGAAGAATAATGAACATATTCATAGCCCTTAGCTCTACCCTGCGAAACAGAGTTGTTAGCACGATGATAGTCATATGAGGACTTGGATCCATATGAAGAATTTGGTCCATATGAAGAATTTGATCTGGGGTTCCTATTCTTCACAGGTGGTGTCATGAGGACATTCACCTGAAGACTTTCAAGGCACTTCTTGGGAACCCAGATTTTCTTCATAGGGGAACCGTTCCTGCGATTAGTGCCAACATATCTAGCAAATACTTCACCATTCTGATTTTTGAACAGTTTATAGTTGGAGTCAAAAGACTCATCAGAAGAATGAGGAGATTCGCATGTAAAGCCAGATAAGTTAGATGGATCAACTGGAGGTCCCTTTGTAGCAACCCATGAGGTTTTGGGATACTTCTCAGGCTTCCAATATGTTCCATCAGCATTGAGTTTCCTCTCAAAGGCAATACCCTCTTTCCTAGGGTTCCTGTTGAGGATCTGCTTTTTAAGCACATCACAAAGAGTCGGATGCCCTTTGAGGCTTTTGTACATGCTGTCATGTACAATTCCTTCAACCGTGCATCGTCGGTGATACTAGCAATGTCCTCGGATGAGGAATTAGTGATAGCAAGAGTCGGTGAAGAATTTGTAACAGTTGAAGCACTTGAACATTCAGGTGAAGAATTAGCGATTCACGTTCAATGCACTTTAAGCATGGAGGAGCAAATTCTTCACGAGAAGTGCTGATTTGTTGAGCAAGTAATGAATCGCGCTCCTTACGAAGATCTTCATAACTCACTCTTAGCTTCTCAAGATCTTGCTTTCTTTGAAGAAATTCATAAGAAAGTTTCTCATGATCGAGATAAGAGAGTGTTATGATGACCTTGAAGGCTATCAAACCTAATGAAGTCTCTGAAGATTTTCAGTCAGGGCTTTAGTGCGATCCATTTCTTCACCTAACATATCATCACTCTTATCTAGCATGTTTTGAACCTTTTCCAAAGCCCTTTGTTGTTTTACAGCAATTTCGGCAAGTTTTGAGTAACTGGGCTTTAGATCATCATCGATTCATTTTCACTAGATTCGGAGGAGGTATAGTTGAGTACCTTGGCACCCTTTGCCATGAAGCAATAGGTGGGAGTGTAGTCATCACTATGTTCATCAACATTGTTGATGAAGTCATTTTCTTCGAGTTGAAGATGGACTTGGCGACGAAAGCGATGGCGAGAGCTAGACTTGCCACACCAGACTCAGATTCTTCTGATGCCTCCTCTTCCTCATGTTCCTCAGAATCAGCTTCAGAGTCCATTTCCTTGCCAATGAATGCCCGAGCCTTTTTGGAGCTGTCCTTCTTGTGAGACGAAGGTTTTGAGGATTTTGATGATGAAGATTTCGACGATTTCTTCTTCTTCTTTGCGTCATCAAAACTGTAATCCTTATGTTTCTTCTTCTTTAATTCCTTTTCCCACTGAGGACAATCTTGGATATAGTGACCAGGTTTCTTGCATTTGTGACAAAGTCTTCTCTTATAGTCCTTTGGATGAGGAATCACCGCTTCTTGAGGATTTTCCAAAGCGACCACGTCTTGTGAACTTACGGAATTTCTTCACGAGCGGTGCTAGCTCCTGGCCTAATTCTTCAGGATCTCCAAGGCTACTACGAGTCTTCACACTCAGATTAGACCTGACTTTGGCCTTGAGGCACGTGTTTTTCCATAGCTAGAACCATAGAGATCTCTCTTTTTGACAAGCTGGAACTCATGAGTATTTAGCCTCTCGAGGATATCACCGGATCAAGTGACTTGTAATCAGCACGCTCTTGTATCATCGGTGCGAGTATCAAATGAGGAATCAGCGATCTTAACAATTTCGTCACCACCTCATGGTCGGTGATGTCAGTGGCGCCAAGAGCTTGAAGCTCATTTGAGATGTCAGTGAGGCGATCAAAGGTTTGTTGAACATTTTCGTTGTCGAGTCTTTTGAAGTGGTTGAAGAGATTCCGAAGACCATCAACTCGAGAGTCACGCTGAGTTGAGACTCCTTCATTCACTTTGGACAGCCTTTCCCAGATGAGCTTGGCAGATTCCAAAGCGCTCACTCTTCCATATTGACCTTTGCTCAGATGGCCGCATATGATATTCTTCGCTTGAGAATCGAGTTGCTTGAATCTCTTCACATCAGCAGCATTCAGAGAAGGTGTGACTGAGGGAACACCATTTTCCACAACAAACCAGAGATCGTTGTCAATTGCTTCAAGATGCATTCACATCTTATTCTTCCAGTAGGGATAGTCCGTCCCATCAAAGGTAGGACACCCTGCTGAGACCTTGATCATACCTGCGGTCGACATAACTAAAACTCCAGGTGGTTAAACCAAAATCACACGTAACAAGGAGTACCTTGCTCGATACCAATTGAAAGTGCGTTATATCGACTAGAGGGGGTGAATAGGCGATTTTATGAATTCTTCATCGAGGAATTTGCGGTGAGGAAATTCCTTAGCGAAGAACTACTTATGACGGAATAAGTACTCGAGTAAGCATAACAGAATACACGCATGGTCATCATGATGAAATGAAGACAAACACAGTCTGTAAAGCGTAATCACAGGATAACACAAGATGAAGACAAACCGGTGAAGAAATTGAACTGAGGAAATTGAGAAAGTCTTGATCAAAGTCTTCAAACACAGATATGAACAAACACTCAACACGGTAATGAGGAAATGAAAGGGTTGAGGAAATAGAACCGATTAGGTTGGTGAAGACAATGATGACCAGTTCAAGCTATTTGTCTCGGTTATGCGTCTGGTTGGAGCGGCTGAGTATTTAAACTCAAGGACACACAGTCCGGACACCCGATCGGCGAGCACGCAGCTCGGGACACCAGTCCTCACCGTATTTTCCTTGAACCGAGGTCACACAGACCTCGTCCAATCACTCGTGGTAAGTCTTGAGCGACTTCCAAACCTTCACAGACTTGGTCACTCGGCGATCCACAATTCCTCTTGGATGCTCTAGACCATGACGCCTAACCGTCTGGAAGAAGCACAATCTTCAAAGGTAACAAGCGTCGGATCCACGCAGAATCAATTTCTTCAGTGATGCTCAATCACTTTGGGTTTGTAGGGGTTTGGTTTTGGGTATTTCCTCACTTGGTGATTTTCACTCAAAGTCCTCGGAGGATGGGTTGCTCTCAAATGACAAGTGTCAAGTTCTCTCGGAGAAGCCAACCAGCTAGTGGTTGTAGGGGCGGCTATTTATAGCCTAGGGAGCAGCCCGACATGATAAGACATAAATGCCCTTCAATGATATGACCGTTAGGTGGATAAGATATTTTGGGACAGGCCAAGAAGACAAAGAACGGTCGGAAATTTGACTCTCAAATTCCTCGGGGCTATCATGTTCCTCACTGTAGGCAATACGACCTTTGGCGAATTCCTAACTCCTTAGTCGAACAAATTCCTCGTGACGGAAGAACTTCGTCCACATCCTTTGAAGAAATTGGTGAATCGTATGAGATTTCCAAAGGCTTCACTCAAGGGATTGATAGGTGTAGGATTTTGAGTTGAGCATCACATGGAAATTTTTCCTTAGTATTTCCTCGACCCCCTTTAACGATCACGGTGATTCCTATGACTCAAGAAAGAGAAAATGAAACTACGAAAACAAAAGTCTTCACGCTTCATGTTCCTCGAATGAATCTTGAGTCTTCAATGTCACCCAATTTCTTCACTTTCAAAGTCTTGAAAGTCTTGAATTTCAAAGTCTTGATCGAAGAACTTCATTTTTAGGGGTCGACTTTTTCTGTAAATATCAAACTCCTCATAGACTTATAGACCTGTGTACACTCACAAACGCATTAGTCCCTTAACCTATAAGTCTTCAATCAACCAAAATCACTAAGGGGCACTAGATGCACTTACACTACTCCAATGCCTACCAAGTGCCAACTTGACATTGATCCCAATGGTAAAGCGGTGGATCAAAAGGTATATCGCTCCATGATTGGCTCCCTGCTTTACCTTTGTGCATCTAGACCAGATATCATGTTGAGTGTGGGAATATGTGCACGGTTTCAAGCCGCACCAAAGGAAAGCCACTATGTGGCGGTCAAACGAATCTTTTGATATTTAGCTCATACCCCAAACTTTGGCCTATGGTACCCAAGAGGATCAAATTTCAAGCTTGAAGGATATACGGATTCCGATTGGGCGGGAGACAAAGTGGACAGGAAGTCAACTTCCGGAGGGTGCCAATTTCTGGGTTGCTCTTTGGTGAGTTGGTCTTCCAAGAAGCAAAGTTGTTTGTCTCTCTGATCCACCGAAGCAGAATATGTGGCGGCCGGTAGTTGTTGTGCACAACTCCTTTGGATGAGATAAACTTTAAAGGAGTACGGTGTCATTTGTGACAAAGTGCCTCTTTGGTGTGACAATGAAAGTGCCATCAAGATTTCTCTCAACCCAGTGCAACACTTCAAGACGAAGCATATTGAGATTTGGTATCATTTCATCGGGGATCATATTAGGCGAGGGGAGATCGAGCTCAAGTATGTCAACACTCATGATAACCTTGCAGATATTTTCACGAAGCCCTTGGATGAAGCAAGATTTCGCGAGTTAAGGCATGAGCTAAATATCATTGATTCGAGCAACGTTGCTTGAACCCTTGCACACCCCACCATACTCGACTTGTTATCATGTTTAGGTGTAGGCATGGACATAGGGGGAGTGTTGTTATCTCAATGAACTCTCCCTCCCCCCATTATGCATAAATCGATCAACTCTTTCACATTAGCCATTTTTTATGGTACTTGTGCTTCAAAGACGAGTTTTGGTCATGGGCCCAAGGTTAAAATCTTCGCGGTGCCATACCTCTTGACTCAAACATAGGTGGCCTCGGCCACCACTCCTCTCTTGAAGGGGTGCTTTTTCTGTCCTCTTGCTAGTGTTCCTTGTGGGTTCTTGGTTTTTGGTTTGTCCTTCTTTGTCTTTTTAGCCGTGCGTTTTAAGAGTCTAGTTTTGATGTCTTGTTGGCGGTACTACCCTTGGTGGCCTTGATACTACCGCTTACGTTGTTAAGCGGTACTACCGCCCGCTACCGCGGTACTACCGCTGGGGGACGGGTCCAGGGGGTTAAGTAGTGGGCAGGGTGGTTTTCTCCCCCCATAACCATTTGCTTCGTTCCCCTGTTCCTCTTCCTCTCTCCAGCGCCACCTCGCCGCAGGAGGGCTCCGGCGGCCCTCCGTCTCCGGGCCGTCCCTCTCCATTTCCTTCGGTGGAGTCGATCCCCACCTCGTCCTCTTGCCATATATGCCGTTATTGCCCTCGTTCCTCTTCTCTTCTTGTCTAGATTTCAGATCTAGTGTTTAGAGGCAATAGTGGTTGCATCTCTAATTTTTTGGCTAAAACTAGGCTTGAGTAGGTTGGAGAAGGCAACTAGATTCTTTGGATTGATGTTTGGTAGGTTTATTTTTGAATTTGGCATCTCCGGTAGTGCCGGATCTTTCCACGGTAGTAGGGAACTGATGTTCCTCGTCTCGAGCAGTACTATCGCCCAGTCGAGCGGTACTACCGCGCGAGCGGCACTAGAGCGGTACTACCGCTCAAGCGGTACTACCGCCTGATGCCCATTTCCATCATATCCTACCACATATTGATCCTTGTTTGGTTTGTTTGTTGGTTTTTGATCGTTCTTTCTGGCTTCGTATGTCCGTGTGTTTGGTTCCAGGTGATGAACATCCTGAGCAGCAAGCCCGTCGTGTCAACCCTGGGCGTTCCACTTCAAAGCGCTACCGCACTTCTGAGTCTGCTGGTGGTTCCTCCAATGCTCCACCGCTGCCAATGGGTGCTTCTTCAAGAACCAATCCCCCTCACAAGACCAAGATGCCTGCCAACAGATCAAAGCCTCATGGGAAGAGGGTGACTGAGATGTCCTCGAAGGAATTTTGGACAAAGGCCGCCGCAATCCTTATCTTGAAGACCAAGACCCCACCTTTGCCAATCGTCCGTTCTGGAACCGCTTTCAGTATGCCACCTACTTTGAAGTAATCAAGTCTAAGAAGAACCTCTTTGTCAATGTTCACTCCATCAACACGGATGCTATGGAACAGGACCCTGAGTACTTTGGTGCATCCCTTGGATGTGCTCTCAAATTTGAACATCCTCGTGGATCATGCAGTTCAACAAGGACTTTGATGCTGACTTGGTGGCTCAATTCTATGCCACTGTCCATCTAGGAATTGATGAGAACAGGACTCTGACTTGGATGACGAATGGGAAGCTGCTAGTTGTCAAGTGGAAGGCTTTCATGGAGTTGCTTGAGGTGGAAGATCAAGGGCTTGAGTCTCCAGTCGGGTTTCGTCTTCATCAAAATGTTACCTCCACTCACAAGCAAGCCCTCTGGCCCTACTGCATTAAGAAGGTCAATCCTGAGACTAAGAAGACAACCTATGAGCTGCCTGCCTTTCTGGACATCCTTCACCGTGTGTTCCGCGAGACTCTTTTCCCTCGTATTGGGAATCTGGATCAGGTTCATTCCTATCTTGTGGACATGCTTCTCTTCTGCCAGCATGAGAAGGAGGCAAACACTGGCGAGACCTGGATATCTCTCATGTGATGTGGTCTCGAGCTCCTTTTGCCGTGTCTGAGCGCAAGTGTCCGATCTATGCTCCATTCATCATGTTGCTCATTGAGAAGGCACGAGACGCACCTGTCCCGAGGAGTCACTGGAAACTGGAGAGTTGGTCTCTCATGAGATCAAGCGTCTGAGGAAGAAGGATAATTGGGGTACCTCCGTTCCCCAAATTGGTGTTCCATCTTCTGCGGCTACCATGGAGACCGAGGGCGAGGCTGATGCCGCTGATGACCATGACACTGAGCCTTCTGAGGCAGAGCCCTCTTGGGCAAAGAAACTCAAGCTCAAGATGAAGAAGCTTTTCTGTATGGAGTCTCACGGTCAGTACATGACTCATGTGGCTGAGAAGAAGGCAAGGGGCTGCCACAAGGAGCTTATGCGTCCGGGTTGGCTCTTGTCACCGGCTGACTCGAGGGTCGAGATCACCGAGGAGGAGGAGTGGGTCCAGCAGACTGTCCATGGACTGATTCGGATGCCGAGCGGTTTCGGTGAGGATGATGGTGCAGACGTCTGATGTTCGAGATCTTCAGTTGCTCTCACCTAGAGCCGTAGGTTCGCTCTTTGCCCCTTTTGGTGTCTCGATGCCAAAGGGGGAGAGAGTCTAGGGATTTGTGTCATTGAGTTGCGAGTGTGTCTTTGTGGTCTCTTTGGTTTCCTTGTGTTTGGTTTCGTTGTGTTTGCTCGTCATTTGCTATGTTTGGTTTTGTGTCAGTGTGACCTAAGTTCCAGTCATATGGTGTGATACATATGCTACCCTTTCTCTATCATATTATTATCTATGTCTCTAGTCATTTGGTATCTTATGAGTAGTTGCATGCTTATTATGTTATTCATATATCCTGCTCTCATGGATCGTGCTTAGTTTGTTGATCTCTAAAATACAGGGGGAGTGTTGATCCTAGTATGTGTGTCGTGCAGTCCAAAGCACTCATCTTGATGGCACACATCTAGGGGGAGCCCGTCTCTATTTTAGAGATGTGGGGTTTGCTTATGTTCTGTATCTTTCTTCGTTTCGTGCAAATCCCGTATTGTCATCAGTCCACCAAAAAGGGGGAGACTGTAAGGGCATCTTTAGCCCTAAGATGTTTTGGTGATTGATGACAATGCTTTTCCGGACTAATCGTGTGCACTAAGCTTTTCAGAGATTCATCCTTTGGCACGAGACGATTCCCTCTCCTCGGAGTTTGAAGCGAAGACGGTGTAGTCTTTTCGATTTAGTTTGGTGGACTAGTTTCGTAGAGATCATCGTACTATCAAGAGGGGGTCCGCTTTGGAAAGGCTAGGGTGGAATCATCACGTACACATCCCTTGCACACCTTCCGAGCCTTTCCCTTTCAATGGAGAGCTCGTTCTTGCCCCCTTGTGCCTGTTCTGGTCTGAGCGGTAGTACCACGGGCCGGAGCGGTAGTACCGCTTGCGTGCTATAAGCGGCAGTACCGTTCCATAGCGGTAGTACCGCTTGTAGCCCCAGCCGTAGTACCGCTGCGGTTTCGTGCTAGTGCCGCCTTGATTCAAAGGCTCGTTTTTCGTGTCAGACTTTACGGTACCAGCCGCGGCAAGAATGGCGGTAGTACCTCCCTCGAACGGTAGTACCGCGGGGAGGAGCGGTAGTACCGCTTAGGCTATTAAGCGGTAGTACCGCTGGCCTAGCAGTAGTACCGCTCTCTGCGGGGCTGGTAGGGGGTAACGGTTGGATTTTCCCCCCCACTATATAAGTGGGTCTTCTTCTCCAAAGTTGACCTACCTCTTCCCCCAAAAGCTCCATCGTTGCTCCAAGCTCCATTTTCGCCCGATCTCTCTCCCTAGCCAATCAAACTTGTTGATTTGCTCGGGATTGGTTGAGAAGGCCCCGATCTACACTTCCACCAAGAGAAATTTGATTCCCCCACTAATCCCTAGCGGATCTTGTTACTCTTGGGTGTTTGCGCACCCTAGACAGTTGAGGTCACCGTGAAGCCATGGTCCATTGTGGTGAAGCTTCGTGGTGTTGTTGGGAGCCTCCAATTAAGTTGTGGAGATTGCCCCAATCTTGTTTGTAAAGGTTCGGTCGCCGCCTTCAAGGGCACCAATAGTGGAATCACGGCATCTTGC
Organism: Aegilops bicornis; assembly: GCA_021605145.1. Classification (NCBI taxonomy): domain Eukaryota; kingdom Viridiplantae; phylum Streptophyta; class Magnoliopsida; order Poales; family Poaceae; genus Aegilops; species Aegilops bicornis. Next base: position 259,201,370 of record CM038670.1, on the reverse strand, counting down.
ATTGTGCGAGGGCGTGAGGAGAATACGGTGGCCCTAGTGGCTTCTTGGGGGGCATTGTGCCTCCACACCACTCTAACGGAGACGTACTTCCCCTCAAAAGGAAGGAACTTCGGTAACACATCCTCGTCTCCACCAGCTCCACTCATGGTTATCTCGTGCCTTTACTTCTGCAAGCTTATTTGTGTTATATCCTTTGCTTGCTTGTGTGCTTGTTGTTGTGGCATCATATAGGTTGCTCACCTAGTTGCATTTCTAGACAACCTACTTTGATGCAAAGTTTAATTTGGTAAAGAAAAGCTAAAAATTGTTAGTTGCCTATTCACCCCCCCCCCCTCTAGTCAACTATATCGATCCTTTCAATCAGGTTAAGTAAGGGTTCACATGCTATCAGTAAAATATGCTAATGAAAAATAAGCACATTGCAGATTCATCAGATTAATTCAAGCCACATGGAAAACCCATTTATCCAAACCAAGCATGATTAAGAACAAGGAAATATAGCACTTGTATATGTTTCTCATGTATTAAGTGCAGCCAAATTCGATTTATTCCTCACATGCACAACAATACAAAATTCAACCCACGACAATTGGACATCGCAGTGTAGAATTGAACCAAGCAGCTAGCTAAACACCACAACAAATGAACCAAACGTTAACTGAGCACCACATTGCACAATATAACATACTCCTAATAGAAGATCAGACAGTTAACCAAACCAAGCATGCTTATCAACTTGGAAATATAGCAATTGTATTTGTTTCTCGTGTATTTAGTACAACCAAATTCGATTTATTCCTCACATGGTATACAATAACAGAATGCAGCCACAACTATTGAACATCACATTGCAGAACTGAACCAAGCAGTTAACTAAACACCACAACAAATGAACCAAACGTTAACTGAGCACCACATTGCACAATATAACATACTCGTAATAGAAGATCAGACAGTTAACCAAACCAAGCATGCTTAACAACTTGGAAACATTGCACCTCGAAGAATTGAACATCACATTTGCAGAATTGAACCAAGCGATTAATCGAACACCACATTGCACGACATATAGAACATATACACTATAGCAGAAGATTGCATGGTAAAAGTAGATAGCACAATTCACTAGAATTTGTTAAGGAAAGGCAGTAGCTAGCAAACGATGGCCTCGAGAAAATGCCACAAACTGTCGTTTAAAGCAGCCAACCGTGATGCAGCGTCGGCGTGCAAGGCGTCAATGATGGCCTCGACGGCGAGGTGCTCCTCCAAGATCTGGGGGTCGGCACGAATGGCAGCCATCGTGACCTCATCCGCGTGTGCAGCCGCAATTTGCTTCTCCACTGCCAAATGCTCCTTGAGATCTTAGCTATACTGCGTGCACCATGGCATAGGGCGGCGCTTATTTGGTGGAGGGGTCGGTGATTTGGGTGGAAGGTGTCGGCCTTCGGCGCCGGTCGGGGCATGTGGGATGTGGAAGGAGGAGGAGGATGGGGGGCGGGTGTGCATTACCTACCTGGATAGGCAAGGCCGAGCAGCGTGAAGGAGGGTCACCGGCGAGGAGGTGGCGCTGCAAGCAAGGAGTGAAGGTTTGAACTTGGATAGGAAGGCGGAAATTGGGGAAATATGGCTTTTGGTAAGGGGGAGGGGGCGGGGAGGTAGATATTTCCGCGGAAGCCGAAAATTTGGAATCGCTTCAGCGAAAAAATTAGCGCGCAAAATGTCATGAGACATGGTCCCTTTTTCAGAACTGTGTACGATATGTGAATATCACAAACGATTCAGATAGCTTAACCCGTGTGTGTTGAGTTTGAACGTCAAAAAATTTGGTTCGAATTTCCCTGGTTACAGTGGTCATCCATGTCATTGCATAATTTGGGTACACAAAGGAGACTAACTTCTTAATCGAGCAAGTTCATCAATTAAACAGAGCTAGCTGACCTAAACATTACTCTAAGAAATTAAAGACCGACACTCTTAATTAAACAAAACAAAGAGTACTACTACGACTGGTGCTCGTCAATCTCCGCCGCCGCCTCCATGTCCAGCTCGCGCCCGACGGTCTCCTGGGGAAGGGGCTCTATGGCATCAATTGCACCATACTCGGCAAGCATCTCGCCATCCGCGTCCGCCATATCTTTGGCATAGTCCGCCACGAGCTGGGCGTGGGCGGCCTAGATATGGGCTATAGAGCTTCGTCGTGGTAAGGTATGTCGCGCAGGAATGGACGACTGCTCGAACTCTCTCGGCGATTGCCAGCTCTTCGGCCGTGGGTTGCCGACCATTATCGGATAAGCTTCGTTTGATTTGTGCGATGACTGCCACGAGCTGGGTGTGGATGACCTCGACATGGTAGTAGGCGGCCTCCATCAGGGCTAAGGCCGCCGCTGCGGAACAGACATCTGTTGTGCCGCTCTCGCCAGTTGCTATCCCCGAGGCAGATGCTGCTGCTGCCGCCTGAGAAGCAACATCGGTCGTTTGGGCTGCCTTGGCCGCCCGGACGTAGACTGTGGTCACCCTCACAAAGCTTGTTAGCACGTGTCTGGCAGATACGGCCGCACTCTCGCCGGAGTCGGCCACCGAAGTTGCCCTCACGATGTGGGTCCACGTCCCCATCTTTCACCGGTGACGAATGAATAGAGAAATGATATTTGGGGAGTGAGCTAGTGTGCTTGACACGTCGGCTGTGGACTGTAGCCGATGCACCTTCTCGCGTAAGCCATAGGCGTACTATACACTGACGGTGCTCCAAGATATTTTGTGATGCATCTCACAGGGTTGGTGATAATAAACTGTGTGCGATCTACTTGATTTATCGTCTTGATTTGAATTACGTAATTGGGTCACAGCTACAAAGGATGGTGTTTGAATAGTTAGAACTTTTATCTGCAGTGAACATGTAACTATAGGTGTGTCGTCAAAAAAATTGGAATTATTCAGGGTTCGTTTGGACGTTTTTATATATTAACTTGGTTTTGTAGGCATTTCAGGTGCATAATTCTAATTCCAACAAATGCACATGGTCCAGTGCATATAAACGGGTTGAAAAAATCAAATATGTGTCCTTGGTTGCATTCTTAGGTCCCATGCAAGAAATGGGAATGAATGTCACACACCCTGCCACTGTCACTCGGTCGCAAACATTGAGATGCCTGGTTTTTAAATTCTAGTAAATCCAAAACTCGTTTGAAATTCATGAAACTTGGCATGCTATCATGGAGCGGCATCAACATGTCGTGGTAAAAATTTGTCCCATTTGGGGCAGGTTTGGGTATAAGCTTCTCACAAACCAGAGCTTCTCACAACAAGCGTGATGGTTTCGATAGGGAACGTGCCACCTTTGGGGACGGAACGATATCCGTTGCCTCTTATTGCTTTCAAAAAAATTCGGGTGTCAACATAGAATAACAGGAGTGTTGTGTTTAATTTTGGAATTTTTCGGGGTTCATTTGGACATTTTTATACATTAACTGGGTTTTCCAGGCATTTTATGCGCATAATTCAAATTTGAACTACATGCACATTCTCCAGTGCATATAAACTGGTTGAAAAATCAAATATGTGTCCTTGGTTGCATGCTCAGGTCCCATGCAAGAAATGGGAATGAATTTCAAACACCCTACCATCGTCACTCATCCGCAAACATTGAGATACATGGCTTTTAATTTCTAGTAAATCCAAAACTCATCTGAGATTCATGAAACTTGGCATGCTATCATGGAGTAGCATGAATATGCCGTGGTAAATTTTTTGTCCCATTTCGGGCAGGTTTGGGTATAAGCTTCTCACAAACCAGACCTTCTCACAACAAGCGTGATGGTTTTGGTAGGGAACGTGCCACCTTTGGGGACGAAACGATATCTGTTGCCTCTTATTGATTTGAAATTTTTTCGAGTGTCAACATAGAACAACAGGAGTGTTGTGTTCAATTTTGGAATTTTTTGGGTTCGTTTGGACACTTTTATATGCGCATAATTCAAATTTGAACTACATGCACATCCTCCAGTGCATATAAACGGGTTGAAAAATCAAATATGTGTCCTTTGTTGCATGCTTAGGTCCCATGCAAGAAATGGGAATGAATGTCACACACCCTGCCACCGTCACTCGGCCGCAAACATTGAGATACATGGTTTTTAAATTCTAGTAAATCCAAAACTCGTTTGAAATTCATGAAACTTGGCATGCTATCATGGAGCGGCATCTACATGTCGTGGTAAAAAAATTGTCCCATTTGGGGCAGGTTTTGGTATAAGCTTCTCACAAACCTGAGCTTCTCACAACAAGTGTGATGGTTTCGGTAGGGAACTTGCCACCTTTGGGGACGAAACGGTATCCGTTGCCTCTTATTGCTTTCAAAAAAATTTGAGTATCAACATAGAACAACAGGAGTGTTGTGTTCAATTTTGGAATTTTTCGGGGTTCGTTTGGACATTTAAATACATTAACTGGGTTTCGAGGGCATTTTATGCGCATAATTCAAATTTGAACTACATGCACATGCTCCAGTGCATATAAACTGGTTGAAAAATAAAATATGTGTCCTTGGTTGCATGCTTAGGTCCCATGCAAGGAATGAGAATCAATTTCAAACACCCTGCCACCGTCACTCGTCCGCAAACATTGAGATACATGGCTTTTAATTTCTAGTAAATCCAAAACTCGTCTGAAATTCATGAAACTTGGCATGCTATCATGGAGCAGCATCAACATGTTGTGGTAAATTTTTGTCCCATTTGGGGCAGGTTTGGGTATAAGCTTCTCACAAACCAGAGCCTCTCACAACAAGCGTGATGGTTTCGGTAGGGAACGTGCCACATTTGGGGACGAAACGATATTCGTTGTCTCTTATTGATTTAAAAAAAATTCGAGTGTCAACATAGAACAACAGGACTGTTATGTTCAATTTTGGAATTTTTGGGGTTCGTTTGGACATTTTTTATACATTATCTGGGTTTCCCAGGCATTTTATGCGCATAATTCAAATTTGAACTACATGCACATGCTCCAGTGCATATAAACGGGTTGAAAATCAAATATTTGTCCTTGGTTGCATGCTTAGGTCTCATGCAAGAAATGGGAATGAATGTCACACACCCTGCCACCGTCACTCGCAATAAACATTGAGATACATGGTTTTTAAATTCTAGTAAATCCAAAACTCATTTGAAATTCATGAAACTTGGCATGCTATCATGGAGCGACATCTACATGTCGTGGTAAAAAAATTTGTCCCATTAGGGGCAGGTTTGGGTATAAGCTTCTCACAAACCAGAGCTTCTCACAACAAGCGTGATGGTTTCGGTAGGGAACGTGCCACCTTTGGTGAAGAAATGATATCCGTTGCCTCTTATTTCTTTCAAAAGGATTTGAGTGTCAACATAGAACAACAGGAGTGTTGTGTTCAATTTTGAAAATTTTCGGGGTTTGTTTGGACATTTTTATACATTAACTGGGTTTCCCACGCATTTTATGCGCATAATTAAAATTTGAACTACATGCACATGCTCCAGTGCATATAAACTGGTTGAAGAAAAATGTGTGTCCTTGGTTGCATGCTTAGGTCCCATGCAAGAAATGGGAATGAATTTCAAACACCCCGCCACCGTTACTCGGCCGCAAACATTGAGATACCTGGTTTTTTAATTCTAGTAAATTCAAAACTCGTCTGAAATTCATGAAACTTGGCATGCTATCATGGAGTGGCATCAACATGTTGTGGTAAATTTTTTGTCCCATTTGGGGCAGGTTTGGGTATAAGCTTCTCACAAACCAGAGCTTCTCACAACAAGCGTGATGGTTTCGGTAGGGAACGTGCCACCTTTGGGGACGAAACGTTATTCGTTTCCTCTTATTGCTTTCAAATTTTTTCGAGTGTCAACATAGAACAACAAGAGTGTTGTTTTCAATTTTGGAAGTTTCGGGGTTCGTTTGGATACTTTTATACATTAACTGGGTTTTCCAGGCATTTTATGTGCATAATCCAAATTTGAACTACATGCACATTCTCCAGTGCATATAAACTGGTTGAAAAATCAAATATGTGTCATTTGTTGCATGCTTAGGTCCCATGCAAGAAATGGGAATGAATTTGAAACACCACCGCCACCGTCACTCGACATAAACATTGAGATACCTAGTTTTTAAATTCTAGTAAATTCAAAACTCGTCTGAAATTCATGAAACTTGGCATGCTATCATGGAGCGGCATCAACATGTCATGGTAAAAAAATTGTTAGCTTCCCCAGGTTTAATTCAGTTTCCCCGGTTTAATTTGGTTTTAAAATATAAAACACTCATCGCAAACGTTTTAGTTAGAACATCTGTATGCAAACCGACAGCTGCCCCAGGAAGCCAAGGGAAAATGTGCCGAGCAGGATTCGTGCAGCTCTTTGATCGCAAACGTTTTAGATAGAACACCCGTATGCAAAGTGGGAGCTATGGTCTTCCCCCTTAAGTCGAGGGAAAATCCGCAGCGCAGGATTTGTGCATCCCTTCAACGCAAATGGTTGTTTTGGATGACCCGTGTCCAACCACGTACAAACAATTTGGTAAGATTTGCATCTATCATATTAGGTATGTTGCCATTTGTCAAACTGGAAGAATTTACATTTGTTGATCTAGTAACGTTGCCATTTGTCAATCCTTGTAACACTGCGATTTGTCAAAATATGCAGCTAGAAATCACTAGCACTATCTAATTTTTGCAACTAAAATTCAGTAATTAAGCATATATTTCATTCATAGATTAAGCAGTCGTTCTTAATTTATACAAACAGTTCAACTCTACAGCTGAACCGACCAAACTTCTCCCCAATTGTTGCCAACTACGTACTGAAATAGCTAGTTCAACTATATATACTAGCTAATTTTAAGTACGTTGTACAGTTCGACCACACATCTATAGTCATATGAACTGAACAAAATAGCCCCTAAATACTACTACTACCACGGAGGGGCTTTGTGCTACTTCCGGCAGCCTCTCCTCTGCCGAGCGTGCTCAATAAGAGGCAGAGGAGGAGGAGGAGGAGCCTATCGACGAGCTGGACAAATGCAATACGGTGCATGCCGCTGTTGCACGTTCAGCGACGCTCGCCAGCTCAAACGCACACTGCCGCTCCAGACGATCCCTCTCGAAGCGGCCGGACTGCTCGTAGATCTCCTGGTTCCTCACCTTTGCGTCGGTGTGTGCTGCAGCCACGGCTGCGGTAAGGCTCTATGCATGCTCGACGATGCGCTCCTCCTCCTCCCGCAGGAACTTGATGTAGCGGGCAAGGTCGCTGATGCACGTGCGGGACTCCACCTTCGCCTCCCGCCTTCGGGCCGCGGTGGCGGAGCGGGTGACAATCCCGACAGTCGACGGTGGGCTGGCGGCCACGGCGGCCGACGATGGGGTGGCGTCCACGACCACCACCTCCCACCTTCGGGCCACAATGGCGGAGCGGGTGATGGCCATGGTGGCCGACAGTGGGGTGGTGGCCACGACGGCCACCTCCCTCCTTCGGGCTGACGCGGCGGAGCGGGAGATGGCCCTGGCTTTTGACGGTGGTCTGGCAGCAACGGCGGCCGGCAACAGCTGCTGACAGGCAGCGGCGGCGGAGCATGTGGTGGGTGTTCCGCGCACACCCAACAGGGATGCCACGCGCACTACGCTATACCGGGGACTGCACCACCGCTGCGGTGTAGCCTCCCAGCTGGAGCAGTCCTCTAATGACGAGGAGTGGCTGAGCGATGACGACGAACCGATGCCATTAGCGATTGTGGGAGACGCAGAAGAGATAAGCTACAGGGAGGATGGGAAATGCGACACAGGATTCGCCGACCGTGAGGCTTTTTATAGCAGGCCGGTAAGCATTGGGATTTTGGGGGATTTCACCGAGTCGGGCGGGAAGCTTGCGCGGGAACCTGCGAGGTTGCGCAGGAACGGGCTCACCGACGATTCATTGGCGCCACCATTTGGCCAAAAGAACGCCCCCGCGCGCTCCGCAAGCTTGCGATGTAAGCCGTCCGCGGCAGCGGGGTGACAAGACGCGCGAGAGGAGGACGAAAGGACACGTACACATACGGTTAATAAAAAAAGTGTGATTTAATTACCTACTATACCCCCATCCTGGTTTATAAGTAGGATTTAACTAATAAAATACGAATGCATGTCGCCAAAGATTATATCATTGGATTCGTATTTGAACATAGTTTCCAGCTATACAATTTTTGTAACATGCATTAACACTTTTTTGGTTAAATTTAAGGTTATATACCAGCAAGCGTTCGCCCGCAACACACACGTCTTATTCCATCACAAACAGCTCGGATGGATCAACAGTATGCCACGTATCGCACACTCAACTTTAATCTGATTCGTGCTTGATGTCTCCGACATCGCTCACATAGTTCGTCTTATTTGCCACGTATCACTGTGCCGGCCTCTGCTCGCCATTAGGCGCCGCAGCACGCTGTGCTCGACGTTAGGCGCCGCGGCGCGCTCTGCTCGCGTCCCTCGGCGCGCTCGGCTTGTGGACAGCTTTTCCTTGCGCGTTCAACTGCTATATTCACACACACACACACACACACACACACACACACACACACACACACACACACACACACACACATATATATATATATATATATATATATATATATATATATATATATATATATATATATATATATATACGCTTAAACTAAGGTTGAGTGTAGAATAGCTTATTCTACACCCCTAGTAACGCTATATACAAAATATAGTAACGTAACATGTAAAATATAGTAAATTTTTTTACCATGTAAGAAATCAAAAACTTGGATAGTAAAAAATATATCTCATAATTACTACATTTTACATAGCGTTTTACTAGATTTTGTACATACCGTTACTGGGGTGTAGAATAAGCTATTCTACACTCACGCTTAGAATAGCGTTACCCTATATATATATATAGGACAAATGTTTCCTATAAGCAGTGGTAGTTACCACCACTTGCGTGTTGTATGTTGTATGTAGTATCTGTCGGAACCGAGAGTATGTACGTGTAGTATAAAGTATATAACAATGATTAGGTAGTATATATACTAATTTTTAGGTAGTATGTACCTTTTTTGAGTATGCTCATTTTTACGTACAAATATGTACGTATTTTACAAATATAACAAAAACTATGGGCTCATATGCAATTTTTTCATGTAACTTGCTTTGAAATATCTTAGATATAGTATATAAACATATTTAAAATAATAAAATAGTATATATAATACCACATGGTAGTATATGAGACATGTGGGGTAACTACCACCGGGTGGTAGGATGGATTTTACCTATTATATATATATATATATATATATATATATATATATATATATATATATATATATATGGTTGCTTTCGCTGAGGCGATCATGAGCGCTCTGCTCGCCCCTCCTCGCGCGCTTTGCGGCGGTTGGGCGTGCGCACGATCACGTCGGGGCCCCCATATGGATGTGGTTGCGCCGCGCGCGTTGCCACGCGATGCAGTTACATGCGTCACGATGGAGTTACGCGCTGCAAATTAGAACTGCCATGAGGGCCTACCGATATTCCTGGCCGTCCGGCTTCCCCTTTAATTCCCGTGGCTATTATAACCTTAGTCCCCTCAACCTTTCGATCGCGCCCCACAACACAACAAGCACACCCACGACGACACATAGAGAGGGGACGTCCAGCGGCGCTCCAATGGAGTTCGGCGAGCATAGAGTGGAGACCCACGCGAGGGAGAAGAATCTCTCGGTGGTGTACACTATCGACCCGACCGTGGTGGACGACTATATCAACAGCGTTGAGCAGTTGCTTGCTCGAGACAAGTACAAGGTGGTCAGCATCGACCTCTAGTACGCCGTTGGTCATCCCGGCATAGATCAGAAGGTTGTCGTCGCCCAGTTGTGTATGCGCCATCATAACTTCATCTACCACTACTGCATGGCCACAGAGCCTTGGAACGTTTCAAAAGGTTTGTCAACAGCACCGACTACAAGGTCGCCATGGTGGAAACCAAAGACAGTGTAAATGCGCGCAGTGTTACGGGCTTGGCCTGCAAGAACCTTGTCGAAATCCGTGAGCACTACAGGGTCTGGGGCAGCACGAAGAAGGACTCCCTGGTCGAACTCGCCTCGGCCATCATCGACCCCTACTACGAAAAGATGAAGCAGGATGCCCAGAGAACAAGTCCCCTATCCTGGCACAGGGCCTGGATGCGGCAACTGGATGAACCTCACCTCAGGTTCGCAGCCAAGAGCGTGTACACATGCTACGAGATGCACAGGTGGATCGTTGACATGAGGAAGTAAGGATGGCAATTTTACCCGTGGGTATGGGTACCCTCGGATACCGTACCCGCATGGGCAGGATATGGGCACAATTTTATACCCATGGGTAGCACCCATACCCTACCCATTAAGTCATGGGTAGGGTACGGGTATAGCCTTTTACCCATGGATATACCCATACCCTACCCATTTATACTAACATGTGAATTTTACCCATGATTCACAAGTGTACCTATGTTAAAGTTGTGTAGTGAGCTTATGAATCTATGTTAAAGTTATCACCAATTGTCAATTGGAATTGAGATAATTGTCATGTTCTCATCTAACTGTTATTGAGTTGAGATCAATATTTTTTTGTCAAATGTGCTATAGATGAATGTAAAATTGTGAATAACTTGTGTATTGTTTGATCTACCCGTCGGGTACCCAATGGGTATGGCTACCCGTCGGGTATGGGTACGGGTAAAGTTTCATACCCATCGATACGGGTATGGCTAGAATTATGTACCCATTGACTACACGGGTATGGGTATAGTATTGCTCTACCTGCCCCATACCCTACCCATTGCCATCCTTGTGAGGAAGTGCCTCGTTACCCAAATCGACGAGCCCGGATCGAGCCACAAGCAGAGCAAGCGTCACAAGAAGTAGATGATGATCAGATGATCGTTTATGTAGTTAATCATGCATGTAATATATAGTTTACTTTATTGGTGTGTGGAAATGTCATGTGTGTAGTAGCCACCTATGTAATTATGCATGTAATAGTTTACTTTGGTGTGTGCAAATGCCATGGTTGTAGTAGCCACCTATGTAAGTGGATGTTTAATTTGGTTATGCAAACATGTCCTTATAAGTGTGTGTGTGTGTGTGTGTGTGTGTGTGTGTGTGTGTGTGTGTGTGTGTATGTTGTTGTTCTGTATGCAATCCCGTCGCACAACACACACGTCTTATTAGCAACAACCATCTGTGTTATTATCAGTCTTCACACACACTTCTGATTACAGACATGTTTGTCACGTATCACACACATCTTGTTAAGTTGAACCATTTCTGTTCTCATGTCTCAACGCAAACAGTTCATCCGAGTGAACCACATGTCGTATATCGCACACACCTTGATCTAACTGACTGTTTCATTTGTGTTGCCTAATCACAAATAGTTCATCCAAGTAAACCGTAAGCTATATATCGCACACACCTCCATCTGGCTGCCCGTTTCTTTTGTTCCTCCTCATCGCAAACAGTTAATTGAACTGAACCGTATGCCCTGCATCACACACGCAACTAAAATCTGAACCGTGTTTGATGGCTCCGCCATCGCAAATGTTTTGCACCTTTTTTGACGGTTTTTTACACCACCGTTTGCGATTATGGCATCGCACACAATTTCGTCGAAGGGTCTCTGATCGTAGTGTAGCGTTAGCAGCATCCTGTTGTAGTGTTAATAAAACTTTTTGTGGTCATACACCCAAGGTGAATGGTTTATTGAATCTCGATCGTAGTGATACACATATTCATGATATTGATGCCAAAAGAAGCAAAGTTGATAATGATAGTGCAACATATTAGTGGAACTGCCGTTTAGGTCATATTGGTGTAAAGCGCATGAAGAAACTCCATGCGGATGGACTTTTGGAATCACTTGATTATGAATCATTTGATGCTTGCGAATCATGCCTCATGGGCAAGATGACTAAGACTCCATCCTCCGGAACAATGGAGCGAGCCACTGACTTATTGTAAATAATACATACCGATGTATGCAGTCCGATGAGTGTTGAGGCTCGTGGTGGGTATCGTTATTTTCTGACCTTCACAGATGATTTGAGCAGATATGGGTATATCTACTTAATGAAACACAAGTCTGAAACATTTGAAAAGTTCGGAGAATTTCATAGTGAAGTTGAGGATCATCGTAACAAGAAAATAAAGTTTCTATGATCTGATCACGGAGGCGAACATTTGAGTTACGAGTCTGGCCTTCATTTGAAACAATGTGGAATAGTTTCGAAAATCACGCCACCTGGAACACCACAACGTAATGGTGTGTCCGAGCATCATTACCGTACTTTATTAGATATGGTGCGATCTATGGTGTCTCTTACCGATTTACCACTAGCGTTTTGGGGTTATGCATTAGAGACAGCTGCATTCATGTTAAATAGGGCACCGTCTAAAAATCCGTTGAGACGACCTTTGTATGTCTTGTGGTTTAGCAAGAAACCTAAGTCGCTGCTTCTTAAAGTTTGGGGTTGCAATGCTTATGTGACAAAGTTTCAGCCTGATAAGCTCAAATCCAAATCGGAGAAGTGCGTGTTCATAGGATACCCAAAAGAAATTGTTGGGTACACCTTCTATCATAGATCCGAAGGCAAGATCTTTGTTGCTAAGAGTGGGTCCTTTCTAGAGAAGGAGTTTCTCTCGAAAGAAGTGAGTGGGAGAAAAGTAGAACTAGATGAGGTAATTGTACCTTCTCTCGAATCGGAAAGTAGATCATCACTGAAATCAGTTCCAGTGATGCCTACACCAATTAGTGAGGAAGTTAATGATGATGATCATGAAACTTCAGATCAAGTTACTACCAAACCTCGTAGGTCAACCAAAGTACGATCCACGCCAGAGTGGTACGGTAATCCTGTTCTGAAAGTCATGTTACTAGACCATGATGAACCTACGAACTATGAGGAAGCGATGATGAGCCCAGATTCCGACAGATGGCTTGAGACCATGACATCTGAGATAGAATCCATGTATGAGAACAAAGTGTGGACTTTGGTGGACTTGCCCGATGATCGGCAAGCCATTGAGAATAAATGGATCTTCAAGAGGAAGAAGGATGCTGATAGTAGTGTTACTATCTCCAAAGCTCGACTACAATGAGATTTTCTCACTTGTATCGATGCTTACAGTCTGTCTGAATCATGTTAGCAATTGCCACATTTTATGGAATCTGACAAATGGATATCAAAACTGCATTCCTTAATGGATTTATTAAAGAAGAGTTGTATATGATACAACTAGACGGTTTTGTCAATCCTAAAGGTGCTAACAAAATGTGCAAGCTCCAGCGATCCATCTATATATGGACTGGTGCGAGCATCTCAGAGTTGGAATATACGCTTTCATAAGTTGGTCAAAGCATATAGTTTTATACAGACTTTGCGGTGAAGCCAGTATTTACAAGAAAGTGAGTGGGAGCACTACAGCCTTTCTAATAAGTATATGTGAATGAAATATTGTTGATCGAAAATGATGTAGAATTTTTTGGAAAGCATAAAGGAGTGTTTGAAAGGAGTTTTTCAAAGAAAGACCTCGGTGAAGCTGCTTACATATTGGGCATCAAGATCTATAGAGATAGATCAAGACGCTTGATAAAAAAATTCAATGAGTACATACCTTAACAAGATTTTTGAAGTAGTTCCAAATGGAACAGTCAAATAAGGAGTTCTTGACTGTATTGCAAGATGTAAAGTTGAGTAAGACTCAAAACACGACCACGGCAGAAAATAGAAAGAGAATGAAAGTCATTCCCTATGCCTCAGCCATAGGTTCTATAAAGTATGCTATGAGGTGTACAAAACCTATTATGTACCTTGCCATGAGTTTGGCAAGGGGGTACGATATTGATCTAGGAGTGGATCACTTGACGGCGGTCAAAATTATCCTTAGAAGACTAAGGAGATATTTCTCGGTTATGGAGGTGATAAAGAGTTCGTCGTAAAGAGTTATGCCAAAGCAAGCTTTTACACCGATCCGGATGACTCTAAATATTAATCTGGATACATATTGAAAGTGGGAGCAATTAGCTAGAGTATCTTCATGCAAAGCATTGTAGACATAGAAAATTTGCAAAATACATACGACTCTGAATGTGACAGACCCATTGACTAATTAAGCTTCTCTCACAAACAAAACATGATCACACCTTAGTACTCTTTGGGTGTTAATCACATAGCGATGTGAACTAGAATATTGACTCTAGTAAAACCCTTTGGGTATTAGTCACATGGCAATGTGAACTAATCACATGGTGATCTGAACTATTGGTGTTAAATCACATGGCAATGTGAACTAGATTATTGACTCTAGTGCAAGTGGGAGACTGAAGGAAATATGCCCTAGAGGCAATAATAAAGTTGTTATTTATGTTTCCTTATATCATGATAAATGTTTATTATTCATGCTAGAATTGTATTAACCGGAAACTTAGTACATGTGTGAATACATAGACAAAACAGAGTGTCCCTAGTGTGCCTCTACTTGACTAGCTCGTTAATCAAAGATGGTTATGTTTCCTGACCATAGACATGTATTGTCATTTGATGAACGGGATCACATCATTAGAGAATGATGTGATGGACAAGACCCATCCGTTAGCTTAGCATAAATGATCGTTTAGTTCTATTGCTAGTGCTGTCATCATGACTTATACATGTTCCTCTGACTATGAGGTTATACAACTCCCGAATACCGGAGGAACACCTTGTGTGCTATCAAACGTCACAACGTAACTGGGTGATTATAAAGATGCTCTACAGGTGTCTCCAATGGTATTTTTTGAGTTGGCATAGATTGAAATTAGGATTTGTCACTCCGTGTATCGGAGAGGTATCTCTGGGCCCTCTCGGTAATGATCATCACTATAAGCCTTGCAAGCAATGTGACTAATGAGTTAGTTGCGGGATGATGCATTATGGAACGAGTAAAGAGACTTGCCGGTAATGAGATTGAACTAGGTATGATGATACTAACGATCGAATCTCGGGCAGGTAACATACCGATGATAAAGGGAACAACATATGTTGTTATGTTGTTTGACCGATAAAGATCTTCATAGAATATGCAGGAGCCAATATAAGCATCCAGGTCTATTGGTTATTGACCGAGATGTGTCTCGGTCATGTCTACATAGTTCTCGAACCCGTAGGGTCCGCACGCTTAACGTTTGATGACGATTTGTATTATGAGTTATGTGATCTGATGACCGAAGACTGTTCGGAGTCCCGGGTGAGATCACGGACATGACAAGGAGTCTCGAAATGGTCGAGACATAAAGATTGATATGTTGGACGACGTTATTCAGACACCGGATGAGTTTCGAGAGGTACCGAATAATTATCGGAGTGCCGGAGGGTTATCGGAACCCCCCGGGGGAACTAATGGGCCTAGATGGGCCTTAGTGGGGAGAGAGGAAGGGCCACAAGGGGTTGGCCGTGCTCCCCCCCTTGGGTCCGAATTGGACTAAGGGAAGGGGCGGCGCCCCCCTTTCCTTCCCTTCCCCCACTCCCTTCCTTCTTCCCCCTCTTCCTTAGGTGGAATCCTACTAGGAGTTGGAGTCCTAGTAGGACTCCCCTCTCCTGGCGCGCCCTAGAGGGCCGACCAGCCTCCCCCTTCCCTTCTTTATATACGGGGGCAGGTGGGCACCCTAGAACACACAAGTTTCTCTTAACTGCAAAGTGTGCCCCTATCTGATTACACACCTCGGTCATATCGTCGTAGTGCTTAGGCGAAGCCCTGCGCCGGTAACTTCATCATCACCGTCGCCACACCGTCGTGCTGATGGAACTCTCCCTCGTCCTCAATTGGATCAAGAGTTCGAGGGACGTCATCGAGCTGAATGTGTGCTAATTGCGGAGGTGCCGTACGTTCCGTGCTTGGATCGGTTGGATCACGAAGACGTTCGACTACATCAACCGCTTACTAAACGCTTTCGCTTTTGATCTACGAGGGTACGTAGACACACTCTCCCCGCTCGTTGCTATGCATCACCTAGATAGATCTTGCGTGATCATAGGTAATTTTTTTGAAACACTGCGTTCCCCAACATCGAATTACCTCAACTTCCGAACCTATACAGCGATAGTAGTTCCTCCATGACCAATCACAACAATAATGCGAGGGAGGCCTCCTCTCAACACTCATGAAGAATACTAACTTGAACATGAACAAAGCATATTTGATCGCTTGGGAATAATCATTCCAATCATAAAAGAGTTCATCTGTATCCCCGAGAACAAATACAACTACTCGAATATAAAGGAGAGGTCAAGTTAGAAGTCGGCATAGAGCCGGCGAAGGGAGAAGGCGCGGTGGAGATGGTGATGGCAGTGGTGGCGTGGCGACGGTAATGGCGCCGTCGCGGTGGAGCGGGCACCGACCTAAATGTCGGTTCTCACGATGATGGAGCCTCCTCTTCTTTCCATTGGTCTTGTCCCTTTCTCTATGGTAGTGGATTGATCAGCAATATAGATGAACTTGGATGTGTTGTCAATGAATGGCGCGATGGAGGCGGCGGCTAGGGTGTGGAGGTGGTATATAGGGCACCTCCTCATTCTTCTCCTTTGGTGTGATGCATCCAAGGGTTCTAGATGAGCCTTATCCTCTCCTAAACCCTTCCTTATTGTCCAAGGATCTCGTGGGAACAAACGGGAATGAAATCAGTGAAGAATCCCGTCTATCGGAGTTGTCTACACGTCATACCACCTTGTATGGTCATATGATATGCTTTCTTATGTCAGGCTACATCACCATGTTGACTTAAGATACCACCATTGGAAGGACCACCACGACAACGCACAACATAAACTTGTATGCGCTATCATCGGCTCCATTCGATGATTGACACAGGCACATGTGATGCTAGCGGCGTTGCATGATGATAGGATGTGTTGCCGTTGAGAGCTTGCTATAAGTTTTTGTTACCATACACGGGTCTCATTGGCTGGCATTTGTTGAGCATATTTTAGGGACGGCTTTGTCGGGGACACCACACTATCTTGCAATGTTTTGTTGGCTTGCATGTGTCGATGGATGTATGAGGCTGGCTAGCAAAATTGGGGTAACATAGCAGGAGTCGGACTCACAGGCATGCATTTTTTCAACCAAAAACACAAATCAAAACCAAAAAGTAGAAGCCCACTAAAAATAGAGAAAAGCCAAGATTGACCACAAGGAGAAAACACCACACCATGAAGAAGCAATATAACAAAGAAAAGAAAGGATGGCAGACGAGTAGAAAACGAACAACAACTCTTAGGTATATAGGCGAGGCGAAGACAAGACCCAGAACATTATCGAAGGACAAGAAGCATCAATAACAAACATGACCAAAGAACAAAGGGGGTTCTCAAGAATCTGCAAACAGGAGGAACACAATAAAAGAACAAAACCTCAAATAGGCAAAGAAGTAAACGGCACAACGACGAACTCGAACAGCCAGAGCAACACAAGGCGCCGCGGCGGACGAAGCGAAGAAGATGCCAACAAGCTGCAAAACCATCAACGGAGCCAGAGCAAACATGAAGGACACACGAAGAAAGCAAAAGGAGGGCATATAAGTACTCGAGAGCAACCCACGCACAGTGCAAACCCATTGCGAGAGGCGAAATGACCTCCACCGACCCAGGAACAACGTAGGAGAGGTTCCGGGCAAAACCAAACCCGACGTAGGCCAACAGCCGGATAGGCGGCCGAGCCATCCTAGCCCGATAGTGGACGAATCGGCTCACACGATGCAACACGCTGCCTTGGGTGCCTGCGCGCGTCACTGGCTCGTGTGAGCGAGCCACGCAGTGTTCGACTCGCACAAGCGATGCAACCCGAAAGAAGGCGACGAACACTAACTGGGCGACCAACCTGTCCCATCGTGCGAGCGAGCGCGCAAGAGGGTGCATGCGGGCGCGATGAAACCCAACATAGAGTGGCAGACTTGGTCACACCCATGGCCCACGCATCATGGACCACGGAGGAAAGCCGTCCGCACACCTGTGTAGACCAGACAACGCGTAGAGACTCGGGGAGCCAATGCCAACCGGACGGCGCACAGAGCACTCCCGAGCGAATGGGCTCCATGCACAGCCGCCCAGGCTGGCATGAGCGAGCAAGCCCGAACAGGGTTAACGAATACCGACATATAGGTCTGGACTCCCCATTACACATTGGACCTCGCACTCGGGCGTGCGAGAAAACACCACAAGACTCTGGCCCTGGGCATGCCCACGGTCCACCCATCATAGACCCCCGAGTTGAGTCGCCTAGGTGCGCGCCCTAGGGGCAAATTGGACTACACAGGGAGACCTAGGGAGACCCCCGCGACACGCCTCCGCAAACAGATGGCGCGAAGTGCACCCTCACTCATAGAGGCTCCGAGAAGATGGGTACTTCAGCATCCTTTATAGGAGTAATAAGACTTGACTTCACGCCTGCAATCCTTAGACCTTTAATCTAGAACTTGTCTTGATCACATTTGATAGCTAAATTAATTAGCCCAAAAAAATTGAATTACCATCCACTAAAATGTTGGTATCAAGCAATAGCATCGGGTAATCACGACATAGATCTTTGGTTCTTGGCTGCCACTACATTTGAATTGGAAAAGGATAAAAGCAATGCAAAATTAATAAAAAAATCTTGAAACTTCTTGGAAAGAAGAATGGTATAGTGCTATACTCATGTGAAAAGTTTCGCAATGGAATGACTTTCATGGTATTCTAGGACAAAAAATATCACTTAATAAACTTACCACCCACACTGTTTGTACTCACAATTTTGTTATTTTTGTCCCGAAGTCCACGAAAGTCACTCATTCGCGAAACTTTTTATACAAGTTTATTTTCTCGAATACGCACAAGTGTGTGTATCATTATTAAAGAGAAAACGGAAGACTCCCTCCACATTTGATGTTACAAGGTTAATTACACGTGGCACAATGCCAACTCCACTAAGACATCTACTAACAACGTGATTGGCAATATTTGGGAAGGGGAATGGGAGTTTGGAGTAGGGAGTTGTGCTGAGATTAGACATGGGATGGGTCGTTTTATTCCCAATCCTCTGTTTGGCGCACGATAGGAATTATGTGTGAGAATTGAGGACAAATTGTATTTCCTTATTTGGTTCGTGGGAATTGACGAGGGACTAGACAAACGAAGTTAACATAAGTTATGATGAACAGTTAAGACTGACTCACTAAAACAATTCCCTCCCAACTCCCACCCCCTACCCTGTTAATAAAATGGTGGGAATTGGGGTCTCAAGTCCCATGACTATTCCCTTATGAATTCCCAATCCCTCCAACCAAACAATAGATACTGTTTTGATGATAGAGGAAGGAATACCAGCCCAGGGGTAGACCCCGCTACTAGTACCCCGGGAAATTTTCAGCTCATCAATAGGAGGAGGCAGGATGGCAGTGAGGTGGAAGTGATGGGTGGAGATATTCACTCAGATCCTATGTTTGAGGCGGCCTCCAGCTCGGAGGACCGCCGGTCCCAATGAATTCCTTCTGTTGGAACTGTCGCGGTTTGGGTAATCCCGCGACAGTCCGAGAGGTGCGTGAGTTCACCGCCAAATTTACCCCGGCCATGTTGTGCTTAGTTGAAACATAATTACCAAGAGCACATGTCGAGATATTAGCCCAGTCTTTTGGTTTCAATAATGTTTTTGCAGTTGGGAGTTCGGGTAGGAGTGGAGGTCTTGTAATTTTCTAGAATGATGAAATAAAGCTTGATATTGTTGGTTACTCTAAGTACCACATAGGCTGCACTATTCTTGAATTGGGTCCATCACCATGGTGATTGACTTGCATCTATGGTGAAGGCCAGGTTATGGAACGCTATAAAACTTGGGATGCTCTTTGTTCCATTGTGAGAGTTTCTAACCTTCCGTGGATGGTCTTTGGCGACTTTAATGAAGTTCTAGTGCAAGCTGAGCATGATGGAGTCAACCTGAGAGCACATGGCCAAATGCAAGGGTTTAGGGATGCACTCGATGTTTGTGGGTTGATAGACTTGGGATTCAAAGGAAGAATGTGGAATTTCGAGAAAAGAGTCGTTGAGGGCTCCTATACCAGGGTCCGACTGGACCAAGCAGTGGCAGACGTGGCGTGGAACACCCTTTTCCCGTCGGCAGAGCTCGAAAATCTATATTTTGTATGCTCGGATCATGGGCCAATTGTGCTCAAGCTCTCGGATGAAGTAACACATAATAGGAAGAACTCATCTTTCAGATATGAGCTCATGTGGGAGCGTCATCCAAAGTTGGAAAGCTTTGTGCAGAATGAATGGAACGGTGGCCCGAAAGTGAATTCAATCCCAAAGATGCATACAAAACTCAAGTCGCTTGGGGAAAATTTACGTAGCTGGGATCGGCACACTTTTGGTCACGTCAGGAGCG
Organism: Aegilops bicornis; assembly: GCA_021605145.1. Taxonomy (NCBI): domain Eukaryota; kingdom Viridiplantae; phylum Streptophyta; class Magnoliopsida; order Poales; family Poaceae; genus Aegilops; species Aegilops bicornis. The sequence continues at coordinate 259,180,901 of CM038670.1, read as the reverse complement.
AAATAAAGCAGCTAAAAAGGCAACTTGAGGCTCTAAAGGACATTCCTGGGAGGACGGGGCCGGGTAGATTGGAAATAAAAATTATTGATCGCCTTGTAGAGTTATATCAGAGAGAGGAGATCTTGGACAAACAGAGGTCGAGGGTGGACTGACTGTCTTTTGGAGATAAAAACACACGATACTTCCAGATGAGAGCGTCCATGCGGCGACGAAAAAATCGTATAAAGGCGTTGGCTAGGCCGGACGGACAGCTGACAGAAGATGTGCTAGAGATAGAAGGTATGGCGATGGAATTCTATAAACAGCTTTATACATCAGAGGGCTGTAATAACATGCAGGAAGTTTTGAACGTCGTCCCTAGAAAGATCATGGATGACATGAAGGTCCTCCTTGATGCTGCATATACAGATGCTGAAGTGAAAACAACATTGTACCAAATGTTCCCAACCAAAGCGCCGGGCCCAGATGGTTTTCCGTCTCATTTTTTTCAGAAGCATTGGGGTGTGTGTGGACCCGAGGTGACAGCGGTTGTGTTAAAAATAATAGAAGACCAGGAGAGCGCAGAAGGAATAAATCAGACTTATTTGATGTTGACCCCTAAAGTGAAAGATCCAACATTGTTGTCACAGTTTTGCCCAATCAACTTATGCAACGTATTGTATAAAATTGCGTCAAAAGTGGTTGCAAACCGCTTGAAGTTGGTGCTTCCAGATATCATATCAGCTGAACAATCCGCTTTTATGCCTGGTAGATTGATCACGGACAACATCATAGTTGCTTATGAGTGTTTACACTTCATGAAGAGAAACAAAGCTATAAAACATCGTCATTGTGCTTTGAAGCTTGATATGATGAAGGCATATGATAGAGTCGAGTGGGATTACTTGCGTGCATTCATGTCAAAGTTGGGTTTCTCGGAGAGGTTGGTTAATAATGTGACGAATTTAGTTACTTCGGTATCTTATTAAGTTCTCCTCAATGGTAAGAAATTGGATGATTTTAGACCTAGCAGAGGTCTTTGGAAGGGAGATCCGATTTCCCCTTACTTGTTTTTGTTGGCAGCAGAGGGCCTTTCGTGCCTCTTAAAAAGTTTAGACCAGTCGTCTCAGATCGGTGGGATACAGGTGGCACCGTCGGCACCACCAGTTAATCACCTTTTGTTTGCAGATGATAGTATGTTGTTTTCAAAGCCAATGTAAGTGGGGCAATGGAGGTATCAAAACTACTGGAGAGTTATTGTCAGGCTTCGGGACAGAGAATTAATGCAATCAAATCATCAATCTTCTTTAGCAAGGGTTGTCCTGCTAGTGTGAAAGATGAGATTAAAGGTATTACGAATGTGCCAAATGAAACACTAAATGAAAAATATCTTGGAATGCCTTCTAATAGTGGTGTCTCAAAATTTGGTGCTTTTAAGTATTTGAAGGATAGACCATGGAACAAGGTAAAGGGATGGATTGAGAAGACTATTTCTTTTCAAGGAAAAGAGGTGCTAGTTAAATCTGTTGCCCAGGCAGTGCCAGTTTTTTCTATGTCTTGCTTCAAGCTACCAAGGGGGTTATGTGAACACTTGAACAAGCTTATCGGACAATTTTGGTGGGGGTGAGGAGGGGAAACGGAAACCACATTGGGTCTCGTGGAAAGTAATGACCCAACAAAAATTCATGGGAGGTTTGGGTTTTCGAGACTTCGAACTGTTCAATTTGGCTCTTCTTGCAAAACAGTCATGGCGCTTGCTCAAAAACCCACAGTCACTCTGCGCCAACATCCTCAAAGCTATCTATTATCTCAACTTTCTGCTGAGCTGGGAACAAAACCCTCGCAGGTGTGGCGCGCTATATTGGAGGGTAGAGATGTGCTCAACCAGGGTCTTATAAGGAGGATGGGAATGGAAATACAACGGTCATATGGGAGCACAATTGGTTACCCAATGAGGTGATGATGAGGCCGATTGCATGTCTAACTAATGACCCGCCAGTTTTGTAAGTGAATTGATAGATCATACCAGCGCTGCTTGGAGGGACAACCTGTTACAGCAAGCTTTTTTGGTGCCAGACATTAACACAATTCGGAGCATCCCCCTGTGTACTGGGAATAGGAGGATACCTGGGCATGGAATTATGAGAAGCATGGTAGATTCACCGTCAGGTCGGCTTATCGCATGTTGGCAGATACTAAGAGGAGGAGGGAGGACTGGCTAGAAAATAATGCAGGAAGATCAAACTATGTTGAGTAGGCGAGGGCATGGACTTCGCTTTGGTCGGTTCAAGTCCCCATAAAGGTCCGCAACTTCCTCTGGAGATTAGCAAGATGTTCTATACCAACTGAGGATGTTCGGCACGATAGAAAGATGGCGAACGATGATAAATGCCAACTTTGGGGGGCATAGGATTCTTGGAGGCACTCCCTGTTGGAGTGCTCAATGTTGAGGTGTGTCTGGGCTCTAGCTGACGGAGAGGTGGTCGACCACATTCAGACTACTAGAGAGCCAAACGCAAAGAGCTGGATTCTATCCATGATCGAGACTTTATCACACGAACATCTCACGGAGATGGTTGTCACACTCTGGTCGATTTGGTCAGCTCGTCGGAAGGCAATCCATGAAGGTATATTACAGAGCCCGCATGCTATCCATTCATTTCTGCGGAATTTTATTGCGGAGTTGGAGGCGTTGAGAAGGCCGGATACAGGCAGTTCTGCACCGAGTAGGGCAGGTGCAAACTCACGACAACCTTGGCAAGCACCGCCGGCTGGGGTTGTCAAGATTCATGTAGATGGGGGCTTCTCCAGGACAGGTGAAAGAGGAGCTGCAGCAGCTGTGTGCAGAGATAGCAGTGGAGTTTTTCTGGGCTCCTCGACACTTTTTGTCTTCGGAATCACTGATCCAGCTATCCTTGAAGCTTTGGCATGCCGGGAGGGACTTTCACTTGCACTTGATCTCGGGGCAGACAAAGTGGTGATTGCATGCGATTCTAAGGCAGTGGTCTCGGACATCAGGATGGGAACCGAAGGGAGGCACTCGGTTATTGTGAAGGAGATTGTAACATGGTCAAGAGAGTTTGCTACATGTCGTGGTTTTGTCACGGCAGATGTCCTTGTGAAAGGACTTGGTCGTGGAGCCATCACTATGGGTTAGCTTAAAGGGGCTAAAGCGGACAAGGGACGCAAGAGAGTTTTATACTAGTTCGGCCCCTTAAGATGAAGATAAAAGCCTACGTCTAGTTGTGATGGAATTGATGGGGTTTCGATGACCAGGGAGCGAATACGCTTTGCCTGAGTCTCGAGTTGTTGTCTGTTCCATTGATCCGCCGCCGGCCGTCCCCTTATATACATGGGTGGCACCCGTCGGTTTACAGAGTCCCGAGACCGGCTCATAAACGTGTCCGGTTCGGTCTCTGCTCTTTCTATCTTACCATACAAGTTACATACCAATACCAGTTCACGCCAGGTGCCTTAAACCGGTTCTGGGCCTTGGGCCCCTATCTAACATTCCTATCTGCCTTCATGGGCTTCTAGCATACTCAACTACTGATGAAGTTAACCCGGCCTGTCCTAGCCGGTTTACGCTCAGTAGTAATATCCCCAATACTAAATGTGATATCACTTTTGAAGGACGAGCATCGAATTGGAAAGCCCATAGTCTTGCTAAATTTTCTAGTTCTTTAGTTTCTGGTCGCCATGTGTGGCTTGGGATTCCCCACTATCCCCTCATTATTCCTGTAAACCTTGCAACTATCTAATAAAGTGTTGGTTTACCGCTAAAAAAACAATAGATTTAAAATCTCGTACCCCTTCAATTCCCATTCCCCGGCTCTAATTACCCCCCAACCAAACAGGCTATAAGGGAAATTACTCGCTATTGGCCCATAGTGCCATGCCAACGAACAACCCTTCGACTTCCCCTCATATCAGGCCTGCTTGCTTCCATATTCTGCCCTCGTTGTCGATTCGTTGGAGTACTTGCCATGTGGATGGTGTCGCTCCGTCGAAGACCACGACATTGCAATGTTTCCAAATTTCCCACAAGACGAGAAGGTAGATCGCCCTCACCACTTTCCGGTGATGTCCACTTTCCTCCTGCCTGATGCACCACTCGGGCAATGTCTCATCTGGTAGGGGTGCTCTCCCCGGCTGCCCCATGACTGTCCAAACCCGTCCTCAGACCTCCCTTGCGAAGACGCATCCAATCATGATGTGGGTCATGGTCTTGTTCTGCTGGTGACATAGTGGGCAAGCGCTTTGATGTGGTAGTCCCCTTCTTGCTAATCTGTCAGATGTCCAGCATCGGTCCTTGATTGCCAGCCATGCAAAGAAACGACACCGCAACAGGGCTCTCGACTTCCATGTAAATGCAGTTGTTGGTGCGACCTCAAGCCCTGCGAATCTGGCAGCATATACGGATCTAGCGGAGATCATGCCATCCTTTTCCCATGCCCAATGGATCGAGTCACGCCCTCCTGTCTGGATCTAGATCCCCATCCATCCTTCGCCACACATCCAAGAATTAGTACAACATGGTGGCCGTGAGTTCCGGGTCAATGTCAGCTGCCCAAATATGGTTAGATAAAGCCCTCCAGATAGTGCGGGTTGATCTCAATTTCCTTGGTACCTTCAGATATAGCAGCGGCGCCAGTTCCTCGATCCTTCAACCCTTAATTTATACAAGTACTAGCAAGATGCCCGTGCATTGCACGGAACATCAAGATGCATTTTTTTACAAAACTCTTGTTGTGATTGACCCATGCAGGAGTAATCCCATGTTAAAAACTAATGATATCTCGAGAATTTTATCAGAAAAATGGTATCTCGAGAATTTCATCGAAAAAATAATATCTCGAGAAAGATGAGAGATAAGGTGAGGAGGAGTGGGGCGTGGTGGTGACGGGTGGTCGGATTGGGCGGAGGCATGGGGATGGACGGCGCCGGCAGCGGCCACCATGCCAGATTGTTTCAGAGACTTCCATTTTTAATTGCTCAGCAATAAGGTTGTGGGAGATAAGAATGAACGAGGTAAGGCCTTATCTGTAAATGTGGAGAGAGGTGCGGGTTTTTTTTATAAAATTATCATAGTTTGATTTCTATCCGTCAGACATAGATCGGACGGTCTATATTACAAGATGGCAGGCACACCATCATCACCAACTCGATTTTTTATAAGAGGAGAGATAAACCTATACCCTTTTTTTCAAGAGGATCAATTTTTTTAATTTTGTTTTGCAATTTGTAAATTGTATTATTCTCAAAAATCAGGCGCAATGGGACCCGAGACTCGCTGGCCATTTCCGCGGATGCTCGGCCCGCACGATTTTTATCCCTGTAGTCAAGATCATGAAAACGAAAGAAAGAAACACCATCATCACGAGTTCACAGCTCGACCGGACGTCCAGATGCAGCATAAGTTCGTCCAGTCACCCTCGAGGCCTGATCGACCGATGGAACGGAATGAATCGTCACGGTAAAGCGATCAAAGCCTGGCTGCCAGGCCCACGACGACAAGGAGCCAACCGAAGGATGCATGGGTGCATCCGCATCTGCGCGACGCCAAGGAGTAGTACAAAACTCTCCGTCCATGCACCTTGATTCTGGAACCATCGATCGATTTCCTAGGAGTCCGTCAGATTTGTCTTTTTGGCGCCCATGTGATCCGAGCCGAGAGCCCTCAGTCGATTTGGCCGCACCTCTCCCCCCGTGGTGGGCGGCGGTGCTGTCTCTCACGGGAGGGCGGTAGCTTTAGGCGGCATTCATGGATAGGGTGGACGTGAAGGAAGAAAGGGAAAGCGAGCAGAGCACAGGGAAAGGTGATTAAAGATGTTGCATTGCATGGCGATTGGCAAAGCACACGGGAGGCTTGCCCGGGACTGAAGAAAAGGGCGCTTTGTTTCATCTTTCTGGAGATCTGCGGAATTTTTGGTCATGTGAGAGGCAGTTAACCAACTTACCCACTAGTTCAGGTTCTGTAAAAGCCCCAGGTTACTACTGTGAAGGACCTCTGGACCTGTAGTGAAGCATAACCAACTTGCCTTGTGATATGCTTACTGATATTTGTGAGAAAATTGGCAGATCTGAACTTTGTTTTCTGAAACTTGCGCCCGCACTGGGTGCTAGCCTGGTTGTTGTTTGAAATCGTTGTGCTGTTTTAGTTAAACCAAAAAGGGTTGTTTTGGCAGATTAATGCAGTATGATGCATCCTAAAGAGGAAAAAGCAGTGAGTCGACGTGATGCATGATTGCTGAATTTACTCTTTCAAGAGCCACAATGCCTAGTCGCTCACAAAGTGCACCTAAGCTTTTTGTGCCATCCCATGGAAGCTGCCAGGAGGAGTCTTTGACAAAGTGCTAGTGCTACAAGTAAATTAATGGCCCGGAGGAAGAAGCGAAGCCTTCCAAAGTCATACTTACATAGCGCAGCATTTTTTTTTTAAACGGAACATAGCGCAGCATTAGCATGTAAAAAAAAGTCTCTGCATGGACAAAAAGGGCTCCACTTTCTTGAGAAGAACAAAATTTTGCAAAGCACTCACAATGCATTGACTCAGATCATCACGTGAAATTTGGCATCTAATTGTCAAACCTAGGGCCTGCTTCTGTATGTGCTTTGAGTGGCTCAATGCTTTTGTCATGTCACTGCAACAGATGTTTCTAACGGCAATTCATGCAGCTAATCCTGGAACAAACATGATTAGGATGGGACAATCTTAACAGTTAATGGCATGGCAATGCTGCCTGCCATAGGTGGATTATTTGAGGAGTAAGTAAAGGGAAAGGCAAATAATCCAAAGTAGAAGATCGTGTGGTGGTTGCATTTTGGCTTTGAAGACGAAAGCGGACGGACGGAAACAGCTGGGCCAGCGCTGCCGAAGTTTCGCAGAAACACATTATTTGCATTCTCGTGGGGACTGTTTCTTGGTACCTTCATTTAACTAACTGAAAGCAAGCCGTCACCAACCATGCATCGATCTGTTATGCATGCATGTGCCCCTGAGTTGTCTTAAATCCTCCATGGCTCACCGTTCCAACGCAAGCCAGCATTCTCATGGGGAGTACTAATTAATCTTACTAGTTTGGTGCGGTAAATTTTGCCTTTTTTTCAAAAAGGGTGCAGTAATACTTTGGTTTTGCTACTTTGCTAGTAGGACTGTGTTGCTCACCCTAAAAAATCGGCAGGATCTTCCGCCACAAAAGCGCCCAGCCACTGATCTTACTTAACAATATTATGAACGACACTAAATTGTGGAACACGGCGAGCCAAGCAACTAGGGACGATCATTTTGTGAGAATAATCATTCATGCGTTGTATTGAGAGACACTTGTAACTCTATTCTCTCCTTAATTAATATAGGTGAGGCAATTGTTATGCCTTTGTTTCGAAACTTCACTAGTGGGACTAGTTGTGGTCTATGGCAATGTTCCGGTTGACGCCATATGCCTGATCATGAAGCAAGATCCCCCCTCTGAGAGGTCATCCGAGCGAACTATCGTTCCCCGGTCAGGTATGAATGAGCAGACGTTTTCATTCGCTCAAAAAAAAAACTCCCAGCAAACGCTTATAATTGCCTTGCGAAAACAGATAAATTCCATAAGGATTAGTCATGTTATAAAGTAAAAAATAACATGATGTACACATATTTCTCAGAAAATTATCATTCAACGGTAGAGTAATTGTGGTGCGTTTTCAGGGATTTCTTATGATTGTAACATGGAGAAGTGCCACTTTAAAAAATAAAATGGTGAAAATACGTATGGAGCCAGGAATTAAAGATCAGAGGGGCCAAATGTCTCAAACTTCTGATAACAGGGGCCAAATTACAGTAATACATGTATTTTACCTAAATTCTACACTGTTCATCTTCAAATTAGGACTAAACCAGAGATGTCAGGCGGGGCTAGGGCCCCTGTTGGTCCCCATGTCTCCGCCACTGGTGAAAGTTGTCATGCTCAGGATTTATCATGCCGATTGAAGGAAATTGGCATGCTACATCAGGGGAAAAAGATGAAAAATGCAATATTCTAAAAACAAAAATTATCATTCTAAATGTGTTTACTCAGATTGTCATCCTGAGCAAACCGTTTAGTTCCGTCAACTCGTGGTTCTCTCAGAACGTGTGAGAGCGAAAGCTAAAGATTAACACCTGTTTCCGTCTGAGGGCGCTCACACGGGAGCTCTAAAAATCTTTTTTTTTTGCGGGTAGGAGCTCTAAAAATCTAACGTTAGGCTAGCATTTAGGGTAAAAGTTGTGGTGTCTAGTTTAAAATGGCTTTTGTAGCATATCTTTTCCTTACCTGGGACATGTGGCTCAAAATTCATATACTAGTATGTTTTTTTTTTCTTTAGGGGAAAATGATGCAGTTGTTGTGTCAAAGAACTTTCTCGTGCTCTGCCTCACTCCAGACAAAGGAGTGATTTGTATACGCACTCCACTACTTCTACTCATCAAAGCGGGCCAGACAAATGGTGGAAACTAGTAGGGGCTCAACGTAAAGAGCATCTCCGTCAAACACTAAATAAAACATATAAAAAGCCTTGTCTTTTTCACACAAATACGAATACGGAGCCAGCAGGTTGCACAATGGACAAAATCAAAGTTTACAGCTACGAAGCATATCGCAAAAGGAACACGTGCCAATAAGTGCAGCACCTCTCTTTACGTTAAAAAAGAAGTGCAGCAACTCTCGAAGTATATTTCTCTTCAGAGAATTTTTTTGCATAATCTTCTGCCATAATTCGGTAAAAAAAAATGGTTCTGCAAATAGTTTTTTTAAGCGGTAAACCGCACTTTATTAAGACGGAGTTCGGTTTACATGAATAATAACCGGGTCATGGGACAATCCGAGCAACATATGGCGACCCACTCTTAATGACGACGAAAATTTAGCTAAACTATGTGTCTCAAAATTTAATATACAACCTTCAAAAATAGAATCACAAGTGATGAATTCCTTCGCTCTAGCTTCGATCTCTTTGATGATTGCGCTACATCTTCCCACCGGTCCCTGCTTTATCTCAGCACCGACTGGTTTGTAGTCACATGCAATAGCTATTCACCTTAAAGAGAGATCAAGCGCTAGAGCTAACGCTTATGTGCAAGTAAGTACTTCCAATGTTGTCGGGTTGTGTATATCGCTGAAGACCATTGCCGAGGATCCCGGAAAAATCCCATCATGGTCTCTACATACTGTTGCTGAAGCTCCCACGTTTCCATTCGTCGACAAACCGCCATCAACATGTATTTTCGCCATGCCCAGACTAGGCGCCTTCTACACGTACCCTGCACCTAGGCTCCTAGTTGTTGAGCTCGCATGATGAATCTTTGCCCGTTTTTAGTTCCTGGATGCCTGCTAACTTCAGGATGAAACTATTGACAAAAGAATTAGTGGCATGAGGACTCTGGAGAATTTTTTCATGCATAACTTTGCAGCGCGTTGTCCAAATCGCCCAGATAGTTATTACCGTCTTGATCAAGTGTTCATGTGGCATCTCATCTATCAATGCAAAAATATATCTCTTGGCATTCCCGTCCGTAGAAGCTTGCAAGTGAATAGTAATATCATTATCGGTCAGAGTTCAGACTCACCGAGCCATTGAGCATTCCGGGAGTGAATGGCACCATGAGTCATGTACTCCACACATCTGACTTTGGTCATTAGTCGCCATCTTTCTGTTATGTCTGACATCTTCGGTTGGAATCGAGTGTTTAGCAAGCATCCATAGAAAGTTTCTAATTTTACTAGGCACATCCACAGACCACAACGAGGACTATGCTTTTGCTTCTGACTCGTAGTTTGAACTTCCCATCCTTCCTTCAAGCCAACCCTCTATGGTCTTCTTCGTATCTACTAGCATCTGATACGCTGAGGGCACTGAAAACACAATCTGTTCTTTTCATGATTCCATGCCCAAAAATTGTCCATCCTTCTTGTGCATAAAGGTATACCTAGGCCTTGTTCGGATCTTCTCCTCCTCCCACCTTCATCGGCACCGCACTGGAGGCGGTTTGAACGGTGTAGCTTCGAGAAGCCCGCTTCATGGAGCAAAGTCCCCTCGCCGTGCAAAAATGAGAAGCAGGACGAGCCCCGCTCTAAAAAATCGAAGGAGGTGGAGTTGGAGATTATTATTCGATATGCCACCACCAAGTGACCTCGGGGCAGCGTACCGATTCGCTCGACATGTTGTTTCTCCTCGATATGTTACTATTCCAGCTGAAATCTAGTTTACCTTTCCTCCGAACGGGCCTACAACAATCTTATTGGGCTATTAGCCCAACTAACCAATTCAAAGTGGAGATGGCCTCCCGAACGGTTTCTATCGACCCAATTTTTGTACGAGAAGCAGGATTTTGCCAGGAGGAGCGGAAGCTGGCTATCTGGAGGAGCAGGAGAAGATCTGAATGGGGCCCTAGTATTGTGTTTGAGTTAACAACGATGAACACCTGTTCCACTGAGTTTTTCCTCCAGGTAGTGCTTGTGCTATCGATCAGGTCGCTTACCAGTTGCAAGGCAAGCGATCGATCCTCATGGTCCCTTTTATGGGAATCCAATCATCTACCCATATCCGCGTAGATTCTTTGTCACCAATTCTCTGTATAAGGTCCTGGTTTAAAACACATCGGCCTTCCACCCCCCAAACCCGAGTGGGATGATTCTTAAGTTCAGCAGTGAGGATGCTTGTACTTGGATAGTATATGGCTTTTCAAGATCACGGGCACAAAGAGATTTTGGGTGTTGTAACAAACGCCAGGATTGACGTGCCAAAAGTGCAAGATTAAAACCTCAAAATCCCGGAACCCAAGTCCTCCCATGAACTTTGGTTGTGTCATTGTCTATCAAGATACCCAGCTATATGAAGCGGTTCTGCAAATAGTTAGCACATGGAACCTTGGCATATTGATCGTAGGCCGGCAACGACAGCCGGACATGCCACACAAATGAAGTTTTGGCCCGACACTTAGGCCCATATGACCACGGAATAGTCCACCAGAATCATAGAAAAAGAGAGTGGAAAACCTCCCACCATGCACCAGGTAAATGGACCGGTCCAGTGTGCGGGAGGCCACTGCCTCGTCTCTTTTTCTTTTTTTCCTGTTTTTTTGCTTTCTATTTTTATGTTTATTCCACCAAAATATTCCAAATAAATATATTACAAAACACAGTTACATTATACATTTGAAAATATGTTAACCAAGCATTTGAAAAAGTTAAATCTAGACAGAGAAAATGTTTCTCATGTATAGGAAAAATGTATACAAAAAAGTACAATGTGTGTGAAAAATATTGATCATGTATTTAATAAATGTTGATTAAGCATTTGAAAATGTTAATTGAGTATTTTTAAAATATTAATATAGCATCTGAAAATGCGTAAGTGTGTATAGAAAAATATTTCTCATGTATATGAAATATAAATACAAGAAAAATATAATGTGCATAAAAAATGTTGATCATGTCTTTAAAAATGTTAAAACATGTATAAAAAATGTTTCTTGTGTACACTAAAATGCACGACATACATTAAACAAAAGTGGACATAAAAAATTATATATGTAAGAAAATTCAATTATGTATTTAGAAAATATTAAACACACACACACACACACACACACACACACACACACACACACACACACACTGCAATTAAATAATGTTTGCCGTGTATTGAAAAATGTTGTCCATGTATTCTAAAAATATTAATCTTCTATTAAAAATAGATCTATGTTGGGGATTAACTATTCGTCACCCTGGGTGGCAAAAAAATATTCTTCACCCCCCCCCCCTCTCCCTCCGTTTAACATCAGTGCACCGTAATTTTACATTTCATAAATTTTGTCTTATTTCAGACACAAAAAGAGGACGTAAGAAAATGTATAATTGCTATAAAATATTTATGTTATATAAAATTACAAATATAAAAACATAGTGTAAAATGCATTTTTCTGGTCTTTTGACCTATATTTTTTTCCTCATGCCAAGTTTTACGCAGTGAATCAATATAAATGTAACTATTTGTATTTCAAATGTAATGTATTTATGAAATGACCGTGAGATTACTTCGGGTGAAGAATAACTTATTCTGCACCCTGGGTGATGAATAGGCTTTCTATATATGTATGGAAAAAAGTAGACAACAAAGGATATAAGTTTTCACAAAAAAATGTTAGTCATGTGTTTCAAAATGTTAAATATTTATATAAATATGTTCATGATTTGTACTGAAAATCTTGAATTTGTACTGAAAAAAGTTAACATGTGTTAAAAAACGATGAAAAATGATAAGAAACAAAGAAAATGAAGAAACCCAACAAAAACAACAAAAAACAAAAAAGACCAAAAATAAAATGAAAACTGAAGAGAATGGATGCAAAGAGAATGGAAAGAGTGAAAATTGAGAAAGAAAGAAAGAATAACAAATAAATTGGATGAAAATTAAAGAAAGAAACAAAGAGAAATGAAGAGAAAAGGGAAGAAAAACAAAAGAATAGAGAAAACCAAGAAGGAGACAAAGAACAAGACAAGAAAAGTTAACTCAGTCAAAATCGTGAAAGAAACGAAGAAAGCTGGTGAAAAAATGAAGAAAAAACTAACAACGAAGAAAACCGGTGAAGAATCATGAAAAATGAACAAAAAAGAAAAAAAACGAAACAAAAACACCGAAGAAGCTAACGCAACCACCCCCGAGCGAGCGGGATGAAAAAAACGCTATGAATGGGCCTGCCCAGAATGCACGTCCAGGAAATTGCTTCAGGCGAGACAAGAGCTACTATCGCATTACGCGAGATATATCTCTCGCTAGATGAAAGAGCCCCTCACCTCACGAGACAGACCCATAGCGAAAAGTTGAGCTGACTCCAAGAGCACTGTATTTATTTTGTTTTTGTTTTATTATTTTTTATTTCTAAAATAGATGCATATTTTATTTAGATCTTATAAACATCAATTGATCATGGGAGCACATATGGCTCATGTGTCTGAAATATTTCTTTGTGTCAGTTGATTTTTTTTCCACCAAACTGTTGCGCAAGCCACGGCAGGAAGAATTAATTAAAGACATCGGTATTACTGAAATATGAAAAATAATAGCACAATATTTTCAGAATATGCAAGAATAAGCATATAATTTACATAGAAAATTGCACCTTTTTCAGAATATGCAAGAATAAGCATATAATAGTGCAATGTTTTGGACTCTAGCATGATTTGCACACATATTACAAATAGTATTTGCGTGTGTATGTCGGAGATTAATTGTCTTACTCATGCCAATCGTATTACCCTATATGAATCACCAAGTAAAACGCAAGATTTGGTAATAAGAACTAAAAATAAAATAAACAGCAAAGTTTCTAAGGAAAATGAATTAAAGGCTTTGTTATTACCCTAGTGAAAAAGGAAATGAAAATGAAAAATCCTTTTGCATAATTTGCACTAAAATTGCATTTTTAGCAATATAATAGTGTAATTTTTCGGACTCAAATATATTTTGCACACACATTACATGGTACCTGTGTGTGTACCTCGGAGATTAATTGTTTTACTCAAGCTGATGATATTACCCAAAAATGAATCACAAAATAAAAATGCAAGATTTTCCTATAAAAAAAATAAAAAAAATATAAAAACTTAAGTTTTCCATGGAAGAATGAATTGAAAGCATTGGTGTTACCTTAAATGAAAAATGATGACAACAACTTGCACAGAAAATTGCAATTTTTCACAGATATACAAGAAGAAGCATATAATAATACAATTTTTGGGACCCTGATATAATTTGGACGCATATTACATAGTACTTTCGCGTGTATATTGGAAATTAATTTTCTTGCTCATGTCGATGATATCGCCTGAAAACATGCATACAAAAATGCGTCGAAAATGAATTGCATCTCATATTGGTATCGTGAGTGCGACACACACACACGTAAAAACAAATAGTGACACAAAGAGAGTGAAAAGACCAGTACACATGGAAAAACATAAGAATCACTTGGACGATCTCATGCACGCGCGCGCACACACACACAAAGAATAGTGACACACACAAAGACTGGGGAAAAGCTTGGCATACTAAAAAACCGACCGAAGCACATGAAAGATCACAACAAATCCAAACGAACACAAAACAAACACAAAAATTTCAGGTGCATGTTATTTAGCAAGACTGATTAATCATTTAAAAGCTGTTTATGCAATGTATATATAAGTCAGTGCAATTTAAGAAATGCTAATAACACTTAAAAATGCTTGTGACATAAAAAAAGTGTTTGCGCACTTTGGAAAAATATATTTGTGATATTAAAAAAAATTACCATGTAAAAAAAACATTCGCATAATTCAGAACAAATGTTTTGTATTATTCAGAGAAAATGTATGTGAGATCCAAAAACAAGTTCACGTGTTTCAAAAGAAATGTACGTGTCACTTTTATGAAAGTGTATTAAATGTAAAAATATGTTTGTGTAGTATAAAAAATGTTAAGTGTCATTCAAAATATCTATGTGACATCTTAAAGAAATATTCACACGTCTAAACAAATATTTGCGACAGTTAAAAACATATTTATACAATGTAAAAAAAGTCTGTATCAATTAGAAAAAATATTCCATGCCACTAAAAAGTCCAACGTGTATTTGGAAAATGTTAAACATGTATTTGTTCAAAAACATTATTTGCAATAAATGTACATGGTGTATTTAAAAAATATTTAACTTGTATCAACAAAATGTACCACATTTATATTAAAAATGTTTAGTGTGTATTGAACTTATCTACACATGTGTTCAAGAAAGGAAAAAAACAAAAAGAAAAAAGAAAAAAAACTGATGTTGAAATGTAGAAAATCCAAAAGACCACACAAAACATATGAAGAAACAAAGAAAAATTGTAAGTCAATAAGGAAAACGTAGAGCGAGAAAAAATATATGAGCCACCGACACTAGAAAATTGGGCCGGCCCACTCCCTTGTGTCTAGTGGAAGACCGAGTTACGACTCGTAACATGTGAGAAACAACCTTAACATTGGTGCTCGCATTATTTCTGGATTTATTTCAGGCTTTCGGCGATATTCTTTCAGTGGGAAGAGATGCTCTGGTCGACTGCGAGACGCACGCGAGGACTTAAAAAAATCTCGACATGTTACGCCAGTTCAGTCTTTCGGAGATGCTCATACGAATAGGATGTGTGTTTGAGCATTCATATGGCCGAGTGTATCGTATGTGAGTGACTTGATTATACCATGTTAAAAAAGGTAGGTCAGAAATAGCCTTGGCGGTGAAAACCCCTGTTGGGAGCCAAGAAAACAACCTAGAAATAGCCCTGGCGGTGAAAAACCCTATTTGTTACCAAATATGCCTTACGCGTACAACGCGAACCCCCTCCTTGGAGGTTTTTTTAACTGGTTGTCCTATTTTCCATGTTTGAAATTTTGCCAATTTTTTTTTTCAATTTTCCCACTTCCCACTTTTTGTCTCTTTTCCCTCTTTGTCCATTAAAAAGACCATGGCAGTTTAATATTTTCATGAAATATTAAAGACAATCATGAATTTGATTTCTAAATTCGTGTTTTTTCAAAAGTTCAAACTTTTTTTCAAATTCTAAAAAATCAATCACGAATTATTTTTCACATTGATGAACATTAATCAAACTTGTGCTTGATATTTGGGAGAACAATATGTCTTGTAATATTTGCTTTGGGATTTTGGGATTTTCTTCCTATTTGCTTTATGTTCTACGTCGGCAGAGCCGGCCTCACAAGATACTTCAACCGCCAAGCAGCCAATCAAGACCAGGACAGAACCAAGGAGTGAGGGGCTACGTGACCAGTTAGGCTCCTCAGTCGCGATGCTCAGGAGTCCGTCTTGACGCGCAAACAACTTATAGGAAGGAGACGCGAGGATAGGTTTTGTGTTCTACATCGGCAGAGCCCGGCCCCGCGCGTACCTCAACCGCCGTTGGGCCGACCGGAGACCAGGACGGACCCAAGGAGTGAGGGGCTACGTGACCAGTTAGGCTCCTAAGTCGCGATGCTCAGGAGTCCCCCTTGACGTGCAAACAACCTTCATACCTTTGCCCTCGCCGAGGCTCGGGAGGGACGCGCGATGACCAGGTCCAGGGGACCTGGTTGGGTGGCATACGCTTGGGCGTGACCCGAGCGCAGCCCCCGTGCCCAGCCCCCTTGCGCGACTCTCCCGAAGGGAGGTGTTGCGGTGAGGCCGGACACTGAGCTCAAGGGCTCCCTGAGGTTGATGCGGCCGTGGGGCCGCCCTCAGTTGTTTATCACCAGCGTGGAGCATAGCGCTTCCGTACTTGCACGGGCATAGCCGCTCCTCGGCAGTGTCGACGGCCAGCACGGAGCATGGTGCTTTCACTGGTGCGTGGGAGGGGACTCCCTACTGCGGAGAGCCCCCGGGACGTGTACAGCCCCGCCCTGACACGTGGCTTGCACGGCAGGGCTAGACGAGGTGTGTCTGGGCACTCGTGAGCCAGCGCGGGACTCACGAGGCCCTACCTCAAGGCGGGTTGTGCCTGGTCTTGGTTCTTGTCCGTTGTGTGGGTCCCGCGAGGTGGTCAGGCAACCTGCGCCGAACGAATCTCCCGAGGTTATCGCGTGAGAAGGCCAAGCACCAACGGCCCCAGGAGGTGACGTGAACGGGGCCGGCCCGCCAGACAGAGCTCAGACGTTGGATTTATTGACGCTGCAGGGACGGGCCCGAGCACAGACGCCGTGCCTAACCTTTCTCATGCGAAGGGTTGTGAAGAAAGATGATCGGCGCGCGGTTCCCGTGGTGGGGACAATCAAGCAGGTGATAGTCTTGTATAGGTTAGGCATGGAAAGCAAATTGGCTCAAGTAAATGCAGGGAAGATACACGCCACTGGGCCAGACCCGAGCGGCTTGGGGATGATGCAGCCCGAGGGGCGCCCCCAACAAGGTATGCTAAAGACGTAAAAAGGGATACATGCCACAGGGGCGGACCCACGCAGCCTGGGAATGATGCAGCCCTGAGGGCGCTCCCAGCTAAATAGACTTGGAAAATGTCACCTGGTTCCGTCAATGAAGGGATGTTGGGGCAGCTGAAGGTACGCGGCGAAGGGGTTGTTCCTCACGAGCCACCGGAGCCCTGAGCCTCGGGAGGATCTGGGGTCCTGGCGGTTCCTTGAGGATTGTCTCCATCTCCGTCAGGACGGCGTGGTGCCTGGCCTCTTGAGACGCCAGGACACGTCGCAGGTTGCGCTGATAGGCGGATGCCATGCTCGGCAGGCCAAAAGGCATGCGAACGTAGCTGTGCAGCGGGCCCTCGCAGCGTCCCACGCGCGATGGCCAGAAGAGCTCCTGAGACGCGACTTTGTTGAGCCCTGGAATGCCAGCGGGGCCAGCAACCCGCCATCCTCGCTGGATGGGGGCTGCGGCAGTGGCGGCGATCGCCGCGCATGGCTCTTGCTTCTTGCAGTTCCTGAGTGGTCTTGGTGATGAACTCTCGAGCGTTGGGCGCTCCTCGCCCATTGTCTTCCTGAGGGGAACGTGCCGCGAAGCACGCCTCCAGGTGGTGCCCGAGCGCCTCCCTCACAACGTTGGCAAGGTCTGAGGCCCTCCAGAAGAGAGCCCTCGAGCCCTGCCCAAGGAGGGCACTGGGCGCGCCTTCCTATGCGATGGAGGGAGGCGCCCCAGGCGCGGGCGCTGATCCTGACGAGGTACCTTTCGCAACGCCACCCTCCTGAGGTCCTGCACGGAGTAGCTGCTTCTTCTTCTTGGGGACAACCTCATGAAGATATCGAGCTGCACTATTGTCAGGGTCTTCGATCGACGCTACTTGGAAGGCGCGCTCGAGGGAGCACACCGCATCTCTTTCTTCGCAGGGGGCTGTGATGATTCCGCCGCTCCCTGGCATCTTGAGGACGTTGTAGCCGTGGTGCATCACCGCCATGAACTTGGCCAGGGCTGGATACGCGAGGATGGCATTGTACGGCAGACGGATGTGCGCGACGTTGAAGTCGATGAGCTCGGTATGATAGTTGTTGCGTTCTTTGAAGGTGACAGGGAGGCGGACCTGCCCTATTGGTGTGGTGGAACCGTCGGTCACTCCTGAGAAAGGCTTGGTAGGCTGAAGCTGGTCGTAGGGCACCTGAAGGTTGTCGAACGTGTCGACGGGCAAGACGTTAAGCCCTGCGCTGCCGTCGATGAGAGTCTTGGTGACTTGTACGTTGCTGATGACGGGCGAACAAAGCATCGGGAGAACGCCAGCGGTCGTCGCGCACTTGAACCGATCTGTCGAACTGAAAGTGATGGCGCACTTGGACCACCTGAGCGGGCGTGTGGCCTCGAGCTTGAGGAGGACTTCATTCACCTCGTGGGCAAACTGCTTGAAGATTCGTTATGAGGCTGGGGCTTGAGCTCCGCCCAGGATGCAAGCGATGGCACGCGGCTCCTGGAAGCCCCCAGCCCCGTCGTCCTGATGGTGGTCGTCGTTCTTTCTTGGTGGTGGCGGTAGCGGAGAAGCCCAGCATTGCCCTGAGGACGGTCCTCATGAGGCTGGTCCCTCCAGGCGCCCTCGCGAGGTTGATCCTGCCAGCGGTCCTCACGAGGCCGGTCGCGCCACTCCTGGCGTGGGCCATGGTCATCCCAGCGTCCTCCTCCTCGGCCGTAGCCCCGGTCGTTGCGCTTGGGGCGTCAACCAAAGCATCCATCGCGAATGACCCTGAGCTCCTGACAATCCTTGGTGTTGTGGTTGTGCACGTTGTGGAAGGTGCAGAACGGTCGGCTGCTCTTGGATGACTCGGGCTGGTCCCTGCCGCGCTTCGTGTCTGGCTCTGCCGCGAGTACGGCTGCTCCCTTGCGCTTCACGTCCTTGGCCTTGGCCTTCTTCTCCTCCGGGTCCGCAGCTGGGAGCTCGAGGAGGGAGAGGCGCCCTTCCTCAGACAGCTCCAGGGACGTGCACATCTCCTCGTGGATGGTGAGCTCCTCCTTCGTCTTGACGTCACGGACGCCATCGGAGAACGCCGAGATGATGGCCTCGTCTGTCACCTTGAGGATCTTGAGACGGACGTTGTTGAAGCGCTGGATGTACTTCTGGAGGTTCTCTCCTGGTTGCTGCTTGACGCGGCGCAGGTCACCCGCGGCCGGGGGGGCGGTCGCAAGTGCCCTGGAAGTTGGCGACGAAGCGGTCGCGCATCTCGTCCCAGGAGGAGATCGAGCCTGGAAGCAGGTTCAGGAGCCACGAACGAGCGCCGTCTTTGAGCGCCATGGGGAACCAGTTTTCCATGACTTTCTCGTCGCCGTTGGCCGCCTTGATGCTCAGCTCGTAGAGCTGCAGGAACTCCGCGGGGCCGGGGGTGCCGTCGTAGCACGGAGGCAGGTCTGGCTTGAACTTGCTCGGCCAGGCGACGCAACGCAGCTCGGGGGTGAAGGCGTGGCAACCGGCCGTGGTGACCGGGGCCCGTCTTGGAGGTGGAGCTTGGTATTGGCACCTGCGCCCCGCCATGGCAAGCGGCGCAGGGCCCTGCCGCAGCAAGCGATCCTGACGGGGCGGTACGGGGAGCGGTGGATCGTTCTCTTGCGGGCGAGGTACTTCTTGGCAGCTTCCTTCTTCGTGCACGGGCGCCGGGCACGGTGGGTCGCGCCGCAGAGCCGCGCGCCTTGGCGCCAGGGCGCCGTCTTGGGGCAGAGGTGGTGGAGGCGCTCCGTGAGCTACGTCGCCCGTAGCTGGTGGTGGATGAGGCAGCAAGAGGGACGGTGCAGGGGAGCCCCCTGCGGCGCTGACGAGCTCGGCGATGCGGTCCAGCCAGTCCTCTTAGAGGTCGTCGATGGGGCGGTAGTGCAAGAGCTCGCGTGACATGCACAGCGCAGCCTACG
Organism: Aegilops bicornis; assembly: GCA_021605145.1. NCBI lineage: Eukaryota > Viridiplantae > Streptophyta > Magnoliopsida > Poales > Poaceae > Aegilops > Aegilops bicornis. The sequence continues at coordinate 259,161,067 of CM038670.1, read as the reverse complement.
CGTCCACGGGAGCGCGCCGAGTGTGGGATGACAAACCGGCCGGGGTCAGCGATGGAGTGGCGGTGCGGCCGTGCCGCTGCACCGAGGGGGTGCAGCGAGGATGCTTGCTGCTCGTTCCCCGCTGGGCCGGTGGCTGCGTTGACGGCAGGCGACGAAGAACGACGAGGTGGCCCGCCAACGGGAGTCTTCTGGGCGACGCGGGTGGCGAGGGCAGCCCTGCGCTTGACGCGGGCTCGGCGGGCGTCCGCCGTCGACGCGACGAAGCGATGGGACGCGGATCAATGGAAGGAAAACTCTGGGGCACACCTACCTGGCTCGCCAAATGTCGGATCTCGGGTTCCAGCAAAACCCTTAAGGTTCGAACTCTGGGGTGCGCGCGAAGATCTCTCCCTCACAGATCACGCCCTCACACGCTTCGCGATCTCTAAGCTAGCTCGATGAACTCGCAACACAAGGGACACAAGATTTATACTGGTTCGGGCCACCGTTGTTATGTAATACCCTATTCCAGTGTGGTGGTGGTGAATTGCCTCTCGTGCTGAGGATGGACGGTACAAGGGGAAGAATAGCCTCTTGAGGCTAGGTGTTCTTGTGCTTGGTGATCTTGCGTGAACCAGGATTCTATCTCCTCCTACTGTGGTGGCTAGTCCTATTTATAGAGGCCCTGGTCCTCTTCCCAAATATTGAGCGGGAAGGGATCCCACAACGGCCAATTTGAAAGGGGACAGCTAGTACAACTTATCTTGACAAAAGTAGTCTTCGCCTGCAAAGGCTCTGGTGGTGACGCTGTCTTGGGCTCCATGATGACCTCCGTCCTGCCGTCCTGCTGGTCTTGGTCTCGTTGCACCGATATGGAAACCTTTGCTTGACGCCTCGGTACTCCTCGCCTGCGCTTGCCCCCTTAGCACCAAAGGGGAAACAAGGACACTGCATGCACTGGCGCCCGCCTGTTCTCGATCGTCATGGCTCACGTCACGAGAACCTCGCGAGGTTTGCCTTTCCTTGATCTCTCCACCCCTCGCGAGCCAGCTTGGTGAGGCCACTCCCGAGGAGGTCTTGTGTCGTCCGCCTCGCGAGGCTTAGCCCCTCGCGAGGGTCTTGGAAGCTTGTTGGTGAAGATGGGCCGTACGGGCTCGCTCGCAGAGCCATGCCGTGGGCCGCAGGCAGGCAAGTCTAGGGACCCCCGTTCCCAGAACGCCGACACCATCCCTCTTTCCTGGCCATTTTCGGTCTGGGGGCTCGATATACTGGGCCCCTCTCCCCGTGCTGTCGGGGGCTTTGAGTACTTGTACGTCGCAATCGACAAGTTCACAAAGTGGCCGGAAGTGGAGCCGGTGAGGAAGGTGACGACACAGTCAGCCATCAAATTCTTCAAGGGGCTAGTCTGCCATTTTGGTGTGCCCAATAGGGTCATCACCGACAACGGCACACAGTTCACAAGTTGCACCTTCATGCAGTACATTCAGGATCTCGGCAGCAAGGTTTGTTTTGCTCCTGTTGCTCATCCCGAAATGTGGCCAGCTGAGAAGGCGAATGCGAAGTGCTTCTTGGGGCCTCAAGACCAGAACTTTTGACAAGCTGCACGAGTGCGGAAGGCGCTGGATTGATGAATTGCCAACGGTTCTTTGGTCGATCAGAACGACGCCAAATCGAGCCACTGGCTAGACACCCGTTGCCCTGGTATACGGGGCAGAAGCAGTTCTCCCCACGGAACTCATATACAGGTCACCTCGAGTGCTCGCTTATGATGAGCTTGAGCAAGAGCGGTTGCGCCAAGAGGATGCAACACTCCTTGAGGAAGATCGTCTTCGGGCTGCTATGCGAGCCGCTCGCTACCAGCAAGCCTTGCGCCGCTATCATAGCCACAAGATTCACGCCCGAAGCCTTGAGCAAGGTGACCTTGTTCTTCGGCGAATTCAATCCGCCAAGAATTCAAACAAGTTGACGCCGAAGTGGGAAGGCCCTTACCGGGTAATACGAGTCACCATGCCTGACGCAGTCTGTCAGATCTCGGGTTCTGGCAAAACCCTCTAGGTTCGAACACTGGGTGCGCACGAAGATCTCCCCCTACCGATCCACGTCCTAGCTTTGCTAAGATCTCACGGACTAACTCGACGAACTCGCAGCACAAAGGACACAAGATTTATACTGGTTCGGGCCATCGTTGTGGTGTAATACCCTATTCCAGTGTGGTGGTGCTGGATTGCCTCTTGGGCTAAGGATGAACAGTACAAGGGGAAGAACAGCCTCCTGAGGCGAGGTGTTCTTGTGCTTGGTGGGTGTGAGAATGAACTAAATGAGTTCGAGATGAGTTGCCTGAGGCTCAGTTGCCTTCTACTGTGGTGGCTAATCCTATTTATAGAGGCCCTGGTCCTCTCCCCAAATATTGAGCGGGAAGGGAGCCAACAACGGCCAATTTGAAAGGGGACAGATAGTACTGACTTATCACGACAAAGCAGTCTTCACACCGCAAAAGGCTCGCAGTGGTGACGCCGCCTTGGGCTCCACGGTGACCTCCGTCCTGCCGTCCTGCTGGTCTTAGTCTCGTTGCACCAATATGGAAACCTTTGCTTGACGCCTCGGTACTCCTCGCCTGCGCTTGCTTCCTTAGCACCAAAGAGGAAACAAGGACACTATGCGCGCTGGCGCCCGCCTGGTCTTGATCGTCATGGCTCATGTCATGAGAACCTCGCGAGGTTTGCCTTGCCTTGATCTCTCCGCCCCTCGCGAGCCAACCTGGTGAGGCCGCTCCCGAGGAGGTCTTGTGTCGTCCGCCTCGCGAGGCTTGGCCGCTCGCGAGGGTCTTGAGGGCTTGTTGGTGAAGATGGGCCGCACGGGCCCGCTTGGAGAGCCACGTCGTGGGACGCAGGCATGCAAGTCTGGGGACCCCCATTCCCAGAACACCGACATTAGCCCCCGGTCCCAAGGCGCGCTCGGGCTTGGCTTCAAAGCGAAGCCAAAGGTCAAGTGCGGAGCGCCGCGGGCCCCAATAGCGTGCGGCCTTGGTCGACGCGTGGCGGTTGATTGGACGTGGGCGTCTCCGCTTCCCCATGCTGCCTCGATCGCCTTGCATTGTCAAAAGCTGGCGAGGCGGCGCTGCCTTCTTGCTTCCTTTTGCCTTGCTCAGATCCCCTTTCTTGCGCCCTGCCTCCTCTGCTGTCTTGGAGTGTGCCCTTTCAAAGATGACCCAACTGTGGGAAGATCTCCTGGGCGCGGATCCGCGCCTGCTAGCAGGGCGCCTGGAGCTGGCCTCCAGCTGGCTTCAGTCTGACGCGGCGGTCCGAGCGACGGTTAACCAGGCCGCGACGGCATCCGAGAAGGAGAAGCGAGCCACTGCACAAGCTGCGACCGATCGCGAGGCGGCACTGAAGGACGCCGAGGCCGCCACGCATCATTGTCGGGCGCCGGAGGACGAAAGAAGGGTCTGCGCGATGAGCACACAGAAGAAGCTCGTGGCCGCCGGGCAAAGGAGGATGAGATGAGGGCCCGGGAGGACGCCATCAAGAACCGCGACGCCGAGCTGGGGGAGTTGGCGAAGATGCAGGCCGCTGAACGCGGCCGGCTAGAGGAGCTGGAGAGGAAGGTGGAGGCGAAGAAGGTCGATCTTGAAGCCAAGGCGAAGGTCCTGGCTGAGGACCGCGCGGCCTTCGCGCTTCTCGAGAAGAGGTCCCGCGAGGCTCTAAAGTCACTCTATGAAAAAGGCTTGGAGGGGCCACTGACTACTGATGAGGATGGCCCCGCCCAGCTGCTTCCCTACTTGGTGAAGGCGCTCGAGGAAGTCGTGGACGACATCGGTCCCATGGCAGAGGCAGAGGCTCGTGTCCTTTCTTCGGCTGCACTGACGCGTGTCTTCAACCATCTGCACCTACGTGACCCCAAGGCTCGTCTTGACGAGCTGCTGGAGCCTGTGGCTGATGAAGACTGCACGGCTGCCGCCGCATCCGTGAAAGGTCGGGTGGAGGCCCTGCTGAAGAAGTTCCGCGGCTTCGCTTCCGCGCCTTCGACCGGAGGCGCCGCCACTCCTGCAGCTCCGGCCGGTGGCCAAGACGAAGGCGACATCATCAAGGGAGGAGTGCCTCTCGCGGGCGTCGATGGTGTTCAGGGATGACCTGCGGCTCCTTTCCTGTTTTATTCCTGCAACATGCACCATGCCTCGTGGAGGCGTTAAACTTGCGATTGATATTGTGAGAACAATATGTCTTGTAATATTTGCTTTGAGATTTTGTGATTTTTCTTCCTATTTGCTTTGCGTTCTGCGTCGGCAGAGCCCGGCCCCGCGCATACCTCAGCCGCCGTTGGGCCGACCGGAGACCAGGACAGACCCAAGGAGTGAGGGGCTACGTGACCAGTTAGGCTCCTGAGTCGCGATGCTCAGGAGTCCCCCTTGACGCGCAAACAGCTTATAGGAAGGAGACGCCGGGATAGATTTCGTGTTCTACGTCTGCAGAGCCCGGCCCTGCGCATACCTCAACCGTCGTTGGGCCGACCAGAGACCAGGACGGACCCAAGGAGTGAGGGGCTACGTGACCAGTTAGGCTCCTGAGTCGCGATGCTCAGGAGTCCCCCTTGACGTGCAAACAACCTTCATACCTTTGCCCTCGCCGAGGCTCGCCTCGGGAGGGGCGCGCGAGGACCAGGTCCGGGGGACCTGGCTAGGTGGCGTACGCTTAAGCCTGACCCGAGCGCAGCCCCCGTGCCCAGCCCCCTCACGCGACTCTCCCAAGGGAAGGCGTTGCGGTGAGGCCGGACACTGAGCTCTGGGGCTCCCTGAGTTTGTTACGGCTGTGAGGCCGCCCTCAGTTGTTTATCACCAGCGGGAGCGTAGTGCTTCCGCTTGTGCACGGGCATAGCCGCTCCTCGGCAGTGTCGACGGCCAGCACGGAGCATGGTGCTTCCACTGGTGCGTGGGAGGGGACTCCCTACTGCGGAGAGCCCCTGGGGCGTGTACAACCCCGTCCTGACACGTGGCTTGCACGGCAGGGCTAGAGAAGGTGTATCTGGGCACTCGTGAGCCAGCACGGGACTCACGAGGCCCTACCTCAAGGCGGGTTGCGCCTGGTCTTGGTTTTTGTTTGCTGTGCTGGTCTTGCGAGGTGGTCAGACAACCTGGGCCGAATGAATCTCCTGAGGTTATCGCGTGAGAAGGCCAAGCACCAACGGCCCCAGGAGGTGACGTGAACGGGCCGCCCGCCCATGAACGAGCTCGGCTGGATTTATGGATGCTGCAGGGACGGGCCTGAGCACAAACGCCGTGCTTAACCTACTCACGCGAAGGATCCTGAAGAAAGACGGTCGGCGCGCGGCTCCCATGGTGGGTGATGATCGAGCAGGTAATAGTCATAGGTAGATTAAGCATGGAAAGCATACTGGCTTAAGTAAACGCAGGAAGGATACATGCCACTGGGTCAGGCCCGAGCGGCTTGGGGATGACGCCTTAGGGCGCCCCAAAGAAGGTAAGCTAAAGACATAAAAGGGATACATGCCGCAGGGACGGACCCAGGCGGCCTGGGAATGATGCAGCCCTGAGGGTGCTCCCAGCTAAATAAACTTGGAAAATGTCACCTGGTTCTGTTGATGAAGGGATGTTGGGGTAGCTGAAGGTACGTGGCGAAGGGGTTATTCCTCTCGAGCCACCGGGGCCCTGATCCTCCGGAGGCTCTGGAGGTCCAGGCGGTTCCTTGAGGGCCATCTCCATCTCCGTCAGGACGGCGTGGTGCCTGGCCTCCTGAGTCGCCAGGGCGCACCGCAGGTTGTGCTGATAGGTAGACGCCACGCTCGGCAGGCAGAAAAGGCATGCGAACGTAGCTGTGTCGTGGACCCTCGCAGCGTCCCACGCGCGAAGGCCAGAAGGGCTCCTAAGACGCGGCCCTGTTGAGCCCTGAGACATCGACGCAGACGCGCAGCCCGGCATCCTCGCCTGGATGGGAGGTTGCGCCAGGTGAACGGCGATTGCCGCGCATGGCCCTCGCGTCTTGCAGTTCCTGAGTGGTCCTGGTGATGAACTCCTGAGCGGTGGGCGCTTCTCGCCCTGTGTTCTCCTGAGGGAAACGTGCCGTGAAGCATGCCTCCAAGTGGTGCCCAAGCGCCTCCCTCGCGATGTTGGCAAGGTATGAGGCCCTCCAGAAGAGAGCCCCCGAGCCCTGCCCGAGAAGGGCACCGGGCGCGCTTTCCTATGTGATGGAGGGAGGCGCCCCAGGCGCGGGCGCCGATCCAGACGTGGTGCCGCTTGCCTGAGGCCCTGCGCGGAGCAACTACTTCTTCTTCTTGGGGATGGCCTCAGGAGGGCGCTCGCCCTTGCTGTCAGGGTCGTCGATTGCTGCAGCTTGGAAGGCACGCCCAAGGGAGCACAACGCATCTCTTTATTCGCATGGGACCGTGATGATTCCGCCACTTCCTGGCATCTTGAGGACATTGTAGCCGTGATGGGTCACCGCCATGAACTTGGCCAAGGCTGGATACCCGAGGATTGCATTGTACGGCAGACGGATGTGGGCGACGTCGAAGTCGATGAGTTTGGTGCGGTAGTTGTTGCGTTCTCCGAAGGTGGCAGGGAGGCGGACCTGCCCTATCAGTGTGGTGGAACCATCGGTTACTCCTGAGAAAGGCTTGGTAGGCTGAAGCTAGTCGTAGGGCACTTGTAGGCTGTCGAATGTGTCGACGGACAGGACGTTGAGCCCTACGCTGCCGTCAATGAGAGTCTTGGTGACTTGTACATTGCTGATGATGGGCGAACATGAAGGAAATATGCCCTAGAGGCAATAATAAAGTTATTATTTATTTCCTTATATCATGATAAATGTTTATTATTCATGCTAGAATTGTATTAACCGGAAACATAATACATGTGTGAATACATAGACAAACAGAGTGTCACTAGTATGCCTCTACTTGACTAGCTCGTTAATCAAAGATGGTTATGTTTCCTAACCATAGACATGAGTTGTCATTTGATTAACGGGATCACATCATTAGGAGAATGATCTGATTGACATGACCCATTCCGTTAGCCTAGCACTTGATCGTTTAGTATGTTGCTATTGCTTTCTTCATGACTTATACATGTTCCTGTAACTATGAGATTATGCAACTCCCGTTTACGGAGGAACACTTTGGGTACTACCAAACGTCACAACGTGAATCGGGTGATCATAAAGGAGTACTACAGGTGTCTCCAAAGGTACTTGTTGGGTTGGCGTATTTCGAGATTAGGTTTTGTCACTCCGATTGTCGGAGAGGTATCTCTGGGCCTTCTCGGTAATACACATCACATAAGCCTTGCAAGCATTACAACTAATGAGTTAGTTGTGAGATGATGTATTACTGAACGAGTAAAGAGACTTGCGATGCTTGAGATTGAACTAGGTATTGGATACCGACGATCGAATCTCGGGTAAGTAACTATACCGATGACAAAGGGAACAACGTATGTTGTTATGCGGTTCCGACCGATAAAGATCTTCGTGAAAATGTAGGAACCAATATGGGCATCCAGGTCCCGCTATTGGTTATTGACCGGAGATGTGTCTCGGTCATGTCTACATTGTTCTCGAACCGTAGGGTCCGCACGCTTAAGGTTTCGATAGCGGTTATATTATGAGTTTGTGTATTTTGATGTACCGAAGGTTGTTCGAGTCCGGATATGATCACGGACATGACGAGGAGTCTCGAAATGGTCGAGACATAAAGATTAATATATTGGACGGATATATTTGGACACCGGAAAGGTTCCGGAGAAGTTTGGAGCTCAGGAGGTTACGGAACCCCGGGAGGTATATGGGCCTTATTGGGCCCATGTAGGAGGAAGGAGAAGGAACAAGGGAGGCGCGCCCCAAGCCCAATCCGAATTGGGGAGGGGCGGCCCCCCCTTCCTTTCTCCTTCCCCTCTTCCTATTCCTACTACTAGTACTACTTCCTAATACTAGTACTCCTTCCTCCCTCCAAATAAGATAAGGAAAGAGAGGAAACCTACTTGGAGTAGGTTTCCCCTCCCTATGGTGCGCCCCCCTTGTGGCCGGCCACCTCCTCCCTCCCTCCTTTATATACGGGGGTGGGGGGGCACCCTAGGAGACACAAGTTGATCCTTGAGATCGTTCCTTAGCCGTGTGCGGTGCCCCCCTCCACCATATTCCACCTCGGTCATATCGTAGCGGTGCTTAGGCGAAGCCCTGCGTCGGTGAAACATCAAGATAGTCACCACGCCGTCGTGCTGACGGAACTCCCTCTCCCCGGAGTTTTGCTGGATCGGAGCCCGAGGAGCGTCATCGAGCTGAACGTGTGCCAAGAACTCGGAGGCGCCGGAGTAACGGCGCTGGGATCGGCTGGATCGCGAGGAGAACGAACGACTACTTCCTCTACGTCATCATCGACTCGGAGGTGCCGGAGTAACGGCATTGGGATCAGCAGGATCGCGAGGAGAACGTACGACTACTTCCTCTACGTTGTGATCGCTTCCGCTTTGGTCTACGAGGGTACGTAGACAACACTCTCCCCTCTCGTTGCTATGCCATCACCATGGTCCTGTGTGTGCGTAGGAAAATTTTGAAATTACTACGTTCCCCAACAGAACAGAGCATGGGGAGAACGCCAGCAGTGGCCGCACACTTGAGCTGATCTGCCGAACTGAAGGTGATGGCGCACTTGGACCACCTGAGAGGGCGTGTGGCTTCAAGCTTGGGGAGGACTGCGTTCACCTCGCGCGCAAACTGCTTGAAGACGCGCTGTGAAGCTGGGGCTTGAGCTCCACCCAGGTTACAAGCGATGGCACATGGCTCCTGGAAGCCCCCAGCCCCCTCATACTTTGGTTCAGCGGTATTGTGAGATGAAGCGGCCCGGACCGACAGTACGCCAGACGCTTACGCCGAGACCCGGTTTCACTGCTACGAGCACTCGTGCTTAAAGGTGGCTGGCGGGTGTCCGTCTCTCTCACTTTAGTTGAACTGAGTGTGGCTACGCCCGGTCCTTGAGAAGGTTAAACGGAGTCTATTTGTGAAGTATCGTTGTGGTTTTAATGCGTAGGTAAGAACGGTTCTTGCTCAGCCCGTAGCAGCCACGTAAAACTTGCAACAACAAAATAGAGGACGTCTAACTTGTTTTTGCAGGGCATGTTGTGATGTGATATGGTCAAGACGTGATGCTATATTTGATTGTATGACATGATCATGTTTTGTAACCGAGTTATCGGCAATTGGCAGGAGCCATATGGTTGTCGCTTTATTGTATGAAATGCAAGCATACCTGTAATTGCTTTACTTTATCACTAAGCGGTAGCGATAGTCGAGAAGCAATAGATGGCGTAAACGGCAGCGATGCTACGATGGAGATCAAGGTGTCGCGCCCGGTGACGATGGTAATCATGACGGTGCTTGAGATGGAGATCACACGCACAAGATGATGATGGCCATATCATATCACTTATATTGATTGCATGTGATGTTTATCCTTTATGCATCTTATTTTGCTTTGATTGACGGTAGCATTTTAAGATGATCTCTCACTAAAATTATCAAGTAGTGTTCTCCACGAGTATGCACCGTTGCCAAAGTTCATCGTCTTGAGACACCACGTGATGATCGGGTGTGATAAGCTCTCGTCCATCTACAACGGGTGCAAGCCAGTTTTGCACACGCAGAATACTCGAGTTATACTTGACGAGCCTAGCATATGCAGATATGGCCTCGGAACACGGAGACCGAAGGTCGGCGTGAATCATATAGTAGATATGATCAACATAAGATGTTCACCATTGAAAACTACTCCATCTCACGTGATGATCGGTTATGGTTTAGTTGATTTGGATCACGTGATCACTTAGATGACTAGAGAGATGTCTGTCTAAGTGGGAGTTCTTAAGTAATATGATTAATTGAACTTAAATTTATCATGAACTTAGTACTGATAGTATCTTGCTTGCCTATATGCATTTGTAGATAGATGGCTCGTCTTTGTTGTTCCGTTGAATTTTAATGCGTTCCTTGAGAAAGCAAAGTTGAAAGATGATGGTAGCAATTACACGGACTGGGTCCGTAACTCGAGGATTATCCTCATTGCTGCCTGAAGAGTTACGTCTGGATGCACCGCTAGGTGCCGAACTTCTGGCCGATGTAACCGACGACGTTAAGAACGTCTGGCGAAAGCAAAGGCGATGACTACTCTATAGTTCGGTGTGCCATGCTTTATGGCTTAGAACCGGGTCTTCAACGACGTTTTGAAAGTCGTGGAGCATATGAGATGTTCCAAGAGTTGAAGTTGATATTTCAACGTAATGCCCGGATTGAGAGATATGAAGTCTCCAATAAGTTCTATAGCTGCAAAATGGAGGAGAATGGGTGCATCGGTGAGCACATACTCGTAATGTCCGGGTATTACAATCACTTGACTCAGCGGGAGTTGATCTTCCGGATGATTGTGTCATTGATGTAATTCTTCAATCAACGCCACCAAGCTACAAAGGCTTCGTGATGAACTATAATATGCAAGGGTTAGTAAAGACTATGCTCGAGCTCTTCGCAATCTTTGAAAGGCTGCGGAGGTAGAAATCAAGAAGGAGCATAAAGTGTTGATGGTCAATAAGACCACTAGTTTCAAGAAGAAAGGCAAAGGGAAGAAGAAGGAACTTCAAGAAGAACAGCAAACAAGTTGCTGCTCAAGGGAAGAAACCCAAGTCTGGACCTAAACCTGAACTGAGTGCTTCTATCGCAAGCGGGTCAGTCCTTTGGAAGCGGAACTGCCCCAAGTATTTGGCGGATTAGAAGGATGGCAAGGTGAACAAAGGTATATGTGATATACATGTTATTGATGTGTACCTTACTAGAGCTCGCATGATAGCACTGGGTATTTGATACTGGTTCTGTTGCTAATATTTGCAACTCGAAGCAGGGACTATGATTGCGAACACCGGCAAAGGACGAGGTGACGATGCGGCGTGGGAAATGGTTCCAAAGTCGATGTGATCGCGGTCGGCACGCTACCTCTACATCTACCTTCGGGATTAGTTTTAGACCTAAATAATTGTTATTTGGTGCCAGCGTTAAGCATGAACATTATATCTGGATCTTGTTTGATGCGAGACGGTTATTCATTTAAATCAGAGAATAAAGGTTGTTCTATTTATATGAATAATATCTTTTATGGTCATGCACCCTTGAAGAGTGGTCTATTTTTAATGAATCTCGATAGTAGTGATACACATATTCATAATGTTGAAACCAAAAGATGCAGAGTTGATAATGATAGTGCGACTTATTTGTGGCATTGCCGTTTAGGTCATATCGGTATAAAGCGCATGAAGAAACTCCATCTTGATGGACTTTTGGAGTCACTTGATTATGAATCACTTGGCACTTGCGAACCGTGCCTCATGGGCAAGATGACTAAAACCCAGTTCTCCGGTACTATGGAGAGAGCAACAGATTTGTTGGAAATCATACATACAGATGTATGTGGTCCAATGAATGTTGAGGCTCGTGGCGGATATCGTTATTTTCTCACCTTCAGAGATGATTTAAGCAGATATGGGTATATCTTCTTAATGAAACATAAGTCTGAGACATTTGAAAAGTTCAAAGAATTTCAGAGTGAAGTTGAAAATCATCGTAATAAGAAAATAAAGTTTCTACGATCTGATCGTGGAGGCGAATATTTGAGTTACTAGTTTGGTCTACATTTGAAACAATGCGGAATAGTTTCGCAACTCACGCCACCCGGAACACCACAGCGCAATGGTGTGTCCGAACGTCGTAATCGCACTTTACTAGATATGGTGCGATCTATGATGTCTCTTACAGATTTACCGCTATCGTTTTGGGGTTATGCTCTTGAGACGGCATTCACGCTGAATAGAACACCGTCAAAATCCATTGAGACGACACCTTATGAACTGTGGTTTAGCAAGAAACCAAAGTTGTCGTTTCTTAAAGTTTGGGGATGCGATGCTTATGTGAAAAAGCTTCAACCTCATAATCTCGAACCTAAATCGGAGAAATGTATCTTCATAGGATACCCAAAGGAGACAGTTGGGTACACCTTCTATCACAGATCCGAAGGCAAGACATTTGTTGCTAAGAATGGATCCTTTCTAGAGAAGGAGTTTCTCTCGAAAGAAGTGAGTGGGAGGAAAGTAGAACTTGATGAGGTAATCGTACCTTCTCCCTTATTTGAAAGTAGTTTATCACGAAACCAGTTTACGCGATATACGCACCAAATAGTGAGGAAGTTGATGATGTTGATCATGAAACTTCAGATCAAGTTACTATGAGAACCTCGTAGATCAACCAGAATAAAATCCGCACTGAGTGGTACGGCAATCCTGTTCTGGAAGTCATGATACTAGATCATGATGAACCTACGAACTATGAAGAAGCGATGGTGAGCCCAGATTCCGCAAAATGGCTTGAGGCCATGAAATCTGAGATGGGATCCATGTATGAAAACAAAGTGTGGACTTTGGTTGAATTGCTAGAGGGTCGGCAAGCAATAGAAAACAAGTGGATCTTAAAGAAGAAGACCGACGCCGACGGTAATATTGTTGTCTACAAAGCTCGACTTGTCGCAAAGGGGTTTCGACAAGTTCAAGGGATTGACTATGATGAGACCTTCTCACCCGTAGCGATGCTTAAGTCTGTCCGAATCATGTTAGCAATTGCCGCATTTTATGATTATGAAATTTGGCAAATGGATGTAAAGACCGCATTCCTGAATGGGTTTACGGAAGAAGAGTTGTATATGATGCAACCAGAAGGTTTTATCGATCCAAAGGGAGCTAACAAAGTGTGCAAGCTCCAGCGATCCATTTATGGACTGGTGCAAGCATCTCGGAGTTGGAACAAACGCTTTGATAGTGTGATCAAAGTATTTGGGTTTATCTGAGACTTTTGGAGAAGCCTGTATTTACAAGAAAGTGAGTGGGAGCTCTGTAGCATTTACCGATATTATATGTAGATGACATATTCTTGATCGGAAATGATATAGAATTTCTGGATAGCATAAAGGGATACTTGAACAAGAGTTTTCGATGAAAGACCTTGGTGAAGCTGCTTACATATTGGGCATCAAGATCTATAGAGATAGATCAAGACGCTTAATTGAACTTTCACAAAGCACATACCTTGATAAAGTTTTGAAGAAGTTCAAAATGGATCGTGCAAAGAAAGGTTTTTTACTGTATTACAAGGTGTGAGATTGAGTCGGACTCAATGCCCGACCACAAGGAAGATAGAGAGAAAATGAAAGATGTTCCCTATGCTTCAGCCATAGGCTCTATCATGTATGCAATGCTTGTGTACCAGACACGACGTATGCTTAGGCTGTAAGCTTGGCGGGAAGGTACCAAAGTAATCCAGAGTGGATCCTTTGGACAGCGGTCAAGAACATCCTGAAATACCTGAAAAGGACTAAGGATATGTTTCTCGTATATGGAGGTGACAAAGAGCTAGTCGTAAATGGTTACGTCGATGCAAGATTTGACACTGATCCGGACGATTCTAAATCGCAAACCGGATACGTGTTTTTGTTAAACGGTGGAGCTGTCAGTTGGTGCAGTTCTAAACAAAGCGTCGTGGCGGGATCTACATGTGAAGCGGAGTACATAGCTGCTTCGGAAGCAGCAAATGAAGGAGTCTGGATGAAAGAGTTCATTTCGATCTAGGTGTTGTACCTAGTGCACGGGACCAATGAAGATCTTCTCGTGACAATCTTGGTGCAATTGCCTTGGCAAAGGAATCCAGATTTCACAAGAGGACCAAGCATATCAAGAGACGCTTCAATTCCATTCGGGACCAAGTCCAAGTGGGAGACATAGAGATTTGCAAAATACATACGGATCTGAACGTTGCAGACCCGTTGACTAAGCCTCTTCCACGAGCAAAACATGATCAGCACCAAGACTCCATGGGTGTTAGAATCATTACTGAATGAACTAGATTATTGACTCTAGTGCAAGTGGGAGACTGAAGGAAATATGCCCTAGAGGCAATAATAAAGTTATTATTTATTTCCTTATATCATGATAAATGTTTATTATTCATGCTAGAATTGTATTAACCGGAAACATAATACATGTGTGAATACATGGACAAGCAGTGTCACTAGTATGCCTCTACTTGACTAGCTCGTTAATCAAAGATGGTTATGTTTCCTAACCATAGACATGAGTTGTCATTTGATTAACGGGATCACATCATTAGGAGAATGATCTGATTGACATGACCCATTCCGTTAGCCTAGCACTTGATCGCTTAGTATGTTGCTATTGCTTTCTTCATGACTTATACATGTTCCTGTAACTATGAGATTATGCAACTCCGTTTACGGAGGAACACTTTAGGTACTACCAAACGTCACAACGAATCGGGTGATCATAAAGGAGTACTACAGGTGTCTCCAAAGGTACTTGTTGGGTTGGCGTATTTCGAGATTAGGTTTTGTCACTCCGATTGCTCGGAGAGGTATCTCTGGGCCTTCTCGGTAATACACATCACATAAGCCTTGCAAGCATTACAACTAATGAGTTAGTTGTGAGATGATGTATTACGGAACGAGTAAAGAGACTTGCCAAGAATCTAGATTGAACTAGGTATTGGATACCGACGATCGAATCTCGGGTAAGTAACATACCGATGACAAAGGGAACAACGTATGTTGTTATGCGGTTCGACCGATAAAGATCTTCGTAGAAAATGTAGGAACCAATATGGGCATCCAGGTCCCGCTATTGGTTATTGACCGGAGATGTGTCTCGGTCATGTCTACATTGTTCTCGAACCGTAGGGTCCGCACGCTTAAGGTTTCGATGACGGTTATATTATGAGTTTGTGTATTTTGATGTACCGAAGGTTGTTCGAGTCCCGGATATGATCACGGACATGACGAGGAGTCTCGAAATGGTCGAGACATAAAGATTAATATATTGGACGGATATATTTGGACACCGGAAAGGTTCCGGAGAAGTTTGGAGCTCCGGAGGTTACCGGAACCCCGGGAGGTATATGGGCCTTATTGGGCCCATGTAGGAGGAAGGAGAAGGAACAAGGGAGGCGCGCCCCCAAGCCCAATCCGAATTGGGGAGGGGGCCGCCCCCTTTCCTTTGTCCTTCCCCTCTTCCTATTCCTACTACTAGTACTACTTCCTAATACTAGTAATCCTTCCTTCCCTCCAAATAAGATAAGGAAAGAGAGGGAAACCTACTTGGAGTAGGTTTCCTCCCTATGGTGCGCCCCTTGTGGCGGCCACCTCCTCCCTCCCTCCTTTATATACGGGGTGGGGGCACCCTAGGAGACACAAGTTGATCCTTGAGATCGTTCCTTAGCCGTGTGCGGTGCCCCTCCACCATATTCCACCTCGGTCATATCGTAGCGGTGCTTAGGCGAAGCCTGCGCCGGTGAAACATCAAGATAGTCACCACGCCGTCGTCTTGTGGAACTCCCTCTCCACAGGTTTTGCTGGATCGGAGCCCGAGGAGCGCCATCGAGCTGAACGTGTGCCAAGAACTCGGAGGCGCCGGAGTAACGGCGCTGGGATCGGCTGGATCGCGAGGAGAACGAACGACTACTTCCTCTACGTCATCATCGACTCGGAGGTGCCGGAGTAACGGCATTGGGATCAGCAGGATCGTGAGGAGAACGTACGACTACTTCCTCTACGTTGTGATCGCTTCCGCTTTGGTCTACGAGGGTACGTAGACAACACTCTCCCCTCTCGTTGCTATGCCATCACCATGGTCCTGTGTGCGTAGGAAAATTTTGAAATTACTACGTTCCCCAACAGAACAGAGCATGGGGAGAACGCCAGCAGTGGCCGCACACTTGAGCTGATCTGCCGAACTGAAGGTGATGGCGCACTTGGACCACCTGAGCGGGCGTGTGGCTTCAAGCTTGGGGATGACTGCGTTCACCTCGCGCGCAAACTGCTTGAAGACGCGCTGTGAAGCTGGGGCTTGAGCTCCACCCAGGTTACAAGCGATGGCACATGGCTCCTGGAAGCCCCCAGCCCCCTCGTACTGATGGTGGTCGTCGTTCCTTCTTGGTGGTGGCGGTAGCGGAGGAAGCCCAGCATTGCCCTGAGGACGATCCTCACGAGGCTAGTCGCTCCAGGCGCCCCCGCGAGGCTGATCCTGCCAGCAGTCCTCACGAGGCCGTTCGCGCCACTCCTGGCAGGGGCCACGGTCATCCCAGCGTCCGCTACCACGTCCTCCTCCTCGGCCGTAGCCCCGGTCGTTGCGCTCGGGGCGTCGACCGAAGCGTACTTCTCGAATGGCTCTGAGTTCTTGGCAGTTGCTGGTGTTGTGGCTATGCAGGTTATGGAAGGCGCAAAACAGTCGGCCGCCCTTGGATGACTCGGGCTGGTCTCTGCCGCGCTTGGTGTCCGGCTCCGCCGCGAGCACGGTTGCTCCCTTGCGCTTCACGTCCTTGGCCTTGGCCTTCTTCTCCTCCGGGTCCGCAGTTGGGAGCTCGAGGAGGGAGAGGTGCCCTTCCTCAGATCTTGCGCACTTGGTCGCCAGGTTAAACATCTCCAGAGATGTGCACAACTCCTCGTGGATGGCGAGCTCCTCCTTCATCTTGACGTCGTGGACGCCATCAGAGAACTTGGAGATGATGGCCTTGTCTGTCACCTTGGGGATCTTGAGGCGAACGTTGTTGAAGCGCTGGATGTACTTCTGGAGGGTCTCTCCTGGTTGTTCCTTGACGCGGCGTAGGTCACCCGTGGCCGGTGGGCGGTCGCGAGTGCCCTGGAAGTTGGCGACGAAGCAGTCGCGCATCTCGTCCCAGGAGGAGATCGAGCCTGGAGGCAGGTTCAGGAGCCATGAACGAGCGCCGTCTTTGAGCGCCATGGGGAACCAGTTCGCCATGACTTTCTCATCGCCGTTGGCCGCCTTGATGCTCAGCTCGTAGAGTTGCAGGAACTCCGCAGGGTCGGGGGTGCCGTCATAGCGTGGAGGCAGGTCTGGCTTGAACTTTCCCGGTTAGGCAACGCTACGCAGCTCAGGGGTGAAGGTCCGGCAGCCTACCGTGGTCACCGGGACTCTGCGCTGGTGGAGAACTTGCGCTTGATGGGGTCCGCGCACCGCCACCGCAGGCGGCACGCGGTCTTGCCATGGTGGCGTAGGGAGCGTGGGGGCGTTTTCTCGTGGCCGAGGGACTTCTTGGCAGTTTCTTTCTCCGCGCGCGCGCACCGGACGCGGTGGGTCGCGCCGCGGAGCCACGTGCCTTGGCGCCAGGGCGCCGTCTTGGTGCAGAGGTGGAGGAGGGGCTCCGTGAGCTACGTCGCCGTGGTGGCGTGAGCCTTGAGGCAGCGGAAGGGCGGCGCAGGGAGCCCCTGCGGCCGACAAGCTCGGCGATGCGGTTGAGCCAGTCCTCGTAGAGGTCATCGACGGGGTGGTAGCGCAGGAGCTTGCGCGCCATGCACAGAGCGGCCTGCGCGTCCACGGGAGCGCGATGAGCGCGGGATGACGAACCGGCCGAGGTCAGCGATGGAGTGGCGGTGCGGCCGTCCCGCCGCACCGAGGGGTGCAACGAGGATGCTTGCTGCTCGTTCCCCGCCGGGCCGGTGGCGGCGTTGGCGGCAGGCGACAAAGAACGACGGGGTGCCCCGCGGACGGGAGCCGTCTGGGTGACGTGGGCGGCGAGGGCAGCCCGGTGCTCAGCGCGAGCTCGGAGAGCGTCCGCCATGGAGATGCTGAAGCAACGGGCGTGGAGCAACGGAAGGGAAGCTTCGGCGCACCCCT
Organism: Aegilops bicornis; assembly: GCA_021605145.1. Lineage (NCBI taxonomy): Eukaryota > Viridiplantae > Streptophyta > Magnoliopsida > Poales > Poaceae > Aegilops > Aegilops bicornis. The sequence goes on along the minus strand of CM038670.1, from coordinate 259,143,351 downwards.
ACCTGGCACGCCAAATGTCGGATCTCGGGTTCCGGCGAAACCCTCTAGGTTCGAACACCGGGGTGCGTAGGAAGATCTCCCCCTACCAATCCACGTCCTAGCTTTGCTAAGATCTCACGGACTAACTCGACGAACTCGGAGCATAAAGGACACAAGATTTATACTTGTTCGGGCCACCGTTGTGGTGTAATACCCTACTCCAGTGTGGTGGTGGTGGATTGCCTCTTGGGCTAAGGATGAACAATACAAGGAGAAGAACAGCCTCCTGAGGCGAGGTGTTCTTGTGCTTGGTGGGTGTGAGGATGAACTGAATGAGTTCGAGATGAGTTGCCTGAGGCTCAGTTGCCTTCTACTGTGGTGGCTAATCCTATTTATAGAGGCCCTGGTCCTCTCCCCAAATATTGAGCGGGAAGGGAGCTAGCAACGGCCAATTTGAAAGGGGACATCTGGTACAGCTTATCCTCACAAAAGCAGTCTCCTCCTGCAAAAGGCTCTGGTGGTGACGTTGCCTTGGGCTCCACGGTGACCTCCGTCTTGCCTCCTGCTGGTCTTGGTCTCGTTGCACCGATATGGAAACCTTTGCTTGATGCCTCGGTACTCCTCGCCTGCGCTTGCTTCCTTAGCACCAAAGAGGAAACAAGGACACTGTGCGCGCTAGCGCCCGCCTGGCGCCCGCCTGGTCTTGATCGTCATGGCTCACGTCACAAGAACCTCGCGAGGTTTGCCTTCCCTTGATCTCTCCGCCCCTCGCGAGCCAACCTTGTGAGGCCGCCCCCGAGGAGGTCTTGTGTCGTCCGCCTCGCAAGGCTTGGCCCCTCGCGAGGGTCTTGAGGGCTTGCTGGTGAAGATGGGCCGCGTGGGCCCGCAGGCAAGCAAGTCTGGGGACCCCCGTTCCCAGAACGCCGACACAGTCCGCCTGGAGACTGAAGATGGCATTCCGGTGAGAAATTCCTGGAATATCCAACATCTTCGCAAGTTTTACCCCTAAGGCGCGGTTGCCGGGAGCCCCGGCAACCCCCACTTTGTACTAGCCTTGCCGGCAAGGCATCTAACCCTATGTACAGAGCCAGGCGCAGACCCTGAGCATAAATAAATGAAGCGCTGGCGCCCTAGAATTAGCATGCATGCTAGGTTGAGTCTCCCTCTTTGTTAGGGTCGATAGTCCTTAGCAGTGACTAACCCCTAGCATAGAGGTTGAGTGTGCGTCTCTCTTTTCCTTCCCGTCTTTTCTTTTGGTTCACAGGATGTGCGGGCATTTCTGCTGAGCTATTTGGGGCAAAGGAAACAGGCCGACGTCCCAACGCCGATAGGCCGAGGTTGCCGGGGGCTGCAGATCCAGAGATCCGACCACGGCAAGCCAAGGTTGCCGGGGGCTGCAGAATCAGATAAGTATTTCACCCCCACTCTACACTTCCGTAATGAACTTGAACATACGAAGCTTCGCTCATTCTTATACCGCCGTGCTCCCTCTTTCCCGTGTCCAAGGACCTTTCTTTGGGCCGGAACTTGATTGTAGTGTGATGGAAAGGGAACAAACGAAGAGCCTAATCCTACTTTGCCCCTACCTCCGCCAAGGGCGTGAGTGTGGTCGAGCTATAGAGCAGGAGGATGGCAAGGTCTGTTGCCGGGTAACGATGTTTATTATAAGATAACAAGGATTCGATCCTCGGTGTGGGCCTCGCTTGCGCGCAAAAGAACCCAGCAAACACCCCTTTTCTTCATTAGTACATTGTTAACAAGTACAGTTCATACGGAGTGTGAGCTTGAGCAAGGGGGTTACAAGGTTTAAATCTGACAAGTGCCCGTAGGCTTAAAAACTAAAAAAAGATAAGATGTTAGTAATCCCTTTCTTGTCCCTCTCCTCAGGAAATGGATCAGGATAAACAGGAGGGCAAAAGGAGTGCCTAGGCGAGGTACGAGCAGCAGAAGACACCAAGAGGAGGCTGGTGATGACGGTGCCGGGGAAGAAGCCGAAAGATGAGGCAGCGGGCCGGCAATACGCGACGAAGGCGTCGGTGCCATCGTACTCCGAGTTGACGGCCCGCCACCCGCCTTCTTCGTCTTCTCCGGCCTTCCAGCGCCAGACACCAGAAGCAGCGGCCCAGAGAAATTCAAGGAGCTGGGCCCACCCCAGCAAATCACTCTGCCAGGGAAGGGGGCCAGGTGCAAATTGTGCTGCTGCCGGCTCCGCCTAGGGACGGGGCGTCTGCCTAGTCGAACCCGTCCCCGTCGTCCTCCCCGCCGGTTCCCTCCTCATCGCCGCTCGAGGAGGAGCTCTCATCGTCGGTCGAGGTCTCCGCGCAGCACCCTAGCCTGTGTCCCGAGAGCCCGAAGACCTTGATGGAGAGCAAGTCGCTCTCCACTAGTTTGACGAGGAGAACATGCCCATTCATCAAGCAGTGGGCACGTGCGAAGGTCTTCCAACCTCTATGAAGGAACATCACATGAGGGGCGGGAACCCTGTGTTCACCCACATATCACCATTGCAACACCCCTTCATGTGAAGCCTTATACTCGGCTGCTGGTCGATCTCCAGCACCCTCATGAACACCTCGGGAAAGCGAAGGCGGCTATGCGGTGGTTCACGCAGCTGCAGGATGAACTCCAGCACCGTGTCCCCAACATGGCCGCTCGACGAAGTAGGAGGAGACGGTGGCGGAGATGGTGACGGAGATGGCGATGGCGCAGGTGTTCCCCTTCCACGACCGCCTCTGCCTCGACCGCCTCGCCGACCGCGGCCCCGTCCGGTACCTCTACCTCGAGCATGGCCTTCGCCTTGGACGGCTGGGTCTTCCTTGACCGCCGCGGTTCTCTGGCAGGAGGAAGACCTAGTCGCCTCCGCAGGAGAACGGCCGCGACCACGCCCTCTCGCCATGTCAATGAATGGAAGATGGAGGCGAAGGGAAGGCGCGAGAAGATGTCTCCCCTCATCCTCCCGAGTCCCTTTTTATAGCCAAGCGGGGAAGGCTAAAGACCGGCTCTACGCCTGTGAAGAGCCCGTTCAAATCCAGCTCATTAAGTGGGCAGCGAGCAGGGTCATCGACCGCCCTCCCCGCCCAATCAAAGGCGCATAAGTATCAGCCATCGCGCATATCCTCATATCCCGCGCGTCCGTCACCTACCCCGCACCATGCATGCAGCATACGTGGAAAAGAGGGTGGGCGTGATGGGGAACGTGGAACGACGGTTCCAAGGATGAGAGAGTAAATGAGCAGTGGCCCTGTGGTTTTCCCTCTTTTTTAGGGAAAACGCAGGCCGCCTCTTTACTATTCACTACGGAATGACGCAAGCATGCTGCGGTCATCCCACGCATGACCCCCACGTCACGTATTCAACGCGGGTCATGGGGAAGCGCAGTGAGCAAGGGAGTTACCGCAATAAAAACTCTGCCTCGCGTGCCCGCGCTCCGTTCTGGGCCTGGCCCAACAATGCTCTACGCTTATGTGTGGCCCAGGCCCGGGGACTCCTGTCGGTGTACAAAAGTAGGGGTCCTTTTGGTACCCCTTTACCTGTGTGCGAGCAGTTGCAGCCGCACCTATGACCATGCTTGGCGAGGCAGAGGAGGCAAGGATGCAAGACTACCAGAGCAGTGCTCAAGAGCAGAAGCATGAAGAGCAGAGGGGCGAGGTGAAACTCCCCCGGCAAGGCCCTTGCCGGGGCGGCCTTCACGGCTCCGGCAAGAGCCTTGCCGGGGCAATTTTCCCAACACCAATGAGGCCGCCACCCTTGAGCCTGAAAGTTCCGACACCATCGACACATTGGAACCAAGGCTCGGGAGGCACCTCCATGGTGGCATGCAGATCTTTGTGAAGGCCAAGAGCATACAAGACCAGATGAGGACCAGAAGACGAAGACCTCCAGCAAGATCCTTGCCGGAGATGCCCACAAGACCCCCGACAAGACCCTTGCCTGGGACGCCTGCAAGACCCCGACAAGATCCTTGCCGGGGCCCCGGCAAGGCTCTTGCCGAGGACATCTACAAGGCTGCAGCCAGGCCCACTCCAAGGCTCCACCGCCGTTCCCACACAGCTGCCAGTCTGCCAACTAGGCAGGCACCTGCATGGCGGCATGCAGCTCCCAGGTCAACTCAGCAAGCACCTGTGTGGCGGCATGCAGCTCCCAGGTCAACTCAGCAAGCACCTGCGTGGTGGCATGCAGATCTTCGTGAAGACCCTGCCACCACACCAGCTCAGCAGCCTGCCAGCCTACATGGCGATGCATGCCTCGTTGTCCTGGACGCATGTCGGAGCAAGGCGAAGCGGCGACGGATGGGATGGCTTTGTTGCCGTCCACGATAAAGCAAGAGGACATCTAAGTAGTGCATTTAATGTGTTTTTCCCTATGGTGCCAGAGATAAACTCGACTACTATACAACTTTCCACCTCCTGTGTGCCACTGTGGCAGCCCCTTTGACTATAAAAGGAGGCCCGCGGCATACTGAGAGAGGATTTGGACTTTTTGGACCCCGCACGCTTTGTAGCTAGTCCAAGAATGCCTGATAACACAAACCAGCAGGAGTAGGGTATTACGCATCACTTGCGGCCCGAACCTGGATAAACGCCTGGTGTTGATCTTCTAAACCCGGTCTTTCCCCAGTCACGCGCCCGCCAACCGTAGAAGGGATTCCCCGTGATCCCATAGGTGTCGTTTCCATCGACAAGTCTTAACCAACATCATCGTCAACAACATCACTCCTGGAACAACTACGACTACATATGAACAATACATGCATCTGATCTGTTGATGTCTCTAATTATGGTTGATGTTACGTGTGCGATGCTGTTGTACTTGTTTTCCCGTCCATCTAGTATGCTAGACTGTTGCATGCTAATAATAGTTATAATCATGCTTTATATTTTCGGTGTAATCATGAAATTGCCTAATTTTCCAACAAATATTTGTTATATTATGAGCATTATACCACCGCATCCCAATAGTTCATAGGAACATTATTCTTGTATATTCTTTCTTGTTTTCTACTAATTGTGAAAGGTATGGGTCTACAAGTCCTTGGACAATAAGAACACCTTCCCAACTAGAGCAGTGCAACCACACAAACAAACATATGGTCAAGTTATCTCATTACCCTCTTTTGAGGGTAGATATAATCTCACTATTTATCTTGATTGGGAATTTGAAGTAGAATATTTTTTACTACCCATGATTTTTCTGAACATGAGAAAGTAAGAGCTACGATTCGAGAATTTAGTGTTTTTGGTTGCATCTGGTGGAGTGTGTATCATAACAAAAAAATTGATAATCAACCCGTGGAGTGTGTATCATAACAAAAAAAAATTGATAATCAACCCACAAATTGGAAAGGTTTGAAAGCTATAATGACGCATAAACATGCTCCTTCTTACTATCACCGTGAATTGCTTCACAAATTGCAACAATTAAAACAGAGTCACACCGTTAATGCTTACTATCAAGAGCTAAAATCTTATATGCATCATTGTAAAATAAAGAATCTGAGGATGATACAAAGAACATATTTTTGTGTGGCCTGAACTATGACATTCAGGATAGGTTTTAGCATATTTGTCATTGCATCGCTGGTGTGTATGTCCATGCTTGTACCTTTGAGATACACATACAAGAGGAGACATTGGGCCACTACGATCACCACTACTCGAGTTCATGCTCACCACAATCGGTTGCTTCCACCACCGTCACACCTACTATTGTCCGCGTGACCCCACCTCAAGTCCATTGTACATCGTCATTGTCAATACCTACACCATTAGAGCCGCAATAAGGTAAAAATAAAGGTAAGGTATTGATAATATAACTTCACATGGGGATGATGAATGCTTAGCTGACTTGAATACATCATGTGTTGAGTTACCCGCTAAGTTGATCACACGACCTATTTTAGAGAATCGTGTTACTGTTATGAATGTGCCCTGTGACTAAACAAGTAAATTATAACAATTTTGAGTGCACCAATTGAATTAAAATGTTGACAAAGAAACATGTGTTGACTAAATTTGATTTGGATCAAGTATAATTGATTAGCCATGACAACGTGTTATCTAAAAATTGCATGCTAATTCTTTGTATTATGTTGTATTTAATTCACCTATCCCTTTTTCATGTGCAAGAAATAAAATAACTGAAACCACAAGTTCAATATCATTAAAAAGTTTTTACGTCCCTAATTTTATTTTAACTTGATTGGATAGTATGGCGTAGACAATGACTTTTTTGCATATGATTTGCATCACGTGTTATGATCTTGATAGTTTGAAATGGAATAAAATTTTGTAAATGCTTGGTAATTTTGATATGAACTCCAGTATCGATGACAATATGTCAAAGCTTATTACATTATTGCTTACTTCAACATGATTTAACAAGCCATTTAAAAACATACATTTTCATTCGTCTATGTAGGGATGGTATAATGGCATGCATTGCACATCTAGTAATATGATCCAGAGCCTCACTTATATTTGCAAACTAAATTGCAACTTTCTTTTTGGATAATATTCATTTTTGGAGAGGGATAAAAATGGATGGCATATACATATATCACACTCACACCTTGCTCCCTCTACTAGCCTGTTTCCAGAATATACAATGCCGAGGACGGCTTTATTTTCAAGAAAGGGAGGATGATGTAGACACTACTACCTTGAATATTATGTACATGTATATTTTTAAGGTGATTTCTAATAAACACTATAAAATAATTTATTTATCTTATCCGGGAAAAAAAATTCACCCATTTTTATTTTATGTCTAATTGTAGGATAATTAGGTAATTATACAAACCACGTTTGATAATAAAGCAAATGGACATGATTAGGTGATGTACACGATGTTCTCCAATGTCATCTTGGTCCCAAGAGAAGATACAACCCAAGTTCCTCACATTCCTGACCCAGATTCTGACTACACACACATACTTGATTTTAAATGCCTATAACATTTGCAACCAAACTCCGAATTGGGGGAAACTATTTTTGTTGGAAATCTTATCGTGTGAATTTTCAAACCTAATTTATTTCACCTTTAAAATCCCCCTGAGCATGAAGATAAAGGAAGAACAGTGTGATACTGCAGCAAGATCTCGGTCAAAATTCAAGTCAAAAGGTGATGCATCACCTTGACTTGGACCCATGGTCATTATACTACCTAGGGCTAGATTTAGGATGCCTTGGTTAAACTTGATTTAGGATGCACCCAAGACAAGTAGATCATCCTCGTAGTGTTTTCTTTGGTTTTTGTTTATTTAACAGTTAGCCACTAGTTCAACTTTGTGTACTTATTTTGTGCCCTATAGCCAGACAAGGAGCAGCTTCAGAACCCCACTTTTATCACTACTTCATCTAGATTCACAATATTCAGATTGTTTTTTTTATCATATTCTTGCTCATTCTTCGATTACTTGCAAGAATAGACCTATGTTGTCAGACTGATTGTGCTTTCGGCATCGCCAGTTATCTGTAGGAGATTGGTTTAGAAAATTCTAAGGCACAATGTGGTCGCACAATGTAGTCAGATCGTCAGATTCATTCCCCACCAAATCAATAGCTGCCTCTCATCAAAAGATCAGACACCATTGTCCTCTACAAAGTGCTTGCAGAAATCACCTTGTCTATAACAAAGCTTCTCATCGGTTCAATAACCTAGGGTCACCTCTATGGAAGAAGGGAAACTATCTATATGCAAAACTGTATCAAGGGTAATCAGTGACAGTGTGAAACTGATCCTCGCAGCTCTCTGGGACACCGATATCCAAGCGGCCATCACCTTGCCTCGTGCCTATTCTTCCTGGGGGAGTTGGGTTGCCGTCACCTACTCATTGGACTAGCACAACGGTGGTGGCGATACTCGATCTCTTGTGTGGATATTGCGGGTCGTGGAGGAGGCATGCTTCGCTTATGGGTTGGCAGAGGCGGTGCCATTTTTCCAAGGCTTGAAATATGCCTGCCCTTGGCCACTATGTTGAGTTTTCTACCACTGGGTTGGACCTACCCCTCCGGCGTGTACCGAGGCTTGGTCCTTGAAGAAGAAGTTGGACAAGATCTGGCTTTCAACGCTATTGGAGAGAAGTGAAGTGAGCTAAGGAGAAGATGTCATCCCGATGCAACACCATCGACCTTGTATGTCAAGGGAACCATCCTGATCCAATCAGAAGGATTGGTGTGCACAACCCCTACCCAGCGCGCCAACTTTTGGTGTTCTAAGACCGACAGCACCATCAAGAGATGGTAGATTTCTTGGAGGGGATGAGAGCGGTGGCTCAAGATGGTAGCACACAAGACAAGAGGTTTACCCATGTGGTTATATTGCTTGAGTGCACACATGCGATTGGGAAGATCGCCGAAGAGATTTATTTCTTGTGTTACAAGCACTCAACCGCGGGTGTGTCTATGGAGGAAGATGGTGGGTAGGTGAAAACCATAGCTAGATGGCTTAGAATATTGTGTCTTGTCCCGAAAGGGGCCCTAGCTTGGCTTATATACTTGGCCTGGCTAGGGTTACATGGCTCGGGTCGGAATACTGGTGAGCTCATCCCCTTGTTAGAAATAAGATCATGTCATGTGCGGGTAGCCGCCTACTTCCTTGTCTTGCAAGTTGGTGTGGTGCCCGGTTGGCGCCTGGGCACGAGTGATTGACTCGATGCCTTGGTAAACAATGTGGCATATCCTACACCTGACTAACATGCCCAAGTGAAAGGAGCGAGATGATGACTAGAGGATGGTGAATAGGCGTTTTGAAAGTTGTACAAGTTTGGCTTTATCCTAATGAGGAACTAAACTAAACGGATGCTTTTGAAGCATAAATCCTAAATATGATAGGCTCAACTAAGTGCTCCAACAACCTATGCTAAACAAGATATGCACTTAACGAAACTAGAAGCACACACAATATCACAAGATATGGAAATGTTGGAGCAACTAAGAAATTCAAACTAGCACGAGATATACCAATATGAGCAAGCATGAATTGCGGAAAAGTAAAGTATGTGGGAATGAGATAAACACATGTGAGTCAGGGACGTGGATTTATCCCGAAGTTCACACTCGTGAGAGTGATAATCTTTGTTGGAGGAGTGCTGAAGCTAAAGCTCCGGAACACCGCCAAGTGGCTCACGTATTCTCCCCTTTTGAGTCACCCCCAAGGACTGAGCTTCGATTCACTCGAGGTTGGTCTTGAAAGCGACCACAAAAGATTTACAAACTTATCTATAGCACAACACAAGCAAGGAAGCTTCCGGAGGAACCTTGACAACATAGGACACTTCACACCCTTCCCTAGAGCACACCGCAAAAGGAAGCTTCTGAGGAAACCTCGGCCACCTAGGCCTCTTCACAAACTTCTCAAAGATATCATCAAACCGTCTAGGAGTAAAAAGCCTTCAAGAGTAATAAACTCATGGGCTCTCACTCAAACAACTCAATGAGGGAGCTCAAACCAATGCAACAAATGCAAAGCATGTTCGAGCAACAAATGATCAACTCATCTCAATCTCACAAGATGCACCTCAGGAAAGTAGGAGATTGAAGTGAGGGGATACAATGGAGGAAATCAACAAATGACTCCCAAGATCCATCCACAAATCCCCCTTCACAAAGAGGGGAGATAAAGTTTGGGGGATGTGGTTTGTGGCTCAGAATGATGGTTAGAATGTGTATGAACAACCCATAAATCGGTGGGGAAGTAGAGTTGTTTTATAGCCAACCCCCAAAATTAGCCGCGTTGGGGCTCCAACAGACACTTCTTGGACACCATGTGCCCACGGGGGTCAAGACCCCGTGCCCACGTGTTCCCATGTGAAGGGGGGCCGGTGCCCATGGCATCAAAACCCCGTGCCCATGGGGTACCTAGAAACAACCCAAGTAGGAAACTAAAACATGCATAACTATGGCATACGAAGTCCGATTTCGATGATCTTGGGCTTGTTTTAAAGCTATGCACAAGCTCAAGGTCCCCACACAGAGAACCACCCAAGATCAACACGAAATAATGATGCAAAACATGCAAAGGTTTGAGCTTTCTACATGCGATGTATTCAAGCTACACACCCGAAAGTCCCTCTTGATAGTATGACTATCAAACCTATAATCCATTCTCCCACCAAGCACCACAAGTCCAGTAAAACTAGGAAAAATAGCTAGGTTATACCTTTGTGTTGCGTATTCCACTTCATCTTGATGATGACTTAAATGCCTGCATTAAGTTGGACTCCTTTTCTTGACCACAAACATTTGGTGGAGATATTCGAATTACTTCCCCATATTGCAATGAGTGAAGCCTTCACTTAAGAACATCTTCACATGTAGATAATCACAATGTGGACAACAAGCTTCAAAGCATATAACCTCCAGCTTCCTATCTTGCATATGGACTCCTCAAACTCGGAGACCATCACTACTTGATGTCATCCTCACATAGGCTACTCAAAATCTTTCTTTTGATGCAAACCCATGAGAAACAATTAACCCACATAGACATAGAAAACACATAGAATGGGTTAGCGCAAAAAACAAAATTCACAATTACTGGCCATACCACTAGATCACTTGATCCCATGTGGTACATTGTTTGCACTTGTGTGTTGACCATCTAGATACAATCTTCGAGATTCATCTTGGTCAACCAACATCTTTACTTCATGCTACATATTGGTTTCTTCAAAGCAATAATGAACTCTTCATTCTACTTCATCGCTTCAATACTAGATCGCCAATGACTCTTCAATGACTGTATCAAGATTCACAAAGAACATCATATTGGTCAACACTTGCTCTTTTAAATGGCCATCAAAAACTCTTGAGAGTCAGACTCAATTCTTCACTCTAGTTTATTGCTTCAAGACATGATCAACCAAAACCCAACACATGAGCTCATCATGATCTTATCTTGATCATATATACCATAGCTTGAAATATTCTCTTTAATATACTCTCAAGACCTTGATTCTTATAAGCCCATACATGTCAACCTTTGAGATCCTCCAATGAACTCCACCTTGAACATATTTGGTTAGACACTCTTGATAACCCACAAGTATAGGGGATCACAACAGTTTTTGAGGGTAGAGTATTCAACCCAAATTTATTGATTCGACACAAGGGGAGCCAAAGAATATTTGCAAGTATTAGAAGTTGATTTTTCAATTCAACCACACCTAGAGAACTAAATATCTGCGGAAAAGTGATCAGTAGCACAGTAGTATGATAGTTTGATAACAACGGTAACAGTAGCAATAGTAACAATAACCGTTTATAGCGACTGTAAAAGCAGCATCAATGAAAGTTGCTTAGCAAAGATCAATATGCAAAATACGTAGGCATTGGATATGATGGATAATTATGTTGGATGACATTCAATCATGTAAGAGTCATAACCCAGAGTGACACAGAACTAGCTCCAATTCATCAATGTAATGAAGGCATGTATTCTGAATATAGTCATACATGCTTATAATAAGAACATGCATGACATCTTTTGTCCTACCCTCCTGTGGCAGCGGTGTCCATAAGGAAATCTAAGGGATATTAAGTCCTCCTTTTAATAGAGAACCGGAGCAAAGCATTAGCACATAGTGAATACATGAACTCCTCAAACTACGGTAATCACCGGAAAGTATCCCAATTATTGTCACCTTGGGGTATGCGGATCATAACACGTAATAGGTGCATACAAATTCCAAGATAGGATCAAGAACAAAAATATATTCGTGAAAACATAAAGGGTTCAAATGTGAAATCATGGCACTGGGGCCCTAGTGACAAGCATCAAGCATAACAAAGTGATAACAACATTAATCTCAGAACATACTAGATACTAGGGATCAAGCCCTAACAAAATTGACTCGATTACATGATAAATCTCATCCAACCCATCACCATCCAGCAAGCCTACGAAGGAATTACTCACTCCCGGTGGTGAGTGATGCGGCTTGAAGCTACGTCGGTATTTCTCCAAAGAGGAAGGGATGATGCAGCACAACATCGGTAGGTATTTCCCTTAGATGTGAAACCAAGGTTATCGAACCAGTAGGAGAACAAAGCAACACAACGTAAACAACCCTTGCACACAGATAACAAATCCTCGCAACCCCATGTGTTAAAGGGGTTGTCAATCCCTTCTGGGTACGACGCCTCAAGATAGGCAAACAAACGTCAGATAAATTGTACTACATTGATAGATCGAATGCCAAATTAAATAAATAAGAATAAATTGCAGCAAGGTATTTTTGTATTTTTTAGTTTAATATATCTAAAAATAAATGCAAAGGAAAAAGATCGCAAAGGCAAATAATATGAGAAAGAGAATCGGGGGCCGTAGGTTTCACTAGTGGCTTCTCTCGAGAAAAATAGCAAATGGTGGGTGAAAAAATTACTGTTGGGCAATTGATAGAACTTCAAATAATCATGATGATATCCAGGCAATGATCATTACATAGGCATCACGTCCAAGATTAGTAGACCGATTCCTGCCTGCATCTACTACTATTACTCCACACATCGACCGCTATCCAGCATGCATCTAGTGTATTAAGTTCATGGAGAAACGGAGTAATGCAATAAGAACGATGACATGATGTAGACAAGATCTATGTATGTAGAGATAGACCCCATCGTTTTATCCTTATTAGCAACGATACATACGTGTCGGTTTCTTTTCTATCACTGGGATCAAGCACCGTAAGATCGAACCCACTACAAAGCACCTCTTCCAATTGCAAGATAAATAGATCAAGTTGTCCAAACAAAACCCAAATATCGGAGAAGAAATACAAGGCTATAAGTAATCATGCATAAAAGAGATCAAAGAAACTCAAATACTTCCATGGATATAAAAAGATAGTTCTGATCATAAACTCAAAGTTCACCGATCCCAACAAACACGCCGCAAAAAGAGTTATATCATATGGATCTCCAATAGACCATTGTATTGAGGATTCAGAGAGAGAGAGAGAGAGAGAGAGAGAGGAAGCCATCTAGCTACTAACTACGGACCCGAAGGTCTACAAAGAACTACTCACGCAACATCGGAGAGGCACCAATGGAGGTGGTGAACCCCATCCGAGATGGTGTCTAGATTGGATCTGGTGGTTCTGGACTCTGCGGCGGCTGGATCAATATTTCATTGACTCCCCTAGGGTTCTGGGAAAATTGGGGTATTCATAGAGCAAAGAGGCGGTCCGGGGGGCACCCGAGGTGGGCACAACCCACGAGGGCGCGCCTGGGCCTCCTGGCGTGCCCTGGTGGGTTGTGCTCTCCTCGGAGCACACCCCAGGCGCAACCAGGGTCCATTATGTGTCTTCTGGTCCCAAAAAATCTCCTTAAAGTTTCATTGCGTTTGGACTTCGTTTGGTATTGATTTCCTGCGATGTAAAAAACATGCAGAAAACAACAACTGGCACTTGGCACTATGTCAATAGGTTAGTACCAAAAAATGATATAAAATGACTATAAAATGATTATAAAACATCCAAGATTGATAATATAACAACATGGAACAATCAAAAATTATAGATACGTTGGAGACGTATCAGCATACCCAAGCTTAACTCCTACTCATCCTCGAGTAGGTAAGTGATAAAAACAGAAATTTTGATGTGGAATGCTTCCTAACATGTCGTATCATATTTCTTTTCTTTATAGCATGGACATTTGGACTTTTATATTGTTCAAAGCAATAGTCTAGTTTTGACATGATAATTTAAATACTCTAGCATATCAACAAGCAACCATGTCTTTCAAAATATCAACACTAAGATAAGTTATCCCTAGCCCATTATGATCAATCATTGATCCATTCATGAAACACACTCGCATATTAGCTACACCCAATACTCAAGTACAATCATATTGCCTCCTAGTTGGTGCTTTTGTAAGAGAAGATGGAGACTCAAATTCAAAAATAAAAATTGCATAAAGTAAAAGAAAGGCCCTTCGCAGAGGGAAGTAGGGATTTGTAGAGGTGCCAGAGCTCAAAGCGAAAAACTTAGAGATAAAAACATTTTGGGAGGTGTATCCTTCCCACCAACAAAAACGACTTAGAGTTCCCAACACTTTCCATGCTAGATATATCATAGGCGGTTCCCAAACAGAAAATAAAGTTTATTCCTTTTTCAACCATACTTTCACTTTCCATGGCTAACCGTATCCACGGGTGCCTTCCATACCAACAATTTCAAAGGAATTTATTATTTGACAACATAAAGTAAATTCATTTTTTATTTCGGGACTGGGCATCCCTAATACCTTTGCCTTAGTCTCGTGCAATGACAAGTTAATAAACACTCATCTTGAGAATAACACATCTAGAATGGAAAATATTAGCCACGCCTCACCGCTCCGCGAGCGAAACGAACACAGAAAAGAGAAGTTTATTTTGAAAATTAGAGATGGCACATACAAATTGCTTAGAACGGCAAAAGAATACCACATATAGTTAGATATAGTGGACTCATGTGGCAAAACTAGTTTAAAGGTTTTCGGATGCACAAGTAGAGATCGTACTTAGTGCAAAATGAAGGCTAGCAAAAGATAGAGAAGGGACCAACCAAGAAATGGATAATCTCATAAGCGAGCATTAAACATAATTAACACCTAATAATGCACCACAAGTAGCATATAATTTCATTGCATAATTATTGACTTTCGTGCTTGCATAGGGAATCACAAACCTTAACACCAATATTCTTTCTAAAGCATAATTACTCATCAACATAACTCACATATCACATAATCATATCTCAAAACTATTACTAAGAATCAAGTTTATTTTGTCCAATGATCTTCATGAAAGTTTTTATTATATCCTTCTTGGATATCTATCACTTTGGGACTAATTTTCATGTGTTGCTTTTGATAAGCTCAAACAAATATAAGTGAAGATCACGAGCATAATATTTCTTTCTTTCTGAGAATTTATTGAAAATTTTACTAACTCTCAAATAAATCTAAGTGAAGCAAGAGAGAATTTCTTAAAAAATACTAAAGCACACCATGCTCAAAAAGATATAAGTGAAGCACTAGAGAAAGTCCATAGCTCATAAAAAATTTAAGTGAAGCATAGAGAGCAATTCTAACAAGTCATGACATAATTTTGGCTCTCTCAAATAGGTGTGTCCAGCAAGGAATCAAGACTTAAAACATAAAATAAAACAAGCAAAGACTCATATCATACAAGACGCTCCAAACAAAACACATAGTATGTGACAAATAAAAATATCGCTTCGAGTAAAATACCGATGGTCGTTAGAAGAAAGAGGGGATGCCACTCGGGGGCATCCCCAAGTTTAGTTGTTTACTCATTTTGGATAATAGCTTGGGATGCCGGGGCATCCCCAAGCTTAGGCTCTTCTTACTCCTTATTCCTTCATCCATCGTAAGATAACCCAAAACTTGAAGACTTCAATCACACAAAACTCAACAAAACCTTCGTGAGATCTGTTAGTAAAAGAAAGCAAATCACAACTATAAGTACTGTACCAAACCAATTCATATTTTGTTATTGGATTATATCTACTGTATTCCAACTTTTCTATGCCAAAAACTCATCAAAGAAAACCATAGAGCCATCAAAATAAGCACAAAACGCAAAAAAAAAAAACAGAATCTATCAAAACAGAACAGTCTGTAGCAATCTGACTATTTCGAAAATTTCTGGAACTCCAAAAATTCTGAAAAAATAGGACGACCTGAGAAATTTGTATATTAATCTACTGCAAAAAGAATTGGCATTTTAGCACACTCTGGTAAAAAATGAGAATTGTTTTCGTGAGAGCAAAAGTTTCTGTTTTTCAGCAAGATCAAACAACTATCACCCAAGAAGATCCTAAAGGCTTTACTTGGCACAAACACTAATTAAAACACAAAAAACACAATCATAACAGTAGCATAATTGTGCTAACACTCAAGAACAGAAAGCAAGAAGCAAAAATAAATTTTTATTCATTGGGTTGCCTCCCAACAAGCGCTATAGTTTTATGCCCATAGCTAGGCATAAAGCAAAGATCTAAGTTTTGTCATCTTTGTTCTTTTTGTAGCAAGGGGAAAATTTCCTATCAATGGCATCTAATTTTCTATTTTGTGAAAGCACATGGCCATTGATTGCAGAAGAAAGATTAAGCACGTTGCGAAAATTTGTGTCTAAACTAGCCTTCCTCTCTTTAATTATTTCATTTTGATAAAAGCACATAAGGGTAGTTGATTCAACATTTTCTCCTTTGGGGTGCCCAAATATGGTTTTCATCTTTTCATAAGTATCAACGGCATCCCCTTCAAGAAAACAGTTTTCAAATATAGAATCCAAAACTTGCTTGAAGGAAGAAGGTAAACCAACATAATTTTTTTTCAAGTATATCTCTATCTGATATTGGGGCATATAGCTAGCTCGAATTCTCAACAACCTATCCCAAGCATCTTTCAAAGATTCATCAAGCAAATAACGAAAAAATTCCAGGATCATCCTCATCACAATTGTTAAGATTTTCCTTAACAACCCCGTAGATCCTTCCATAGCATCATTGTTTATGAGCTTAGAGAGGACAGAGGGGCCATCCAAAGCATTAAAACTCGGGATAAAACCCTTAGCCTTTTTAGGATCGGTCATGGTGAGAAAATGGCGAATGAAAAAGAGGGGCGAATAAAACGGCATTTTTTTGTGAATTGGGGGAGAGGAAAATGAGAGGCAAATGGCAAACAATGTAAATTGCGAGGAGATGAGATTTGTGATTAGGAACCTGGTATATGTTGAAGATCCTCCCCGGCAATGGCGCCAGAAATTCCTTTTGATGCGGCTCGACGCTACGTCGATATTTCCCCAAAGAGGAAGAGATCATACAACACAACCACGGTAGGTATTTCCCTCAGATGTGAAACCAAGGTTATCAAACCAGTAGGAGAACCAAGCAACACAACGTAAATAGCCCCTGCACACAGATAACAAATCCTCGCAACCCGATGTGTTAAATGGGTTGTCAATCCCTTCCGGGTACAGCGCCTCAAGATAGGCAAATAGACGTGAGATAAATTGTAGTAGATTGATAGATCGGACGCCAAATAAAATAAATAAGAATAAATTGCAGCAAGGTATTTTTGTATTTTTAGTTTAATAGATATGAAAATAAATGCAAAGGAAAATAGATCGCAAAGGCAAATAATATGAGAAACAGACCCGGGGGCCGTAGGTTTCACTAGTGGCTTCTCTCGAGAAAAATAACAAACGGTGGGTGAACAAATTACTGCTGGGCAATTGATAGAACTTCTAATAATCATGACGATATCCAGGCAATGATCATTATATAGGCATCACATCCAAGATTAGTAGACCGACTCCTGCCTGCATCTACTACTATTACTCCACACATCGACCGCTATCCAGCATGTAGCTAGTGTATTAAGTTCATGGAGAAACGGAGTAATGCAATAAGAACGATGGCATGATGTAGACAAGATCTATCTATGTAGAGATAGATCCCATCGTTTTATCCTTAGTAGCAACGATACATACGTGTCGGTTCTCTTTCTATCACTGGGATCAAGCACCATAAGATCGAACCCACTACAAAGCACCTCTTCCCATTGCAAGATAAATAGATCAAGTTGGCCAAACAAAACCCAAATATCAGAGAAGAAATATGAGGCTATAATTAATCATGCATAAAATAGATCAAAGAAACTCAAATACTTTCATGCATATAAAAAGATAGATCTGATCATAAACTCAAAGTTCATCGATCCCAACAAACACACCGCAAAAAGAGTTACATCATATGGATCTCCAAGAGACTATTGTATTGAGAATTCAGAGAGAGAGAGAGAGAGAGAAGAAGCCATCCGGCTACTAACTACGGACCCGAGGTCTACAAAGAACTACTCATGCATCATCGGAGAGGCACCAATGGAGGTGGTGAACCCCATCCGAGATGGTGTCTAGATTGGATTGGTGGTTCTGGACTCTGCGGCGGCTGGATCAATATTTCATCGACTCCCCTAGGGTTTTGGGAATATTGGGGGTATTTATAGAGCAAAGAAGCGGCACAGGGGCACCCGAGGTGGGCACAACCCACTGGGGTGCGCTGGCCTCTGGCGCGCCTGGTGGGTTGTGCTCTCCTGAGCACCCCTGTGCAGCCAAAGTGCCCATTATGTGTCTTCTGGTCCAAAAAAATCTCCGTAAAGTTTCGTTGCGTTTGGACTCCGTTTGGTATTGATTTCCTATGATGTAAAAAACATGCAGAAAATAGCAACTGGCATTTGGCACTATGTCAATAGGTTAGTACCAATAAATTATATAAAATGACTATAACATGATTATAAAACATCCAAGATTGATAATATAATAGCATGGAACAATAAAAAATTATAGATACGTTGGAGACGCATCAGTGAGCATCATGAAATTAGTGATGGAGGATGGTTGATGATGACGACGGCGTCAAATCCCCCTCTGTAAAGCCCCGAACGGACTCTAGATCAGCCCTCCCGATGAAGGAGGTGGCGGCGGCTCCGTATCGTAAAATGCGATGATTCCTTTCCCTGATTTTTTCTGGATGAATAGGTACTTATGGAGTTGGAGTAAGGGTTGCGGGAGCTGCCAGGGGCCCACAAGCCTGCCAGGCTTACCCTGGGGGGTGGCGCACTCCTGGGCTTGTGGCGCCCTGGTGGCCCCCTCCGGTATTTCTCTTCACCAATATTTTCGTTATATTATGAAAGTATTCTCCATAAATTTTTATCTCAATCAGAGAACTTTTATTTCTACGCAAAAACAACAACATGGAAATTATGCTGAAAACAACATCAGTCCGGGTTAGTTCCATTCAAATCATGCAAATTAGAGTCCAAAACAAGAGCAAAAGTATTTGGAAAAGTATATATGTTTGGGACGACGTATAATCGAAATCAATCTTGATGGCTTCATTAGATACATTCAAACACAAACTAGTATCCTCACTAGGCAAGAGACCCCGAGAGTCAAACCTTAGGCCCCATGTGCATGGGGGTCAGAGACCTCATGCGCACGTGGTTATATAGAGAGTTTAACTCTCGACCCTTGCACTTGAGTCAGGAAGCTCGTGTGCATAGGGTGTCCAGAGAGACACCATCAGGGCTTGTTTGAGACGCTTTTGATGGAATTTTCCAAAATAAATCCAACAAGCTTCATACATCACTATGGAACATTTGTTCATATAATATGCAATGCCCTTGATGCTCCATAGGAATTGTCATTCAATGCCAGTGCTTAGAGCAAATCTTCATCTTTATGACAATCATCCTTAAGGAACCACCTATGTAGTAATCTTTCAGATATATCTCAGTGGAAGCACTAGACCATAGAGATGGTCATTAATTACCAAAACCACACTTAGGGGCTACATTCCCTTTCAGTCTCCCCCATTTCGGTAATTGATGACAATCTCAAGAAGAGGGTTTATATAATGAATTTTGAAACAAGTATGCAATTTATTTGAGAATAAGTTTTATACTTGAGGTGGTTTTGATAGCCTCAAATATCACAAAGGTAGTTGATGTTACCAAAACCGGTTGTACTAGCATCAGAATGCTACACAAGAATTCCACTACTAGAGGATGCTGCTAACGTGACACTACGATTAGAGACCCTTTCACGAAACTGTGTGCGATGCACTAATTGCAAATGGGGATGTAAAAAAACGTCAAAAAGGTGCAAACCGTTTGTGATGGAGCATGCATCAAACACGGTTCAGATTTTAGTTGCGTGTGCGATGCAGGGCATACGGTTCAGTTTAATGAACTGTTTGTCATGATGAGGAACAAAAGAAACGGGCAACTAGATGAAGGTGTGTGCGATATACAACATACGGTTCACTCGGATGAACTGCTTGTGATCAGGCAACACAAAAGAAACGGTCAGCCTGATGAAGGTGTGTGCGATATATGACATGCGGTTCACTCGGATGAACTGTTTGCTTTGAGCCAAGAGAACAGAAACGGTTCAATATAACAAGATGTGTGTGATACGCGGCAAACAGGTCTGTAATCAGAAATGTGTGCGAAGATCCATAATAACACAGACGATTGCTGCTAATAAGCCGTGTGTGTTGTGGGCAAACGCTTGGTGGTATAAAATTGTCAGCGATTGATTAAATCATCACCGACGGGTTCCCGAGGAGGGTCCGTGTGCGATGTCATTGCACATAGAACAATAGCATATGTACTTATACCTTATAAGTACTTGATTCCATAAACATATTGAACATCGAAGTACATATGTGGCTAGTACAGACATGACCTTTGCACACACGAAAGTATGTTCCAAAATGCCTAGGAAACTCAAATAGTGTATAAAAAGGCAAAACGAACTGTGAATAATTTCATATTTTTAGGACGACACTACTATATATAGTTGCATGTTGCCTCTGTAAAATAAATCAAGGCGGGAAGAGACATCGTATGTCGTTTCGCTCACATAGGTGATAAGGTCCCTCTCGGAACCATGAGCCTTTTTGAGAGAAGCTCTGGTTTGTAAGAAGTTTGTACCAAAACTTGTCACAAATTGGACTAACAGTAACAGTGATGTTATTTCCCTATGTTGTAAATGCTTACAATATTTATGTCTTAATGAAAGAAATGGCAAGCCATTGTCCCAGTATGAAAGAAAATATGGGTCAAAACCGAGTTGAAAAGGGAAACAATATCTAACTCCAGCTTACAAACAGTACAAAAGCACGAGGATTAATTGCTCATAAGGTTTACACAAAATCCAGATTGAACAGGACAATGACATCTAACTCAACTAAAGTTTTCGGAGTCACAATCGAATGGATCGATCTGATCCATAAAATCAAGATCCCCGTCCAGAAATTCTACTAGTACATGATGACAAGCTGTTGTAAATAGAAGCCGAGCATGATCATAAGCCCTTAGGTCCACCTGAAACTTCTTTTTATGTTGTTCAACACTTGCAGCCGTAAGAAATTTCTTGTCGAAAAACTTAATCCTCACGGACAATAGTGCCCTCGCATTCAACATGAAGAATCTAACAAAGCTAGTGTTTGCATTGTTGGATGCATATCCTTCCAAAAGTTCTTGTCTTCAAACGAATGTCATGAGATCTGAGAAAATCCCGGTGCTTCTTGAACCATCGATTGGTTATACGTTTTTCTCCATGTGTTAGTGCCTAAATAGAGATGAAGATTGAAAACAGTTAATGTCTAAAAAGATTATGTTGAAAGAGTGATAGCTCAACGATTAATTATAGTACATTATATATGGGCTTTCAATGTGCGTGAAATCATGACCTTTATATACAAATTCTCCAGACATGGAAAGCATTGCAGCAAGCCAATAATCTTGTTCATATCAAAACACCACATACTGATATGTAAGGTATTGACAGAATCCACCACCACTGATAGGACGGACAAGCTCTTCATTGAGAATAGAACATAATATTAGTACCAAAAGTGTACTCCAAGATGATACTTAACTTATGCGCACAAATGAAAAAGGTAGATTACAAAAGTTTACATGAATAATATACAATACCTCAATAGGTGTGGAGCCAAACACCATTTTGAACCATCTAAAAGGATCACGAATTGCACCCAAGGTCTCCAGTTAGGCGTAGAGACTATAGTTATTTGCGAAGGTACTATATCAGAATCAAGGAGCAACCTTTGAAGTGAAGGGGCATCTTCGATGATGAGATCATGTCAAAAAAAAAACAAATTCCCAAGCTTACAAGGTGGGGTGACTTTATTTTGAGACAATGGATATGAATTTCCATTGCAAAAACAAGCAACAAGCGCTCCAGGGCAGGGCAACTGGAGTAGATGATGCTGTGCAGTGCGGCCTTCGACAGATCAACCACCACAGGCGCAAGTTTTTTTAGCAGCGGGAGTCGAAGCATTTGTACCAGGTTGTCTGCTAGATGGCACCGGGCAAAGGTGGCGGTGTGGAGAGAGGAGGAAAACCACGTGATGGATATTGGTGGTGAGGGCACAGATACATCGGTTCGTGGTATGTTACATACATAGTCATGGTAGAACTCAAGCTGCCGGAGTTTATTGAATTGACGGGATGTCAGCCAGGCGGCCACCATGCAGGTATGTCTAGCAGGTAGCATGCCGGGATGCAAATGCGTTGAATGGAGCCCCCGTGGGAGGAGATGATGGCTCTGGGGAGTTCAGAATCATCATCGACAGATAGCTGACGACAGCCGAGATTAAGAGGCGCGGTGCACCACAGAGTGCGCCGCCGAGATGCGAGGACTTGTGTGCGGCAGCCATCCTTGGTGGGGAGAAGGGAGATGATCTCCCCGGGGATTTCGTCCGGGAGATCGTTGATGTGGTCCGCCGGAGATTCTACTGGTTCCTCGGGTCCGGTAACCAGCCGCCTGGTAGGGTCCAAGATCTACATCCGTGGCGGCGCTGGTCGCAGCCTCATACGTGTTCATACCAATCCGAAAGGAAAAAATGGCATAACATGTAGGACATTCGAAATCAATTCCCAAGATCAGGAAGAAAAAAGGCACAAACATATATGTAGGTGACTAACCGGTTTTCCGTCGGAGTCGCAGTTGTTGCCGGAGTTGCTGTTGACCTCCGGCTCCAGCTGGGGGGCATGACGGCGCTGACGAATTCAAGGTCGTGTTGCTGCCTATGCGAGACCTCTTCGGTGGCGACGGAAACCTCTGTGGCTAGCTTGACGCGTTGTGCGGGTGCTTCACCAGCCCCGGCGTCACCACTCCCTCTGATGGTGTGCTTCGGCGGCATCGTCATACACTCCAGAGTCTAGACGTCGGTGACTACTGTGGACCGGGGGTGCGTCCGCCTATTATGGCCGGTGGCTTGGGCGCGCAATTAATACGGACCAGTGGGAGCGAGGCAGGCCGCGGTCAAAAGTTGTCTTGCCTCCCGGTGAGCCTGCACGGCGGACGTCTACCATTCCTACCATCATTTCACACAGCTACTCGCACGCCTCCCCGTCAATACACACACCTGCATGCACGCCTCTCGGTATGCCTACGCGGCGGACTACTTGCATGCGTCCCGTCAACTCACGCCTGCTCGCACGACACACGGGGCATGTGGCAGCACGTATTTTTTTTGGTTTATTTTTTGCCGCTTTACTGCTTCACTAAACCGTATGCATTGAAGAGATGCACAAATCCGGCGTTGAACATCTCGCACGCTTCTCCGTGAACCTGCACACTGGACGAGTTTTGGATTTACTAGAATTTAAAAATGAGGCATCTAAATGTTTTGCCGGCAATCAACAGTGCCCTGGTGTTTGAAATTCATTCCCATTTCTTGCATCGGACCTAAGCATGCATATAAGGACACAAATTTGATTTTTCAACCAATTTCTAGTCACTGAAGCATGCACATGTAGTTCAAATTTTAATTATGCACATAAATACATTGAAAACTCAGTTATTGCATAAAAATGTCCAAACGAACCCCAAAAAATCACAAAAAATCACACAACACTCATGTTGTTCTATGTTGACACGAGAAAATAATTGAAAGAAATAAGAGGCAATGGATATCGTTTCGTCCCCAAAGGTGGGACGTTCCCTACCGAAAACCATCATGCTTGTTGTGAGAAGCTCCGGTTTGTGAGAAGCTCCGGTTTGTGAGAAGCATATACCCAAACCTGCCCCAAATGGGACAAAATTTGTACCACGGCGTGTTGATGCCGCTCCATGATAGCATGCCAAGTTTCATGAATTCCAGACGAGTTTTGGACTTAATAGAATTTAAAAACCAGGCATCTCAATGTTTTGCCGGCAATCAACGGTGCCCTAGTGTTTGAAATTCATTCCCATTTATTGCATGGGACCTACGCATGCACCCAAGGACACAGATTTGATTTTTCAACCAATTTATATGCACTGGAGCATGCGCATGTAGTTCAAATTTGAATTGTGCATATAAATGCATTGAAAACTCAGTTAATGCATAAAAATGTCCAAACGAACCCAAAAAAAATCACAAAAATTCACAAAACACTCCTGTTGTTCTATGTTGACACAAGAAAAAATTTGAAAGCAATAAGAGGCAATGGATATCGTTTTGTCCCCAAAGGTGGGACATTCCCTACCGAAAACCATCATGCTTGTTGTGAGAAGCTCCGGTTTGTGAGAAGCATAAACCCAAACCTGCCCCAAATGGGACAAAATCTGTACCACGGCATGTTGATGCCGCTCCAGGATATCATGCCAAGTTTCATGAATTTCAGACGAGTTTTGGATTTAATAGAATTTAAAAACCAGGCATCTCAATGTTCTGCCGGCAATCAACGGTGCCCTGGTGTTTGAAATTCATTCCCATTTCTTGCATGGGACCTAAGCATGCATCCAAGGAAACAAATTTGATTTTTCAACCAATTTATATGCACTGGAGCATGCAGATGTAGTTCAAATTTGAATTATGCACATAAATGCATTGAAAACTCACTTAATGCATAAAAATGTGCAAACAAACCCCGAAAAATCACAAAAATTCACACAACACTCCTGTTGTTATATGTTGACACGAGAAAAATTTGAAATCAATAAGAGGCAATGGATATCGTTCGTCCCGAAGGTGGGACGTTCTCACCGAAACCATCATGCTTGTTGTGAGAAGCTCCGGTTTGTGAGAAGCATATACCCAAACCTGCCTCAAATGGGACAAAATTTGTACTGTGACATGTTGATGCCGCTCCATGATAGCATGCCAAGTTTCATGAATTTCAGACGAGTTTTGGATTTAATAGAATTTAAAAACCAGGCATCTCAATGTTTTGCCGGCAATCAACGGTGCCCTAGTGTTTGAAATTCATTCCCATTTATTGCATGGGACCTAATTATGCACCCAAGGACACAGATTTGATTTTTCAACCAATTTATATGCACTGGACCATGCGCATGTAATTCAAATTTGAATTACGCACATAAATGCATTGAAAACTCAGTTAATGCATAAAAATGTCAGTACGAACCCAAAAAAACCACAAGAATTCACACAACACTCATGTTGTTCTATGTTGACACGGGAAAAAAATTGAAATAAGAGGCAATGGATACCGTTTCGTCCCCAAAGGTGGGACGTTCCCTACCGAAAACCATCATGCTTGTTGTGAGAAGCTCCGGTTTGTGAGAAGCATATACCCAAACCTGCCCCAAATGGAACAAAATTTGTACCACGGCATGTTGATGCCGCTCCATGATAGCATGGCAAGTTTCATGAATTTCAGACGAGTTTTGGATTTAATAGAATTTAAAAACCAGGCATCTCAATGTTTTGCCGGCAATGAACGGTGCCCTGGTGTTTGAAATTCATTCCCATTTCTTGCATGGGACCTAAGCATGCACCCAAGGACACAAATTTGATTTTTCAACCAATTTATATGCACTGAGCATGCACATGTAGTTCAATTTAAATTATGCACATAAATGCATTGAAAACTCAGTTAATGCATAAAAATGTCCAAACGAACCCCGAAAAATCACAAAAATTCACACAACACTCCTGTTGTTCTATGTTGACACGAGAAAAAAATTTGAAAGCAATAAGAGGCAACGTATATCGTTTCGTCCCCAGAGGTGGGACGTTCCCTACCAAAAACCATCATGCTTGTTGTGAGAAGCTCCGGTTTGTGAGAAGCATATACGCAAACATGCCTCAAATGGGACAACATTTGTACCACGGCATGCGGGTGCCCTTCCTTGATAGCATGCCAAGTTTCATGAATATCAGACGAGTTTTGGATTTAGTTGAATTTGAAAACCAGGCATCTCAATGTTTTGCCGGCAATCAACGGTGCCCTGGTGTTTGAAATTCATTCCCATTTCTTGCATGTGACCTAAGCATGCACCCAAGGACACATATTTGATTTTTCAACCAATTTATATGCACTGGAGCATGCACATGTAGTTCAAATTTTAATTATGCACATAAATGCATTGAAAACTCAGTTAATGCATAAAAATGTCCGAACGAACCCCCAAAAATCAATAAAATTCACACAACACTCCTGTTGTTCTATGTTGACAAGAGAAAAAAAATTTGAAATCAATAAGAGGCAATGGATATCATTTCTTCCCCAAAGGTGAGACGTTCCCTACCGAAAACCATCATGCTTGTGGTGAGAAGCTCTAGTTTGTGAGAAGCATATACCTAAACCTGCCTCAAATGGGACAACATTTGTACCACGACATCTTGATGCCGCTCCATGATAGCATGCCAAGTTTCATGAATTTCAGACGAGTTTTGGATTTAATAGAATTTAAAAACCAGGCATCTCAATGTTTTGCCGGCAATCAACGGTGCCCTGGTGTTTGAAATTCATTCCCATTTCTTGCATGGGACCTAAGCATGCACCCAAGGACACAGATTTGATTTTTCAACCAATTTATATGCACTGGAGCATGCACATGTAGTTCAAATTTGAATTATGCACATAAATGCATTGAAAACTCAGTTAATGCATAAAATTGTCCAAACGAACCCCAAAAAATCACAAAAATTCACACAAAACTCATGTTATTCTATGTTGACACGAGAAAAAAACTTGAAAGCAATAAGAGGAAATGGATATCGTTTCGTCCCCAAAGGTGGGATGTTCCCTACCAAAAACCATCATGCTTTTTGTGAGAAGCTCTGGTTTGTGAGAAGCATATACCCAAACCTGCCCCAAATGTGACAAAATTTATACCAAGACATGTTGATGCCGCTCCATGATAGCATGCCAAGTTTCATGAATTTCAGACGAGTTTTAGATTTACTAGAATTTAAAAACTAGGCATCACTATGTTTTGCCGGCAATCAACGGTGCCATGGTGTTTGAAATTCATTCCCATTTCTTGCATGGGACCTAAGCATGCACCCAAGGACACATATTTTATTTTTCAACAAATTTATATGCACTGCAGCATGTGCATGTAGTTAGAATTTGAATTACGCACATAAATGCATTGAAATCTCAGTTAATGCATAAAAATGTCCAAACAAACCTCGAAAAATCACAAAATTTCACACAACACTCATGTTGTTCTATGTTGACACGAGAAAAAAAATTGAAAGCAATAAGAGGCAATGGAAATCGTTTCGTCCCCGAAGGTGGGACGTTCCCTACCAAAAACCATCATGCTTGTTGTGAGAAGCGTCGGTTTGTGAGAAGCATATACCCAAACCTGCCCCAAATGGGACAAAATTTGTACCACGGCATGTTGATGCCGCTCCATGATAGCATGCCAAGTTTCATGAATTTCAGACGAGTTTTGGATTTAATAGAATTTAAAAACCAGGCATCTCAATGTTTTGCCGGCAATCAACGGTGCCATGGTGTTTGAAATTCATTCCCATTTCTTGCATGGGACTAAGCATGCACCCAAGGACAAAGATTTGATTTTTCAACCAATTTATATGCACTGGAGCATGTGCATGTAATTCAAATTTGAATTATGCACATAAATGCATTGAAAACTTACTTAATGCATAAAAATGTCCAAAAGAACCCCGAATAATTCCAATTCTTTTATGATCACTGCAGATAAAAGGTCTAGCAATTCAGACACTGTCCATGTGTGACCCCATTATGTAAATCAAATCAAGACGAAAAATCAAGTAGATGCCACACAGTTTATTATAACCAACTGTGTGAGATGCAGCACAAAATATCTTCGGACCATGTCTGAATAAGGGACCGTGTCTGATGACACTTTGCGTGCCGATTTTTATGCGAAGTGATTCCAAATTTTCGCTTCATGGAAATATCTACCTCCCCGCCCCCTCCCCCTTAACAAAGGCCACATTTCCCCCCTTTCCGCCTTCCTTTCCAAGTTGAAACCTTCACTCCTGGCTTGCAGCGCCACCGCATCCTCGCCGACGACCCTCCTTCACGATGCTCGGCCTCGCCTATCCAGGCAGGTAATCCACACCCGACCCCCATCCTCCTCCTCCTTCCACATCCCACATGCCCCGATCACGCGAGCGCCGACACCTTCCACCCCAATCACCGACCCCTCCACCAAATAAGCGCCGCCTATGCCATGGTGCACGAGATAGCCAGGACCTCAAGGAGCATTTGGCAGCGGAGAAGCAAATCGCGGCCGCACGCGTGGATGAGGTCGCGATGGCTGCCATTCGTGCCGACCCCCAGATCTTGGAGGAGCACCTCCCCATCAAGGCCAACATTGACGCCTCGCGCGCCGATGCCGCGACGCGGTTGGCTGCTAAAATGATAGTTTGTGGAAATTTCCGAGGCCACCATCGGTGCCTTTGACGAAGACTACGAGGTGTTTTCTCAGCGTGCATGTGCTTACCTCATCTGGAAAGCCAGCAGGTTGGTGCCCGGAGCGGCTCAGGTAACACACTACTACAACGAGGGCACCCGCGATGCGGGGGCCTCGCCCTCTTCCATGTCCAAGGAGCCAATCATCATCGATATCTCCGACAATGAGGAGTAGCTTGTCTTATTAGCTCACTATAAGGACCCATGTTCAGTTTGCTAGCTACTGCCTTTCCTTAAAATATTCTAGTGAATTGTGCTATCTAATTTCACCATGCAATCTTATACTATAGTGTATATGTTCTATATGTCATGCAATGTGGTGTTCAATTAATTGCTTGGTTCAATTCTGCAAATGTGATGTTCAATTCTTCAGGGTGCAATATTTCCAAGTTGTTAAGCATGCTTGGTTTGGTTAACTGTCTGATCTTCTATTAGGAGTATGTTATATTGTTCAATTTGTGTTTAGTTAACTGCTTGGTTCATTTGTTGTGGCTTGGTTCACTTGTTGTGGTGTTTAGTTAACTGATTGGTTCAATTCTGCAATGCGATGTTCAATTGTTGTGGCTGCATTCTGTTATTGTGTACCATGTGAGGAATAAATCGAATTTGGCTGTACTAAATACATGAGAAACAAATACAATTGCTATATTTCCAAGTTGTTAAGCATGCTTGGTTTGGTTAACTGTCTGATCTTCTATTAGGAGTATGTTATATTGTGCAATGTGGTGCTCAGTTAATGTTTGGTTCATTTGCTGTGGTGTTTAGTTAACTGCTTGGTTCAATTATGCAATGCGATGTTCAATTGATGTGGCTGCATTCTCTTATTGTATACCATGTGAGGAATAAATCAAATTTGGCTATACTAAATACATGGGAAACAAATACAATACAATTGCTATATTTCCAAGTTGTTAAGCATGCTTGGTTTGGTTAACTGTCTGATCTTCTAGTAGGAGTATGTTATATTGTGCAATGTGGTGCTCAGTTAACGTTTGGTTCATTTGTTTTGGTCTTTAGTTAACTGCTTAGTTCAATTACGCAATGCGATGTTCAATTCTTTGTGGCTGCATTCTGTTATTGTATACCATGTGAGGAATAAATCAAATTTGGCTGCACTTAATACATGAGAAACATATACAAGTGCTATATTTCCTAGTTCTTAATCATGCTTGGTTTGGATAAATGGGTTTTCCATGTGGCTTGAATTAATCTGATGAATCTGCAATCTGCTTATTAATCATCAACATATTTTACTGATAGCATGCGAACCCTTACTTAACCTAATGACTAACTACCTTATATGTGTTGCAGGGAAACAACGGGAAGCACTAAGGTTTACAAGATGGTACTAACTATTATACCTTGCCTTTTTGTATTCCTTTGCCCCATTTCCAATATAGAGAAGATATTTATGCACATCCTTGTTTATAGGCTTCACTGACGATTACCTCTCAAACCACCTCTGTGGTCAGGAGGCGAAGAAATTTTTCATACAACACCCACGGTTCAATATTGAATTGTTCCTGAAGAGGTCGAAGGATGGCGGTCAATCATCCACAGGCACTGGCCTAAAGTTGCAAAGACCTTCAACATGAATGAAGGCTCAATATTTACCGCTTCAGCAGTTTTCCAGATGAGATGCGTCTCTCTATGTACCGTCTATGATGCTAATTTCGAAAGGTTCTACATGTTGCATGTGAAACTTGCTGCTGGTGCAGTTGTGTAATGGGGTAGCTGAGTGCTGAAGCTATATCATCTTGTACTACGATGTATTTCAATTATGAAATCCTGCTTCCTTAATATGGAAATGGAATATATTATGTGCTTAATATGAATGTCAATTAGATTAGTAAATGGATTATTAATAATAGGCCAATTAGCTCGCAAATTGGCCAATTAGCTTGCTAATTGGGTTTTCCTATTGCAAACGGTTAATGAGGAAACACCATGGGCAATGACCTAAGGCAACGCACACAGTTTCTAGGAATAAACTGTGTTGGATCAATGAACAATCACACACGACATTCTCTTCAAAACTGTTTGCGTTACGCCACCTTGCGCAAACGTTTTCCTTGTAGCGACTGTGTGGGATGTATATACGAACGGAAACGTTTAGTGGTGACTGACTGTGTGGGATGTGTTGGAGATATGCCCTAGAGGCAATCATGTGATAATGATATTTCCATATGTATTCATGAGTCCTTTGTGTTGTCCTTGAACATCATCAATGATATGTATCAATAAGTATGTGACTTGTTTGTGGAACTATGTATTATATGATGATTGTTTTAATGGTCCCTAGTTGATAAGGTTATGCGGACACATATCCTTGACTAGTATACGACTCGGTTGATGACTATGTTTTACAAGTCATGTGCATGGAGATGCTAAACCGATAGTATGGGCTCGGGGATGGAGATCACCGAGCCGGACAGACCCACTTTGAGACGCAACAAGATATAGTCATCTGTTAGTCTCAAGTGCAATGTCTATGCCATGTCCTAGACCTGAGGTCCTCGCATGTTCTCGGGATGAGGATCGACTCACTTAGGGTCTATCAAACGCTACTCCGTAACTGGGTATTTATAAAGGTAGCTTTCGGGTGAGTTGTGAGACATGCCATGAGACATGGTTGACCAAGATGGAATTTGCCCTCCTATTTGGAGAGATAGTCCCTGGGCCCTCTCGAGTGATCAGATTCGGAAAGCATGGCCATGCGACTTGGGTTAAGTGTTAACCCAGTTCGGGAATCTGTATCATGGTTTCGAGAAGAGAGGTCGAGCTGACACAAGGGTGACAAGTACTCGCCTTGAGCTCGACAACAAATATCGTGAGGCAAAAGGAATGTTGCATATGCCACATTGTTGAGGTTCGTCAAACGACTTTACGCCCACATGGGAGTTGGCATGTTCTGCTAGGAGCCGCTACCAACTATCGACTTTGGTCGTGTCCATGTGTACGTGAACCTATAGGGTCGCACACTTAAGGGGCTGCAGCCCATTCGGATTGGATTTGAGTGGAAAATGGATGTGGGCTCCTAGTGGGATCAAGTGTTGAACCCACCTCGGAGGTCTATATAAAGGGGAGTGGGCACACCACTTAGGTATGATCCAATCGAACCCTGGTTAGCCACCGCCACTCCCCACGCCCATGCCGCGCGACCGGACCTAGCAGTCCGCCGCTCGACGCTGCTCCCCGTACGTGTGGATGCCTTGGAGGCATCGCATCTGCGGTGCTTGGACGAACCATTCGAGGGAACCGCAAGGTGCCGTTCGCGGGAGATCACTGTTCACGGGTCTTCGCTGTTCGCGGGAGATCGGCAACACGAGGAGGAGACGGCCCGGGAGATCGGCTACACGCATCACCAACTCTACTTCCGCTGCGGTGACTGCGCGTCTAGTGGTAAACCCGATCCCGTGATCTATTTCCAGCAGTATGATCTTGGTTGCACGGTAGAAAATTTTATTTGGCGCTAGCGTAGCATACCGCGTGTTCCTACATGCTCCCAGGGGGATAGATTGGTAGGAGAAGACCATCGCTCGTCCCCGACCGCCACTCATAAGGAAGACAATAAAAATTATCTCATGCTCCAACTTCGTTACATAACGGTTCACCATACGTGCATGCTACCGGACTCACAAACCTTAACACAAGTATTTCTCAAATTCACAACTACTCACTAGCATGACTCTAATATTACCATCTTCATATCTCAAAACAATCATAAGGAATCAAACTTCTCATAGTATTCAATGCACTTTATATGAAAGTTTTTATTATATCCCTCTTGGATGCCCGTCATATTAGGACTAAATTTATAACCAAAGCAAATTATCATGCTGTTTAAAGACTCTCAAAATAATATAAGTGTAACATGAGAGTTCATTAATTTCTATAAAATAAAACCACCGCCGTGCTCTAAAAAGATCTAAGTGAAGCACTAGAGCAAAATTGCCTAGCTCAAAAGATATAAGTGAAGCACATAGAGTATTCTAATAAATCACGATTCATGCGTGTCCCTCTCAAAAGGTGTGTACAGCAAGGATGACTGTGGCAAACTAAAAAGCAAAGACTCAAATCATACAAGACGCTCCAAGCAAAGCACATATCATGTGGTGAATAGAAATATAGCCTCAAGTAAAGTTACCGATAGACGAAGACTAAAGAGGGGATGCCTTCCGGGGCATCCCCAAGCTTAGGCTCTTGGTTGTCCTTTAATATTACCTTGGGGTGCCTTGGGCATCCACAAACTTAGGCTCTTGCCACTCCTTATTCCATAGTCCATCAAATCCTTACCCAAAACTTGAAAACCTCACAACACAAAACTCAACAGAAAATCTCATAAGCTCCGTTAGTATAAGAAAATAAATCACCACTTGTTGTACTATTGTGAATTCATTATTTATTTATATTGGTGTAATATCTCCTGTATTCCAACTTATCCATGGTTCGTACCCCCGGATACTACACATAGAATCATCAAAATAAGCAAACAACACATAGAAAATAGAATCTGTCAAAAACAGAACAGTCTGTAGTAATCTGGATAGTACGAATACTTCTGTGACTCCAAAAATTCTGAAAACTTAGGACAACACGGGAAATTTGTATATCAATCTTGTGTAAAAAATTCAGAATTTTATCACACTTCTGTGATTTTTAAAAATTCTGGTACTGGGCGCAAAAGTTTCTGTTTTTCAGCAAGATAAAATCAACTATCACCATAAGCTATCCCAAAGGTCTTACTTGGCACAAACACTAAATAAAGCATAAAACCACATCTAACCAGAGGATAGATGAATTATTTATTGCAAAACAGAACCTAAAAATCAAAAACAAAAATAAAATTGGGTTGCCTCCCAACAAACGCTATTGTTTAACGCCCTTAGCTAGGCATAAAACACGAATAGATCTAGGTATTGTCATCTTTGGCATGCAATCCATAAGTGGCTCTCATAATAGATTCATAAGACAATTTAATTTTCTTTCTTGAAAAGTGTTCCGTGCCCTTCCTTAACGGAAATTTAAATCTAATGTTTCCTTCTTTCATATCAATAATAGCATCAATCGTTCTAAGGAAAGGTCTACCAAAAATAATAGGACATGTAGGATTGCAATCTATATCAAGGACAATTAAATCTACGGGCACATAATTACTATTTGCAACAATAAGAACATCATTAATTCTTCCCATAGGTTTCTTAATAGTGGAATCCGCAAGATGCAAATTTAAAGAACAATCATCAAATTCACAAAAACCTAACACATCACATAAAGTTTTTGGAATCGCGGAAACGCTAGCACCGAAATCACACAAAGCATGTCACTCATAATCTTTAATCTTCATCTTAATAGTAGGTTCCCACTCATCAAAGTTTACTAGGGACAGAAACTTCCAATTCAAGCTTTTCTTCAAAAGATTGCATCATAGCATCAATGATATGTTTAGCAAAAGCTTTGTTTTGATTATAAGCATGAGCAGGATTCAACATGGATTGCAACCAGGAAACACAATCTATTAAAGAACAATTATCATAATTAAAATCCTTGAAATCCAAAAGAGTGGGTTCATTGCTACTTAAAGTTTTGACCTCTCCAATCCCACTTTTATCAACTTTTGCATCAAGATCTAAAAACTCCGAATGATTGGGACGCCTTTTAGCTAAAGGTTGACTCATCTCCAGTCCCATCAATATCAAGATTGATATTGGAAAACAAAGATCCAATAGGATTCATATCAATCAATTTAAGATCTTCATCATTATTTTCACGGAAACTAGAAGAACACGTTTTTACAAACCAATCTTGCTTAGCACGCATCTTAGCGGTTCTTTCTTTGCAATCATCAATGGAAATTATCATATCTTTGAGAGACTCATTAATATCATGCTTGGGTGGAATAGATCTAAGTTTCAAAGAATCAACATCAAGAGAAATTCTATCCACGTTCCTAGCCAAATCATCATCTTAAGCAATTTTATTCTATCAAAGCATTGAAATTCTTTTGCAAACTCATAAATTCTTTAAATTATTCTCAAAATCAGAGGGCATCTTATTGTAATTTCATTAATAATTGTTTTAGGAATTACCATAATTACTAGAGGAATTACTAGGAAACGGCCTAGGATTAGAATTACCTCTATACGCGTTATTACCAAAATTGTTCCTACCAACAAAATTCACATCCATAGATTCATTATTATTCTCAATCAAAGTAGACAAAGGCATATCATTAGGATCAATAGGAGCATTCTTGCTAGTAAATAATTTCATAAGCTCATCCGTCTTTCCACTCAAAACATTAATCTCTTCAACCGCATGCGCTTTTTTACTAGTGGAAGATCTTTCGGTATGCCATTGTGAATAATTAACCATAATATTATCTAGGAGTTTAGTAGCTTCTCCTAAAGCAATTTCCATAAAATTACCTCCCGCGGCCGAATCTAAAAGATTTCTAGAAGCAAAATTCAATCCGACATAAAAAAATTCTATAATCATCATCAAAGTCAAACCATGAGTAGGGCAATTTCGTATCATCAATTTCATCCTCTCCCAAGATTGTGCAACATGATCATGATCAAGTTGCTTAAAATTCATAATATCGTTCCTAAGGGAGATGATCTTAGCGGGAGGAAAATACTTGGAAATAAAAGCATCTTTACACTTATTCCAAGAATCAATACTATTTTTAGGCAAAGATGAAAACCAAGTTTTAGCACGATCTTGAAGCGAGAACGGAAATAGCTTGAATTTAACAATATCATTATCCACGTATTTTTTCTTTTGCATATCACACAAATCAGCAAAATTGTTTAGATGGGAAGCGTCATCTTCACTAGGAAGGCCAGAAAATTGATCTTTTATAACAAGATTCAGCAAAACTTCATTAATTTCACACGATTCCGCATTAGTAGCGGGAGCAATCAGAGTACTAATATAAATCATTATTATTGGTGTTGGAAAAGTCACACAATTTGGTATTCTCTTTGAGCCATCGTGACAAACTAAGCAATCCAACACACGAGCACACAAAAAGCAAACAAAGAAGACGAACGGAAGAGGGGCGAAGAAAAGGAAAATCTTTTCGAAAATCATTTCAGAAGTGGGGGAGAGGAAAACAAGAGGCGAATGGAGAATAATGTAATGCAAGAGATGAGCGTTTATGATGGGTACTTGGTATGGCTTGACTTGGCGTAGATCTCCCTGGCAACGGCGCCAGAAATTCTTCCTGCTACTTCTTGAGCTTGCGTTGGTTTTTCCCTTCAAAAGGAAAGGGTGATGCAGTAAAGTAGAGATAAGTATTTCCCTCAGTTTGAGAACCAATGTATCAATCCAGTAGGAGACAATACACAAATCCCCGAATACCTGCACAAACAATCAAACAACTTGCACCCAACGCGATAAAGGGGTTGTCAATCCCTTCATGTTACTTGCAAAAGTGAGATCTGATAGAGATAGATAAACGATAAGGTAAATATTTTTGGTATTTTTGGTTTATAGATCGGAAAGTAAAAGAATGCAAAATAGTAGATCAGAAACTTATATGATGGAAAATATACCCGGGGGCCATAGGTTTCACTAGAGGCTTCTTTCAAGATTGAAAATATTACGATGGGTGAACAAATTACTGCCGAGCAATTGATAGAAAAGCACAAAGTTATGACAATATCTAAGGCACTGATCATGAATATAGGCATCACGTCCGTGTCAAATAGACCGAAACGATTCTGCATCTGCTACTATTACTCCATACATCGACCGCTATCCAGCATGCATCTAGAGTATTGAGTTCATAAAGAATGGAGTAATGCATTAAGTAAGATGACATGATGTAGAGGAAATAACTCAAGCAGTATGATGGAAACCCCATCTTTTTATCCTCGATGGCAACAATACAATATGTGCCTTGTTTCCCCAACTTTCACTGGGAAAGGACACCGCAAGATTGAACCCAAAGCTAAGCACTTCTCCTATTGCAAGAAAAGCCAATCTAGTTCGCCAAACCAAACCGATAATTCGAAGAGAATTACAAAGATATCAAATCATGCATAAAATAATTCAGAGAAGATTCAAATAATATTCATATATAAGCTGATCATAAATCCACAATTCATCGGATCTCGGCAAACACACCGCAAAAAAGTATTACATCGAATAGATCTCCAAGAACATCGTGGAGAACATGATATTGAGATTCAAAGAGAGATAAGAAGTCATCTAGCTACTAGCTATGGACCCGTAGGTCTGTGGTAAACTACTCACGCTTCATCGGAAGGGCAATAGAGTTGATGTAGAAGCCCTCCGTGATCGAATCCCCCTCCGGCAGGGTGCCGGAAAAGGTCCCTAGATGGGATCTCACGGGTACAGAAGGTTGCGGCGGTGGAAAAGTGTTTTCGTGGATGCCTCTGGTGGTTTGGGGATATATGGGAATATATAGGCGAAAGAATTAGGTCAGGGGGTGCACGAGGGGCACACAAGGGTGGGGGCGCGCCCTCCGTCCTTGTGGCTGCCTCATGGCTCTTCTGACTTCATCTCCAAGTCTTCTGGTTGTCTTCTGGTCCAAGAAAAATCATCGCGAAGGTTTTATTCCATTTGGTATTCCTTTTCTGCGAAACTCAAAAATAGGGAGAAATCATGAACTGGCATTGGGCTCTAAGTCAATAGGTTATTCCCAAAAATAATATAAAATAGCATATTAATGCATATAAAACATCCAAAACAGATTACATAATAGGATGGAACAATAAAAATTATAGATATGTTGGAGACGTATCACCTACAATACCGCTTGCCACCCTACAATAGTAAATGGCAAGACAACAGCCGCTACCACGCCCTTCTTCTCCTCATTAGGCGGGGTGCCATGGGTAGGTGCGCCTCAAAATCCTGGGTCCAACGATCCTCCTAAGGCGCCTGAGCCAAGAGCATATAAGCTCATGAAGTCAGGCTTACGGGCTGGGTCTCCCGCGGGTGGAGCGGGGGGAGGCCCCTCCTGAGGTAGCACAGTTCCTGTCATCAAGGGATGAAACCTGAGGAGATTCAACCGACGGCCTAAAAGGCCTTTCTTTCTGGGTGCGCCGCCATGTGCTCATCCTTCGGCTTGCAACGCAGGTCTGCCTAGGAAGGACGAGTAGATGCAGTAGGGGCAAGTGCAGAGTCATCGCGAGGGCCGCGACATTGGTGGGAGGTTATGAGGCTTCATGCCCTTGCAAGCAGTATCGAGAAGCTCAGCAATACGGTCGAGCCAGGCATCGTAACCCTCATTGGTGGAGCGGTGACGCAGTAGCTCATGTGCCATGAGCCGCGCTGCCTGTGCGCTCACCGGCCCACAGCGATCATGGGAGAACGACACCGTGGTGGGAGTGAGGGAAGGAGTGGCGGTGCGGCCGCCGTGCCGCACGGAGGGTGGCAGTGATGAGTCCTGCTGCTCGTGATCAGTAGAGTCAGGGCAGCATTAGCTGCGAGAGAAGCGGAGCGGCGCGGAACACCCCGGTCCATTGGCACCGTCTGGGCGCCGCGAACTCGGTGGGCGTCAGCCATGGGAGTGATGAAGCAGAGTTGGAGGGAGGTGAGGACCCACAAGTATAGGGGATCAATTGTAGCTCTTTTCGATAAGTAAGAGTGTCGAACCCAACGAGGAGCAGAAGGAAATGACAAGTAGTTTTCAGTAAGGTAATGTCTGCAAGTGCTGAAATTGTAAGTAGCGGTGTAGTTTGATAGCAAGATAATTTGTAACGAGCAAGTGACGGTAGCAGTAACAAAAGTGCAGCAAGGTAGCCCAATCCTTTTGAGGCAAAAAAAGGCCAAAACGGTCTCTTATGATAAGCAAAGCGTTCTTGAGGTTAGCACTGATAATAAGAGGATATATTTTCTTTTCATCAAGATAAGCATATTTTAAAGTGTCTGGCAATTGTTTTAATTCAAACACGGGATCACCTTTAGGTGGAGGAGGACCTCCTAGAGTTTCAATAGGCAAATTGTGTTTAAGCAGAGGACGTTGTTCAAAGAAAACCTTATTTATTACATTTCTTTCATGCATATGTAAATCATTTTCATGGTCTAGAAAATATTGTTCTAAAGGATAAGTAGGTGGAACAACAATAGAAGCAAGACCAATTAATTCATCCTTACTAGGCAATTCTTTTTCATGACGATTTCTACTAAACTTGGAAAAATTATACTCATGAGACTCATTACCAAAGCTAACACTAACAATTTGTTTCTTACAATCTATCTTGGCATTAACTGTATTCAAGAAAGGTCTACCAAAAATAATGGGACAAAATTCATCTTGTGGGGAACCAAGAACAAGAAAATCAGCAGGGTATTTAATTTTCCTACACAAGACTTCAACATCTCTAATAATCCCAAATGGTGATATTTTGTCTCTATTAGCAAGTTTAATAGTAACATCTATTTCTTCTATCTCAGCAGGTGCTATGTCTTTCATAATTTCTTCATATAAAGTGTAAGGAATAGCACTCACACTAGCACCCATGTCACATAAACCATGATAACAGTGATCTCCTATTTTAACTGAAATAACAGGCATGCCAACAACAGGTCTATGTTTATCTCTTTTATCGGGTTTAGCAATTCTAGCAGCTTCTTCACAGAAGTAAATAACATGCCCATCCATATCTTCTTCCAAGAGATCTTTAACCATAGCAATACTAGGTTCTACTTTAATTTGTTCATCAGGTTTAGGTGTTCTAGTATGGCTTTTGTTAACAACAGTTGAAACTTTAGCATGTTCCTTAATCCTAACAGGGAAAGGTGGTTTCTCAATATAAGCAGAAGGAACAACTGGATCAACATTATAAAGTATACTTTCTTCCTTAACTGGTACTGGTCCTTTAATTTCTTCTTTAATAGGTGGGTGATATTTAAACCACTTCTCCTTAGGGAGTTCAACATAAGTAGCAAATGATTCACAAAAGGGGGATACTATCTCAGAGTCAAGTCCATATTTAGTGCTAACCTTATGAAAAGCATCAGTATCCATAAAAGATTTAACACAATCATACTTAAGTTTAATACCTGATCTTTACCTTCATCGAGTTCCCAATCTTCAGAGTTGCGTTTAATACTTTCCAAAAGATCCCACCGGAATTCAATAGTCTTCTTCATAAATGAACCAGCACAAGAAGTATCAAGCATGGTTTGATTATTACGAGAAAGCCGAGCATAAAAATTCTGGATAATAATTTCTCTTGAGAGCTCATGATTGGGGCATGAATATAACATTGACTTAAGCCTCCCCCAAGCTAGAGCGATACTTTCTCCTTCACGAGGCCAAAAATTATATATATAATTCCTATCACGATGAACTAGATGCATAGGATAATTATTTTGGTGGAACTCCAATTTGAAACGATTCCAATTCCATGATCCAATATCATCACATAGCCTATACCATGCCAATTCTTTTCCCTTCAAATATAAAGGGAAAACCTTTTTCATAACTTGATCCCTGGGTAAACCTACAAGCTTAAACAATCCACAAATTTGTTCCACATATATCAAGTGCATATCAGGATGTTCGGTTCCATCTCCTGCATAAGGATTAGCAAGCAGTTGTTCTATCATACCCGAAGGAATTTCATATTCAATATTTTCAATAGGTGCAGTAGGTTGAGGGGTAGCTAATTGTGGTTCCGGACGAGGTGAAGATACCCCGAACAAACCCCTCAAAGGATTGTTCTCCATAGTAACAAGTGACAATAAATTTCAGCACACTATATAAATGTTTCCTTAACAAAGGCGCTTCACTCCCCGGCAACGGCGCCAGAAAATAGCCTTGATGACCCACAAGTATGGCGGATCAATTTTAGCTCTTTTCGATAAGTAAGAGTGTCAAATCCAATGAGGAGCAGAAGGAAGTGACAAGTAGTTTTCAGTAAGGTAATGTCTGCAAGTGCTGAAATTCTAAGTAGCGGTGTAGTTTGATAGCAAGATAATTTGTAACAAGCAAGTGACGGTAGTAGTAACAAAAGTGCAGCAAGGTATCCCAATCCTTTCAAGGCAAAGGACAGGCCAAAACGGTCTCTTATGATAAGCAAAGCGTTATTGAGGGTACACGGGAATTTCTTCTAGTCACTTTCATCATGTTGGTTTGATTTGTGTTTGCTACTTTGATACTTTTATATGTGGGTGGACCAGTGCTTAGGTGTTGTTCTTACTTGAACAAACCTCCTACTTATGATTAACCCTCCCGCAAGCATTCGCAACTACGAGAAAAGTATTAAGAATAAATTCTAACCATACCATTAAACTTTTGGATCCAATCGGTCCCTTATGAAATAGCGCACAAACTGGGGTTTAAGCTTCTATCACTCTCGCAACCCACCATCTAATTGCTACTCCAAAATGCATTCCCTTAGTCCCAAACATGGTGAAGTGCCATGTAGTTGATGTTCACATGACACCACTAAGGTAATAACAACATACATACTATCAAAATATCAAACACATATCAAGTTCACATGATTACTTGCAACATGATTTCTCCTGTGACCTCAAGAACAAAAGTAACTACTCATAAATGATAAACATGTTCCTGATCAGAGGAGTATTAAATAGCATAATGGATCTGAACATATAATCTTCCACCAAATAAACCATATAGTGATCACTACAAGATGTAATCAACACTACTAGTCACCCACAAGCACCAATCTATAGTTCCGGTAACAAGATTGAACACAAGAGATGAACTAGGTTTGAGAGGAGATGGTGCTATTGAAGATGTTGATGGAGATTGATCTCCCCAAGATGGGAGAGTTGTTGGTGATGATGATGAAGATGATTTCCCCCTCCGGGAGGGAAGTTCCCCCGACGGAATCACTCCGCCGGAGGGCAAAAGTGCTCCTGCCCAAGTTCCGCCTCGAGGCAGCGGCACTCCGTCCCGAAAGTCTCCTCCTTATTTTTTCTAGGTCAAAATGACTTATATACCAGAAGATGGGCACCGGAGGTGGGCCGAGGAGGCCACAACCCACCAGGGCACGCCTGGGGGGCCTGGCGCACCCAGGTGAGTTGTGCCCACCTGGTGGCCCCCCTCTGGTGTTTATTGGCTCCAATATTTCTCAAATAATCCATAAAAAATATCCGTAAAGTTTCAGCTCATTTGGAGTTGTGTAGAATAGGTGGCCTGACGTAGCTTTTCCAGGTCCATATTTCCAGCTGCCGGAATTCTCTCTCTTGGTGTATTCCTTGCAAATTATGAGGGAAAAGGCATTAGAATTACTCCAAAAAGCATTATTATGGATAAAAACATTATAAATAACAGTAAGGAAACATGATGCAAAATGGACGTATCAGGAGGATTTCGACATGCCCCTACCTGGCGCGCCAAAGGTCGGAATCGGGGCTCCGCGGACCCAAACAAGGTTCGAACTCTGGGGCGTGTGCGAAGATCTAGCCCAGCCGGTCGGCTTCAAGCTCATCAGTTCATGGCTTGGCCTCGTCAAGTCCATGCGAGAGGGGAAGGAGATGAACACAGAGATTTACCAAGGTTCAGGCCACCTTGCGGTGTAAAACCCTACTCCTGCTTTGTTGTGGATTGGCCTTGTGAGGAGGATGAGGATGAACTAGTACAGTGGGTGAGCTGCATCGGGGGAGCTCAATGGACTAAGGGTCCGATCCCTCTCTATGGTGGAGACTAGCCTATATTTATAGTGGCCTTCGTCCTCTTCCCTCATAACTTAGGCGGGAAGGGATTCCACAACGACCAATTTGAAAGGGGACATGTAGTACATCTTATCCTGGCGAAAGGTGGTCTTCGCCTGCAAAGCTTCTGGTCGTGACGTAGAGGTGGGCTCGACGATGACATCTATCTTGCGGAGCTCGTGGTCTTGGTATTGTTGCACCGAAGCGGAAACCTTTGGGGGAATCCTTGGGAACCCGTGTGCATCCTTGCCTCCCTAGCACGAAATAGGAAACTTTCCTCCTCTGAGCCCGCTAGCGCCCGCCTGGCCTTGGTCATCATGGCCTACATCATCGAGAGCCTCGTGAGGCTGGGTACCTGCATAGAAATCTCCGCTCCTCGAGAGGCAGGCTCGGGGAGCTGCCCCTCGGGAGGTCTCGGCATCGTTTGCCTCACGAGGCCTGGGGCCCTCGCGAGGGTCTTGTCCTTGGGGTATTGTAGCTGGGCCGTACACGCCGTCGATAAGTCTGTATGCTGGGCCGCAGGCAGGCAAGTCTGGGTACCCCGATCCCTGAACGCCGACAATCATCCTTATAGCTAGGGAACGAGCCTCATCACCTTCAACACTTGAAATAATTTGCTCTGATTGGGAGCCGTTATCCTCATCAAACTCCACATTCCTCATGAATAAGCCAAGCATCCAATGTTTTATCCAAAGTGTGTAAAAGACATTTAGATACAATTTGGTCCCCATACTTATTGGGTCTGAGTTGTTAGCACAACTACAATATAACTCCACATTTAATATGTGCATATGTATATGAACTTGAATTTCATGCACATCTTAGCCATTAAGGATTCGATGGAGTTCCCCTTATGTAACTGATCAAGTAGAACAAGCATGGCATGAGGATAAATATAAATAAATATGCATGCACAATCCTATCAAGATCTAAGGAGATAAATTTGGAAAATATAACACATATGAATAATCCAATAATATGATAAATCATTGAAGTTGTCCAAATTACATCAAAGTGACGAATCCACATAACACCGCACACGAAGCACACCAACAAACTAAGCAAAAAAAACAATGATCATAAGATATACATGGCACACATGCTCATAGGCTTATCTTACTCAAGTGGATAATAGATAGCACAAGCAATGCGATAAGACAAGTTGAAGCACGACACAAGAAGAAGATGATAAAAAAGTTCTACCACAAGAAGAAATGCCAACTATAAGAGAATACAAATGGAATTTGGAGTTAACATTCGGTGGTAGATTCCAAAGATGCACAAGATCAAAATCACAATCCAAAGCATATGATGAGAGTTTGGAATAAATCACAATGCTTGGATAGAATATTCTTGAAAATTCCAATTGTAAAATTAATCAAGCAAATCAATAATTGGCATAACTTGAATCAAGCCATTTCCAAAAACATATTAGTTATAGACATTTGGAAAACCGCACAAGAGAACCTCTATTAATTAGTCACATTTTCTAGGCTCGTTATATGCACAAGGCATATTACTCCCCCATAATGTGACAATTCATTTATTATACGCAAGGCGAAAATAAAATCCAACAAAAGATAATTTATGGATACTTTGAGAACTTTAATTTCAAATGAGCTTGACATACCACATAGTGACTAGATAATATTGAAATATCAATACTTGATGATATTTCTCATATTCAAAATTTTGGGGTTGTATTGTGCACAAAACATAGCACTCCTCCATAATGTGATCATCCATTAATCTCTCACAAG
The DNA here is from genome assembly GCA_021605145.1 of Aegilops bicornis. Lineage (NCBI taxonomy): Eukaryota > Viridiplantae > Streptophyta > Magnoliopsida > Poales > Poaceae > Aegilops > Aegilops bicornis. The sequence goes on along the minus strand of CM038670.1, from coordinate 259,099,688 downwards.
ATCCAATTAAGATGTAATAAAGGCTCAAATCTACGAACACAACTATATGATGTGTTCTGTAACCTATAAATGCTATATAACACAAATTAAGCATACTAGGAAATATAAACATGCAAGGGGCAATACCTAAACATGCAAGGGGCAAGTAACGTTCCATGTAAGCAATATAAATACAAGTTACCACAAAGAGGAACATTTGATAGGTAATGCGAGGATAATCCACATGACTTGGCTCGAACAAATAAATGGTGGATATCCTTTTATTCATGAACTAGCAAAATCTCCAATGTCTTCCACACACCTATTGATCAAGTTTGAGCTTGATGGTCCCCAACCAAGCTAGGTCCTAAGAAGTTAGTTGATAGCCTGCACTACAAAAAAAAGACACTTCCGTGATGATACGTGTTTGTCACAGTAGGTCGCGTTTTTTGTCATGCATGTACATCCATGACAAATTTATGACAGAATCATGATAGTCATACCTGTGTTGTCGTAGAAGTGTTCCATGACATTTCCAAAATTATCATCACGGAAGTGTCCACTTCCGTGACGATAAATCACGCGTCACAGAAGTGCTTTCGTCAAGGGTGACCAACACGTGGCATCCACCGTAACGGAACGCCGTTAAGCTATCGGGTCCGATTTTGGATCCGATAACCCGTTAACAGCCCCGACCAATGGGGATTTTCCACGTGTAAAATCATCATTGGCAGGTGGAAACACGTGTTGGCTCACCATTGGGACAGATGTCATCCACTCATTGGACACAAAGCGCCTATGATACGTCGACACGTGGCACGGCCCAACAGAGGCCCATTCCCGTGAAAAGGCCGGCCCGTTTAAATTGGTCAAAAGGTGGCGGGCCGGCCCACGACAAGCCTGTTAACGGCCTGTTCGCATATAGCCCATTTACAGCTCGCTAACCCAGGGCCCGTTTACGGCCTAATTGAATTAGGCCCGATGGCGTCATCCGGGGTCCAATATAATTCCAGCCCGTTTTAACTTCCAGCCCATGTATGGCCCATGACGTCTTTCAGCCCATATGAGGCCCTTATTACTCTCGGCCCATTAACGTCCCGTGGTAAAACTGACCCGTAATGAACAGTGTATCACTTTATACCCATTAACGGCCCGTGGTGAAACTGGCCCGTAATGAACAGTGCATCACTTTATACCCATTAACAGCCCATTATTCTGTTGGGCCATTTCCAGCCCATGTTATCTTTCAGCCTTCTCGAGGCCCATTTATTCTTGGGCTCATTTCCACATTCGTTTACTTACGGCCCGTTACTGTCATTTTCTACTTGTGGGCCAAATTCAGCCCATGGTGACAGACGGCCCGTTAATACGTTGGGCCGTTTTCATAGCGTCATTAAATATGGCCGATTAACGACGACCCATTATGGTCGGCCCATGAACGGATGATTCCAACTCTAGCCCGTTTATGGCCATAAAGCGGTATGTTATTGGCCCATGTTTGGCCAATCAATCATACGACCCATAGAAGGCCCATTGAAAATACGGCCCGTAGAAGGCCCATTGATGATACGGCCCATAGAAGGCCCATTGTTTCTACGCCCCGTAGAAGGACCATTGTTTCTACGGCCCGTAGAAGGCCCAGTGTCACTATAGTAAATATGTAGCCCATGGTTATTGTGGCCTAGTTTTAAAAAATAGGTTATTACGGCCACTAGCAAACCGCGGAAAAAGAACAACACTGACTACAAGCAAACAAATAAACAAGACAACAAGGAAATAAATAACCAAGAAACTTACGCTAGGCTATCACGGCTATTACACATATTACATCCACTGGGCATCAAAGTTCGCCACCATTGCAAATATAGGGAACAAAGCAGCATATCATATACACTAGTGGTCAAAGTTGGCGACCAGTGCAAATAAACGCCACAGCAAAACATGCCCAGATCTGAAACCACTTCAGAAGATCTCAATAGACAATATCCTAGGTACCCATAATGCTGGCAAGATGCTTAGCGAGCTTATTAACTTTCTCTTGTTTGGCGCTTAAATCCTCCGGTGCTTGCTGTTGCACCAGAAAGTATGCATCTGAATTCTGCAGGGACTTCCTCGGTCCTTCAGCTTCTGTCGCAACACATCTGATTGATGTCTTTCAACTTGAAGCTGAGACTCAAGAATCTGAACTGATTACGGCAGCGAGTTCAAGAGCTTGTGCCAGCAGTAGTGGCCAGTAACTCGAACACTACATCAAGACAGGACTTCTGGTTCTCTCACTGTCGTCAAGGTAGTTTTTATCAGCTTTCTTTGAGACCAACAGGGATGTCTCACTATCTTGAACCTTATTTGCATTACTTCCTTCACCATTGCATAACGGGGTACTGTTCTCCAATATTTTGTCCGCATTCTAAAAGAGAAACAAGCAGACACATCACAGGTTTACCATGTTGTATATGAAACTCATTTTGGTAAATCAGTTCAGTAGTAAAGTGCACAGGATAATAGCATGAAACAAACATATATCTATGTACCATGGTCACTTTATGGTCTATATCATTCTAGTTTTTGTTGCCAAATCAAGATAGAGACACAGTTCAAATAATATTTGTTCAAGACAAAGCAGAATAGATAGAATATATGTGTGGGAAACTATAGAGACACTTGTAATGCGCATGACATGAGAACATAACTGTTTATTCAATTGAAACTGAAATCAATACAGAGCAAGTTACAACAGCAAACCAGTTAAAGAAACAAGTTTAAAACATACCTGTTGCGCCATTGGAGTTTCAATTCCATCCTTCAAATTTGAAAATAGTTGGTCTGAGTAAATACAGTGATGCAAGCGCAAAGGAGTATGAACCATAGCTACAAAACCTGACCTGAGAACAATTCGTCTTCTCCTTTAAGCGTTGAGTTGGGATTCGGAGTGGTGGTCCTCGTGCTTTGGGCACTACAGTTCCCTTACTAACTGCTCGTGTTTGGCTGCTCTGTGGTGGAGACGGTGCTGTGTCAACTGGAACTGGGTTACTATCTGCTAGGGTTGGGGTTAGAAGGGGTGTAGCTGGTTCTCTGTCCAACTGGGTAGGGGTACAATCTGCGAGAGTCTGGGTTATGTGTGGTGGGGCTGGTTCTTGGGCAAGTACAACCGTGGTTCTATCTGCATCAACTGGTAGCACTATCTTTTCTGAAGACCGTGTTGTTACTCCCTTAGATACTGCCATCACCCTCTCCAATTCAAATGGCTAATAAACAAGAAATGTAATCGAATGTACAGACATTGTATGATAGACAGGTGCAATGGATAGTGGGGAATAAAAGAGGGCATGAAATAATTCACATTTATGTTGTCTAACCAAACAGGATAGCATGACACAATTTCACATATATGATGGCTAACTAAACAGGATAGCATGATACAATTTCACTATTATGATGGCTAACTAAAAAAGATGGAAAGACATAGTTCAAAATATGATGACTATGTAAACATGATGACATGATATAACTATATAATGTGTTTATTAAATAGGTTGGCATGCCATAATTCACATACATGCTGCCTATGGAAACATGATAGCATGATATAATTCCCGGATAGAATGACATAATTCAAAATATGATGAATGTAAACACTAAACATGATGAGATGATATAACTATATGATGTCTTTATTAAATGGGTTGCCATGCCATACTTCAGATAGATGTTGTGTATGTAAACATGATGGCATGATATAATTCAAATATATGATTTATATAGTAAGCAAGTAAGCAGATGGCAATCCATATAGGATGTAAAAACTAGGCAATGCAAGACAACATGCATGACATGGGTAATATAACCCTGCCAAGTTTGAGCATAGACCTCAGGGGGAAAATAGGACTGGTCATCAGTCTTTGAATCCTCCTCTGAGGAGCTCAGATTCAAAGAAGATGTACGCTTTAGCAGGTAGCATTGTCTGCTCTGAATATCTTGTTTTCACTCCAGATACTTCCATCACCGCTTCAAATGGCTGATGCATAAGAAGAGTAGTTGAATATACAAACGTTGTCGACAAATGGAACACGTAATACAAAAAAATGATAGCATGATATAATTCACATACATGATGATTGGCTCAACAGCATGGCATTGCATAATTCACATATATAATGCCTTTGCAATAAGATAGCATTGCATAATTCACATATATAATGTCTTGCAACAAGATGGCAATGCATAATTCACATATATGGTAATTAGACACTAAACAGGTGGCATTCACACAAAGCATGTCTAAACTAATCAAATGACATCGCAATGCAAGACACCATACGCACGATATGAGCAACATAACCCTGTCAAGTTAATTAGAGCAAACACCACGGGGGTAAATAGGACTGGTCATCAGTCTTCGAATCCTCCTCTGAGGAGCTATCCGTAACCAGCGAGATATGCGCTTTGTCAGATAGCATAGTCTGCTCTGAAGACCTTGTTTTCAGTCCAGAATTTTCCATCACCGTGTCAAATGGCTGATGCACACGAAGAGGAGTTGAATGTACTAACATTGTTGACAAATGTAATACGTAACGGAAAAAAAGATGGCCTGATATAATTCACATATAAGATGAGTGGCTAAGCAGGATGGCATTGCAAAATTCATATATATGATGCCTGGCTAAACAAGATGGCATTGCATAATTGACATAAATGATGAATAAACTAAACAGATGGCATTCACACAAAGCATGTCTAAACTAAGCAGTTGACATATTTGATGTATAAAGTAAGCAATGCAAGGCATCATATGCATGATATAACCAACATCGGCATGCCAAGTTAGAGCGAAGACCTCATGGGGTAAATAGGAGTGGTCTTACATACGAATCCCCTCAGAACAGTTATCTTCCTCTTGATTATGATCCGAAATGGGTGGAGGGGGGCTGCCTTTGCGCCCACCATGGAGCGACGTCTGCATGAAATTTTATTGCCATGCAAGGCTCGTCTCTTTTGCTCTACATGTTCAGTTCCATTGTGTACAATAACTGACATGCATAGGAATAAAACATAGTGAGATTATGTAAGGAGTGCATGCACAAATCCAGTGATGGTAGCAAACTGTGGATAGACCCAAAACCAATGATAGCAGGCAGATAATACCTTTAGTTAAAAAATACAGATAATGGTTCCTTTAATGTTTGTTTGCACCCAACATGAAACTCATAGTAGACACCCGATATTAACCAGATAGTAGACAGATAGTACTGATTGCTGCCCCAATATGTACCCCACAACCATTTAAAAACTCAAGTTTCAACATATGTTTGGACCTGAGTCGGAGTCTAATAGGTGAACACGACGATAAAGTAGCAAGTCATCATATTAAGCGATGCATAACGTAAGCAGACACGGAAGAGTCTGATCTCTCTTGCATGTAGTCCTCAAGGTCATCTGCTCAGTTGATGATGGTAATGCAGTTGCCGTGGCTACCGGCAGCGGGGAAGAAGATCTGAGGCGGCGAAAGATAGTCCGGAGAACGGATCCCTGCTGTGGTGAACCCTTCCGTCGTTGGAGCAGCTGAGTTGGGGTGAAACACATCACCGCAGGAGCAGGACAAACCACACAAGGTTTTCTATGACACATATCTGTAACACAGGTAATTGTGTAAGGGCTTGTTTGAATTTGAGGATTCTAACAATGCAAGGATATGAAATAGACAGGAATATGATAGGAATGCACGTGCAAAACAGAGAATTTAAAAACACAGGATTTCTGCCAATCTGGGTATTTGGTTCACAAGAATTGGAAGATCACAGGATGCAAAGAAGTATGGTGAGATTAAGTCAAACCACAAGAAGTGTACAACCTCTTTGGCGAAGCCATGTCGATCTCAGCGTGATTGGGTTGGCCGGTGAGGATGCTCCGGCTGACTTGGCTGTTGGAGGAGGGGAAGAGGATCTTAGGCGTCTGGAGATGGAGCCCGAGGTACTGCTCCGCTGTGATGGAGGGTTTCGTTGTTGGAGCAGCTCCGGTGAGTTGTACGATGCCGGGGCTGAAGCAGGACAAGAGAGACAATGTTAACCTGAGTGGAATTCTAATAGCATCTCCAATAGATGACGTAAAATACATAACCACAAAGTGCTAGATGTATACATCAGCCGCTCATCTCTGAACTTAACTGTCGAAACTGAATTTAACTGTCGAAACTGAACTTAACTGTCGAAACTGAATTTTGCTATTGATACTGAATTTTACTGTCGAAACTGAACGCACTAGAGGTGAGGCTACACGTCAGTCGACTGAATTTTTCATCTCTGGCCAGTCGATTTTGCAGCCGTTGGATACGAAATCAAGGGCCTGCAGTTCATCTTCAACCTCCACCCTCCTGAGCCGTAGCCACCACCGGCCAAATAGCCGCCTCGCCTGCCCCAAAAACACTCCCCACTGCCGGTCCGCCGCCGCCCCGGCCATCCCTCTAGGCCCCCCCATGCCGAGATTTTTCTCTGGCGATCCCCATGCCACCGCCCCACCACCACCGGCAACCACCGCCCCCACCCTGAACCCTAAGATAGATAGTGGGGTACTTCTCCGGCGAGCCCCCCTCCCCGCTGCGGCTGGTTCTTCCGTAACTCCGTGAGCCCCCACCCCGAAAATCGATTGACCCAAAAGTCGATTCACCGATCAAGTGAAGCAATCGAGCAGCATCGCAAGCAAGAGCAAGAGCGAGAGCAGCAGCGCGAGCAAGAGCAAAAGCAAGAGCAGACCAGGCAGGGGACCGAGAGCAAGATCACAGCAGCAGCGCAAGCGAGAGCTAAAGCAGCAGCAACTCCTACTGATGTGGACGTCGCCGCCGAGGGAGCGACGTCGTGGAGGAAGTGGCCGCGACGCCACGGTGGATGGAGCCGCGCCGTGTCGGCTCGGGACCGAGCGCCGGCAGCACCGTGAGATCGAATCAAGAAGAAAATGCAGCGATTAGTGTACAACCTCTTTGGTGGCGCCGATTAGGCCGCAGCTTCATCCGAGGAAATGATGATGTTGATGCTCTTCCGGTGGTGTAGGTGAAGACGGCGATGTGGGAATGGAGGTGGCGCGAAAGACGAGGGGAATGTCGGGCAGCTCCTTGGAGGTGGAGGACGGGGTGGCTGAACCGGCGGGACGACCACATCGACGATGAATCCTCATCCGATACGGTGGATGAGGGACGTCGAGGTCTTGCTGTGGTCGACGTCGTCGGGGAAGAGGCTCCGGCTGGGTGGCGGACATAGGAGGGTGTGGGGCTTCGCGGGTTTTCCTGGCCTCGGTGTACGAATGGGTGGGCGGATGGGATGGGAGTGGGGAACTATGGCTTAGGGACGCGCTTGTCTGAAATGTGGGTTAAGTTATGAAAGTACCCCCACCAATTTGAGGCGCTTCTTTCAGTTTAGGGGTATCACGGGCATTTCGCGTGTCGGGATTTCACAGGAGGTGGGAGTTTTCGTGCGTGTTGTAATTTTGGAATAGCAAGGCGCGGGTTGAGATGGAGGGAGTTGTCGGAGCACAACGAGACAAAGATATATCTTAAATATTTTGGGCTAACAAGGCGCGGGTTGAAGAGGCGGGAGTTTCGCAGCACGATAGATAGAGACGCTAGCTTCAAATTTCGGCATAACAAGGCGCGGCTTGAAATTTCGGGAGAACAAGCTTAAGTGTACCCAAAAGAAAAAAAGATAATTTAGACTAGTATGATATACTACTAAATGACCTCACCTAGTCTTTTACACCCACACATTGGAGACCCATGCATGCATGAATATAACGGAGATCACAATTTAGTACGTACTATGTGTTTAACACGCACAACACACACAGACACCATTTAGACTAGTAAGGTACACGTGCATTGCAGGCATGAGATTTGGCAACCAAATTATGAATAAATACCACATTATAGCATGTAAGATTTGAGTCATATATGCATGATGTAGATGTTCGTTTAATTCATATAGTTCATTTCATTCAAAATCATCTAGTTTTTATAAGAAAGCTAATCTATTTTAAGATTCATGGAATTGTGCGTTGTAAGGCATAAAGTAAAAACAAATCATGTAGAAAAACATTTGGGCAATTCTGATACGGAAGATTCTAGAACAAAGAAGAAGTGCTTGTGTTTTGAGGTTTGTGCATTATGCTTAAGTTCAACCATAGAGTCTTCTAGATTGTACATGTGGCAAAATCTGGTGGAATCTAGATGATATCCAATGGCCAGTAGTGCTCAAATTTGCCAGCTCTGCACCATCGGATTGGCCTCATCCAACGACCATCTTTCAAAGTTAAAGTTATCCACACACTATATAAAAAATATAAAATATAATATATAGGGGTATAGATATATCTGATGTGAAAGCCACCCATCATCTCCAATTAGAATAGTTTGTCCATGCACGGATGCAATGTGGCCAAACGATGTCTGCCATCGGTATCTCGAATTCAAACCAATTTAACCTTGTTCAATGTGTATACATTGCAATATGCTCGTTTCCAAACCACACCGCGCAGATCTCCGTTATATTCATGCATGCATGGGTTTCAAACATCATGATCTCTTATTCAAATATTTGAATTCAACTTTACATTGATTATGACCTCACCTAGTCTTTTACACCCACACATTGGTATTCTCTTTATAATTGTACCACTAACTTTCTGTCGTGCATGCATGCACACACACTACCAGTCGGCATTATCCATCGCACACATGCAATCTTTTTCTTCAGGTCGGTCTCCCATGAAGGCGCGCACACACACACACACACACACACACACACACACACACACACACACACACACACACACACACACATCCCCCTCTCCATCATGTCGGGCATTCTTATCTCTGACATGCATGCGAAACGACCGATGTTCCTCTATGTGTGTGTGTGTATAGCTAGGTCTTTCATTGTTTTCCACATAAACCGATCAATCTATATATCTAGTGAGGTCTCACCCTCTTTCCCAATCAATCTATACCTCTCTATATAGGATTACATATATAGCTAATACACCCACATTAATTATATATCCAACGCCCCCCTCTCATCATCCATGCCTTCCGCTTCATCTCTCAGATGCGCGCACAATGGCCAAGACAGGGGGCAGCAAGGGCCCTGCCCCCCTAACATCACTATATATCGAGGCTAATATGAATGTGATCATTAGACAATTGCTGGTAAAAATGGTTTAAGTTGATGAATTGGCCCTCCTCGTAAAGGATTAGCAATGCTTGGCCCCTAGCTCATGGGACACTTTTCATGGCTCCGCCACTACGCGCAACAGCGCACATTCTCGCCCCCTCTCTCTAAATATCGATCTCGCAGTTGTGCACTCCTTCATAGTCTCCCTCCACTCGGCCCCTCACACCATCTTCTAGCCCTCCACCGGATTTTGCCACATGTACAATCTAGCTGACTCCATGGTTGAACTTAAGGATAATGCACAAATCTCAAAACAAAAGTGGTTCTCCTTTGTTCTAGAATCTTCCATATCGTAACTGCCCAAACTTTTTTCTAGTTGAATTGCCATTCTTTGTTTGTACTTTATGCTTTACAACGCACAATTCCATGAATCATAAAATAGATCAAGGGCTTCTTTTATTCAAAGGATTCTCGAAGGAATTTTGGAGGATTCTAATCCTTAGGAATTTTTCCTATCTTGGTTGTTTGATTCGTAGGATTGTAAACCATAGGAATTTTTCCATATGATTCATTTGCACTACATTTCATAGGAAACATCCCATCCACCCAAACCTCTTTGAAAGAATTCTGCGTTTTTTCTGTGCACAATCAAACACTCGTACCATCCCGTAGGATTCAAGACGACATTCCACTCTAATCCCATGTTCTTCCTATTCCCGCGTTTTGGAAATCCTACGAATCAAAGAGGCCCTAGTTTTTTTATAAAAACTAATTGATTTTGAATGAGATGAACTATAAGAATTAAACTAAGGTCTACATCAAGCATATATGACTCAGAGCTTACATGCTACAGTGCGGTATTTATTCGTAATTTGGTTGCAAAATCTGACGCGTGCAATGCACATGTACCTTACTAGTACTTAGAGTATGTGCAAAACACAATGGCATGCTACACAGTGTCTCTCTTACAGTTCATGATGCCACGTGGGCACGTGGCACATGTGGAGGCGTTGTCGCGACATCCTTGTGTGGATTGATCACAGTGACGTGCTGTTGGTTCCACAAGAATGCACTCGTCTTCCCTGAGCCGCACTGGCGGTACATGCACGAAGCGAAGATGTGCACGCACACCACACACACACACGCGGGTACACGGGCGGACGCAATTTTGTACCAAGATCCACCCCATGTGATAATTTGACGCGTGTAAAGTCCTTCACCTCATTGATGGTCAATTAATACAGCGCATGCAAATTGAGTGGACGCGAGGGCGGAAGAAAGACATTACTACTCCACTGCGCGCATGCGAGTAGTTAAATCATGGGTTGCTAGTAGTACTTCCATTGGTCTCCTTCGTATTTTGTGCCAATTTTTGACAGTAACATAATATTTACACATCTGAGCAGTGCAGTCTACTTGAAATTTGTGTTCCACTAAACTCATCGGGAGCCGTTTCGGGCCTCGAAACCAAAAACCATCAATAAATCCTTACCTTGTTCCCATCACATTCAAAAGTACTAGTGCTACAATTAAGTGCAAGCCTGCTCACACCTACCAGTACGTACCAAACCTGAACGTGTTCCCACTATGCAGGTTTTAGTACTAGTGCTAGTACTTAGGCTATAAAAAGGGGAACTACCTAGCCGAATATTACGCTACCTTCCTCCTCATAAGTCCTGCTTCTTCGTCCATCCTTGCCATGGCCGGTGTGCAGAGCTCTAGGTCGAGAACTACTCGTAACAAGGGAGCGGCAACCAAGGTTGCGGAAAAACAAAGAGAGGGCTCACCGCCACGTAGAGACCTTGAAAGATCTCCCACGGGCAGGCGATGGCTCCCAGGAGCGCCCTAGACGCGGAGGCGAACATGCCGAGCTGGCGGCGCTGGAGTCGTTATCCCTCGACGGCATGCCCGATCAGCTCAATAAGCACCTCAATAAGCAGAAGGAGTTCATCCACGGCTTGGTGGAGCTGATGAAGGAGAGCCTCGACGACATGCCCTCTGAGCTCAGTGAGCAGGGGGAGTTGACCGCCGGCTTGGTGATGCTGCTGAAGAAGAGCATTGCCTCGGAGAAGAAGGCGACCGGAAAAATCCTGCAGCTTCAGGAGGACAACGCGAAGCTCTGCCACGAGCTCGACTTGCTGAAGGAGGAGAACGCCGGCTGGAAGAAGCTGCATGAGAATAGTAGTTCCTCGATGAAGATGTTGCAGGCCCTCGTCATGGAACAGAAGGAGGAGTTGGAGAAGTTCCGCATCGAGCACCGGCTGCTGTCAAGGTACGTAATGCGGCCATGGAATAGATGATGAAGGCTCGCGTCAAAAAATCCCGCGTCATGGACACAATGATGAAGATGGCAGAGGAGACGCGCAAGGATATGGAGGTCGTGGAGGCAATGAAGAAGCAGTTACGACTCCGCGGCCAGCAACCCTTCATGTAGTGGGAGCAGCGCCCCAGACTTGTGTGTGCGTCTTCCTTCGTTTTTTGGGGTGATAATCCTCCTTCTTCTTTTGCTCCTGTGTTTCTTATTTTGCTTCGGGAGTTTCGCCGCACGTGTCACCTTCTCTCCGAGGCATGAATAGAACAATGCTATAAATGAGATGACTAGCAAATTAGATCATTCTTTATCGCCAATAGAATAATGCCTCTTGCTAGTAATATATAATAAGAGTAGAGAGTAGAGGATATGGCACTGGGTTGCCGTGTTTCGTGCTCCTCCGTCGTACTCCAGTGGAAAACTTGAGTATACCGCACGGTTCTTTGCTCCTCCTCAGGTCGTTGGCACATTTATACGACGGTCAAATCACAAGGCCCCGCCTTCCAAAGATAATGAGCCGTCAAATCACAAAGGCCCTAGCTTCTCGTGAAAAGGACCAAGCTAGACTGCCCCGCCCTCTAGCCTTTTAAAAAATGTATACATTTGTACAGTAGTAGTATCGATGGATTGCGCCATGGAGCAAAACTATGCATATACTACTACGTACTCCTATATGACACTATCCACTATGAAGGTACTAGTAACATAGACTAGTAACTGGTCTATGTTACTCTCCACTATGACCAGCCAAAGTCGAGGCGCGGATACCAACGAGGGTCTGGTTGTGTCTATACTTGGACAACTCACCCGACTGCATGCGCACCAGGCAGACGAAGCTCGTGTCGTGTTGGTGTCATGTGCGGCCCGCACATTAACCAAAACCTCGCGCCTCCATCTTAGCCTCCGCGTTTAAAACATCTCAATCTCAAGGCCGAGGAGCAACATGAAACCTATGATAGAGCCAATCGGATGGTTGAGAACACTACAATTCGTAGCTACAGATGCGTGTGTGAGAGAGGACGAGTGCATGCATGCACCTATTCTCAGAGTACAACTGTATGTGGGTGGCGTCGGCCTATGGAGCAGTGATGGTGCGTGCGAGAAGTCTCGAGAGATAGGTGTAATGCGTCTGGAAAAAAGACTAGTCTATAGCTCGCCACGAGGCTATTCCTGTCGAACGCCAAGCGTAAGACATGTATCCAATGGTGCCCGTTTTTGCACGTACACAGTAGTAGAAAAAGAACTAGTAGTACCATGGCATATGTTACACCACGACCGAGAAAACGTGCCGACGTTACGCCATCCGGGAATAGTGCCACACTTCGAAACTAGAACCGTCAATAAATCTTGAGCGCGTCTCGTAACATTCCAAATTACTACTACTACCACACTATATTTAATTGCAAACCTGTTCACACCGATCACAACCTAAACGGTTTCCCACCTAGGAGCATATTAGTAGTACTCGGTTATAAATACTACTTTGCTAAGATGACTGCACATTCCTCCTCAACTCCTCATCCACAAGAAACAATCAAGCCATAGCCAACGTGAGTTCTGGGTCGAGAGATTTCCACCAGGGAGAGGTGAGCATGGAAGAGGAAGCACGAGAGATGTCCCGCCTCGCCAAAAGCAGCCGACATGTCCAGCCCGGCGCAGATAGCAACCTGAGAGGTCCCGCGCCGCCGAAGCAGCACGGAGGTCCCGCCGCGCCATCGATGTAGCAGACTGGTCCGGCCACGCCGCAGATGCAGCAGACATGTCCCGCCGCGCTGCCGAAGCAGCAGGGAGGTCCCGCCGCGCTGCGGCGTCCTGGGAAAATTTCTCGCGGGCAGGCGAGGACTTTTACAGGCGCATGCATGCGATAGTCCATAGCCAGATGGATCAGATCTCCGGCTGGGTGAGGATGCAGGACGAGGCTACCGGCGTCATCCGCCAACTCGGGGAGGGCAATGCGAAGCTCCGGGGTGAGCACGACCTGCTAAGGGCAAAGATCGCCGGAAGGGCGAAGCAGGAGGAGGAGACCGCTGCCGTGTTGCAGAGGACGGGCGTCATCATCAAGAAACTTATGGACGAGAATGCCATGCTCCGCATCGAGCGCAACAGGCTGGTGGAGGAATCCATGGATGCTGCCAAGCAGCGTATTAAGGACATGAAACTGATGAAAGAGATCATCGCCCGCCGCGAGAACTAGTCTCCGCGACCTGCAGCGCATAAAGAAAGTAGAGATCAGCGAGCCAGATCGTTGTATGCATCTTCCTTCTTCTTTTGCCCTTGTGTATTTCGGGCGTAGCCGCATGTGGCTTTTTTAATTATCTTCCTAATTATGTAAGACAATTATTATCCACTCTCGTCGTCCTTATATATATTCATCAGTCTTGCTATAAGTCACAGTAGATGCTATATAGGTCCGTCGGATCTTACATCAAGATCCGTGCAAAATTTTCTTTCAAATTTTCTTTTTTCTCTCTTAAATATCAGTCAAGTGAGACATTGCCACGCCATTAAATAGAGGCTCGGGAGCCATTAATGGTACCTTGGGACAGAGGCGGACGGCAGATGGAGGTCAAAGGGCTCTCCTCCCGATAAGCACGCGCAGGGGTCTGATCGCCTCCCGTACTCAAATAGCTACCCTGCACAGCGCCTCCTAGCTAATAAAAAAAGGGGATGCGTGGCGGCACGTAAATGGTAAATAGAACGCCCACGGTTTCAATAATACTTGTGTTTCCGATTGTAACGTGAGAGCACTTGTTCCAAAATGACTTTGTTGATTGTTAATGTGTGCGCCTTCGCAAACTGGACAGCAAAATTACCACAGCATGTTGGTGCCATGTCATGGCACCAAGCCAAGTTTCATGAGTTTCATGCGTGTTTCAGATTTACAGGAATTAAAAAACCAAGTTTCTCAATGTTTCCAGCTGAGCCATGACGCCCAAATGTTTGAATTTCATTCCCATTTCTGGCATGGGACCTAGAAATTTACCCAAGGACACACATGTGATTTTTCAACAAGCTTTGGTGCACTGGAGCATGTGCTTGTATTTAAAATTTGAATTATGCACACAAAGGTGACACGTTCCCTCTCAGAACCACGAGCCTTCTTGAGAGAAGCTCCGGTTTGCAAGAAACTTATACCGAAACTTGTTCCTATTCTGCATTTTTTTACCACAGCTTGGTAGTACCATGACATGACACCATGCCAAGTTTCATGATTTTCAGGCGTGTTTTGGATTTACAAGAATTTTAAAACCAATCTTCTCAATGTTCTCGGTTGAACCACGATGCAGGATGTTTGAATTTCATTCCCATTTCTTGCATGGGACCTAGAAATTCACCCGAGGACACACATGTGATTTTTAGTCAACTTTAGTGCACGGGAGCATGTGCTTGTAGTTCAAATTTGAATTATGCACATTAAATGACCAGAAACTCAATTAATGTATAAAAAAGGCCAAACGAACCCAGAATAATTCCAAAATTTAACAGGGCACTCATATAGTTCTATGTTGCCTCTGTAAAGAAAATCTGGCGGTAGGCAACGTATATTGTTTCGCACACAAAGGTATAAAGAAATAATGAAATAAAGAAATTATCCCTATTTAATTCTTGGGTTCTTATTATTTATGCCACTAGTTGTGTATCACTACTCAGTTTTGCCATTAGAAGTTACAACTACTCAAAAAATGCCATCGATCTGTGAGATGGCTGCTCAAAAATGCAATTAGATATCTAAAAAATGCCATCGTTAAGTTAGATGTTTGCTAAAAAATGCCATTAAACATTGTTATTTTCACGTCAAACCCTGTTGACCATGTTACATGACAAAAATAAGCCGATTCTCACAATGATAAGTTAATGGTGTCCAGCACAACACACCCCTCAAATAAAATTAAGCACCCTGGAATTCTTTGACAAAACTAAGCACCCTGAAATTCTTTGACAACTAAACTGTTGGCTATATGATGTTGGCTATATATATTGTACGTATATAATGTCAAGAAACGAGTGGTAGTACTATACCAACTAAAAGATTAAATGTACGAAATATAACGAGAAGAAACATAACATAGTTCTGCTGGGGGCTCATCACAACACACCCCTCAAATAAAACTAAGCACACCAGAAATTAAACTAAGCACCTAATCCGGTAGACACTGCATTAGAACCACCATGAGCAACGACACTGCCACCTTACTCGGAGTCCTCGTCCACGTCCTCGACTTCGTCCTTGTCCCTCCTCCTCTTGGGCGATACTTCTTTGCTTAAACCGCACACTTGGCTCTTGCTCTTCATCCAACCCTTGTAGATATTGAAACAAAGGTAGCCATCCATTGCAGCCTAGTGGATGTGGTCCATATCTAGTACATTCCACTGCCATGCATGACGATGAAACGTGTACGGAGGTTTATCTAGTTTACCGTACGAGGATGAACCATGGCTCCTGCCAGGGTCAGCATTGAAGGATGATCAAGGGAGGGCACCAGCCCTTCCTTCTGGAGGTAGAAGGGGTCGCCTACAACAAGGCCTATCCGACCCAGGATTTCCTTGTCGTTCCTAAAGTCTACAGTAACGAATTTGACTCGGCCGCCCTTGAGGAACTTCTTAAATTCCTCGCACTCAACGTCGGCATGGCATATGTGGTAGACCAAGCATAAGTCATGCACGCAAACATGGATCACGGCGGGCTTCTTCTTCTCTGCCTCCTTTAGTTTCTTCTCGCTTCCCAGGACTGTGGTGTACTCAACATCTAGCCCAATGACCCACTCATCATTTGAGTTTTCGAACATGCGTTTGAAGCGAGCAAGGCATTCTTTCACCGTTGCGGAAGAACGGGTGTAGATGGCGTCGAACTCATCGCCGGTGATGGTTCTAACCTTGTACTCACCGCTGATCATGGAGATTTGGGACGCCATGGATTTGGGAGGAGGGTTAGTATTAGTGGAACTGCTGTAATGTGAAAGGACGGGATGACTAGGAGCTGTTTATCGATTGTAAAAATGTGAGTGGGGGGGGGCGTGCGAATGGCAGGGTAGTGGCTTGCCTGGTGGATAAATGGATTCATGCACAGTACCATGGGGACCCAATTAGATGTCATGTCTACTCGATGCCCAATTAAATGGCTTTCGATGTCATGTCAAGCGTTGGGAAAATTACAGGTGATACGAGGCTTTCCATTCTCCCAATATACAGACTTCTGAGAGCCCTTGGATCTGAGATCGAATGGTTGCATGGCGTGATTCTAGACCTATGGGTGAATATCCTCTCCTGGAGGGTTATTCTGCAAATTTTCAGCAACTTAGCATGCGACCGTTCGATCTCAGATCCAAGGGCTGCCAGCAGCCCGTATCATGGTCGCGCCTACCACCAAACTAGTCTATCATCTTGGTACACGCGCTTAGCACCGTTTCTTCCTGGGGTCACCAAACTAGTCTCTCTCTTCTTAATTAACTTGCCACATCAGACTTTATGCCTATGTGGCAGGCTTAGCACCTGTAGGATCAAGTACAATAGTGGGCTATAAGCCCGCTTTACATGGCATTTGCATATGTGGGGGAAAGAGGCAAGGAAAAGTGGAGGAGTGGGCTCTCAAGAAAGAGCCAACCTCTACATGGTGGAGCATCGGGAGAGGCACCTGTATGGAGGTGGTCAGAATCGGGAGACTCAAGCCGGTCGTGGCGCTTGTGATTAAAATGATAATGGCAAGTCAAATCACTGGGCCCCACATCCCAGTGATAACTCACTGTCAAATCACACAGCCCTACATTTGCAGCAGCCTACTCCCTCATCTTCTCGCGTCTCTGTCGAACCGACTAGGCGGAACTGCCCCGCCCCTGCCTACCGTGCGGGAAAAGCCCCGCCCTCGACTTTTAAATAGTACAGTATACTAATTTTGTATCCATGGATTGCGCCAAGGAGAAAAGCCTCAAGAAAAAGGCGGTACACATGTACGGAGTATACAGCACGCCCGTCGCGTTCGCGTCGCACCACAGACGGTCGGTCGATTACACGCGCCGCTCTTGAATGGAGCAGCGTCATATTGCGTTTGAACACACATGTGGGACCGCAATTGAGAACCGACCATAGGCACACTCCCCGGCCCCGCAAGTCAGCTGAGTTAATAGAAGCACATACTCCACCTTGGTACCTCGACGATCCATGCAAGACACGGAAGATCAGTTCGTCCATGCATGTGACCAGACTCCAGCAGACACGCCTGGATTGGCTATCGTCTACATATCGTGCAGGCTGTGTTGTACAGGGCCGTAGTTCTGGTAATAAATCTAAAAAAAGTTTTTTGTCATCTCACAAAATTAGGTGTCGTGTGCTTCGGATCACTGTGAGGGTTAAACAGCGACAAATGAGTTGGGCTCGTCATTGGGGGCACATGCACAAAGAGTACTATCGATGGACCCCTTTTCTACGAGTTTATCTTTAATTTGAGCTTTGATCCTCGTCTAGTTTGTCCGTCGGGATTCATCTTGTCTCCTTTGGGCAGTGAGGTTATGATTTCTTGTCATGTGGCATTTTTTCGTGTTATATGTTATAATCCGGTGCTTCAGATCAAAATGACGACAAATGCGCCTCCGGGGCACGTGCATGAAGACTTCTCGACAGTCATTCCCGAGGTCAAGCCGGCTCCAGCCGGTAGACAAAAGAAAACTAGTACTCCACTATATAGGCAGGAGCCTCCATGCTTGCTTGCTAGTGTTGCTTCCTTCACACTGTCTCGTCCTCTCCGGATCTAAAGATGACAGCGGTGGCCACACACTCTCTCTCTACTCACCACTGGTCACAGATCCAGCCGGATCCTCTCTGCCGGGCAAGGTAAGAAGGTGCAACGTTCACGCGGTCATCCTCAGCGACGGCTCTTACCCACTGCCGGTGCATCCAGATCAGCGTGCCTTGCCGTTCTCTCCCAAGCATCGCTGGCGAGGGAGGGCCTCCCACCCCTTCTTCCTGACTGTCATAGTGTGGGCAGATCCGGCCTCCCGCCGCCCACCTAGCGACATCCCGATGACCCTCAGGTATAACTTCCTTCGAAACCAGCCTTGCTCTACTTCCCGAGCTCCTGACGTCGCTGCATTTGTATCTTCTACTATTTCTCAGGCCCCCTCGTGTAGATAGGATCGATCGGCTGTTCAAAAACCACTATTTTTTTTACTGTTAAGAGGTAAAACTAGTTCATGCACTCGAATCTAGTAGTACTTGGTTCAAACAAGGAAGAAAGGGGGTGGGGGTGGGGGAAGATTTGTTACCTGAATCTAGGACTTGTTCGAAAGAGGAAATAATGGGGGCGAAAAGTAGCAGAGACTGGCTATCCAACTGGTCTCTAGGTCTAATAGGGATAAAGGGAACGTAGTACAAACTCAATATAAACCCGATCTATTGGTTGAAAAAGGAAAGATAGTGGGGACTGGGGGACAAGTCAACAGAGTAAGCCCAGCACTAGATTTGCTAGCCTCACACAGTATAAGGTGGCTATATACCGAACAAAAATGGGACCAACCCAGATATCCTCTTCTGATGTTTGTTGCCCCGAGCCGCTCTTATGTAATGCCACTCGTAAAATGTAGCAGTCGCACTGTTAAAATTAAGGACACGTTAAACAATGTTGTTTTCAATGTAATGCCTCCAGTAATATGAATCAATGGCACTTTTTTTCATGTCCTGCTAAATTTCCCATTAAGATAAGTTGCTTCTTTTCGTTAGAGATGCAACTGTCCTGGTCCGCCTACTCTCCCTGCCCAAATATCGACTCTGTTGCAGCTGTTAATGTAATGTTGCTGGTAAAATGAAGCAATGGCACCATTAAAGAAATGTCGTATTTAACAGTTGTCATAGTTAATCCTAATGCCCACACTAATATCTAGCAATGCTGCTAGAAATTGCTACTGTCCTTGTAGATTACCATTCAGATACGGAACATGCTTTTTTCATTTGATGCATGTTTCATCACTTGTTAGTCACCCTCCTTTCCACCTTTTTGTGCAAACAGAGATATATAATTCACGCTTGATCTTAGTTGAACTACACAAATGATATCCAAATTATAGTTGAACATTCTAGGAGCTTCACGACCAACCTTGATGTTGCTCAATTTTATTGCAACTAATGAAGAAGGAGCTTTGTGGGTTTCGTTTTCTGATGGAAATGGAACCGGGGTTGGAGCCCTTTTCTTAAAAAAAAAGAAGTTGCTAGCTCATGGGACATTGCTTCATTTTAGGCGAACTGCACCAAAAGGTCCCATGAATTGAATCATCCATGTTGGTGACTGGTGTCATCCCTTCTACGATGGCGTTGACTGCAGATATGGTTCCCATCACGAGGTATGTTCCTTTTTGGTCTGACCGTTTGCCAAAAGATCCTACATGTTGATCCTGCTCTTGTGCTCTTGTTTTGTAATCGCCATGATAAAGCGATAATGTTATTATTTTGCACCTTAATCTAGTGGCACTATTAATTTGAGGCAATGTTTTGGCACCGCTTAGTGCCACTGTTTTTTATATATCGAAGAGGGGTTCCTCTCGATTTCATTAAAGAAACCCAACCATAGAGAGCCATTATCCGACAACATCTCAGTGTAAACGGGCAGTTATGCAACTACTACTAGAACGGGAGTACTAGCAGGAGACAAGTTCGCCACATAAGCTAGGCAGGTAGGGGGACGCAACACCAGCTCGACCAAGTTTGGATTACAACCCAAATGCTACCACGTAAACATCGGGGGAGATAGGGATTGAAAGAGCCGACTTGACATTCCAGTCTAAGCATCCCGGCCTTCATCCTTATGACGCACGGTACACCTTGTTTGCCACCGTCAATTCCTAGTATCACCGATAAAATGAAGTAATAATCTGATTAAAATAGAGCGAGTGTCCTCTCTATCATTTCATTTCCAATGTAAATAAAGAAAGTGCTTCTCTTTGTTGATGTATGTTTCATCAACTAGTCCCATTGTTAATGTTTAAGCGTTTCTGCAAACTGGGGCTTAATTTTAGTTGATCTGCACAAAAATAGAGATTTGAATGTCTCAAGGCCCCTCCTTGTACTACCGTTGTACATCGATGTTCATCCTTTGGCGAGAAGGTGTATCGGGGAGACTTGGGTCGATTTCCAGTATGATGTAATATTTTGTTCTGTTTATTAGTGTATGTTTCATCAACTAGTGCCACTATAATGTAATCACGCCTTTTCATTATCTGTGCAAACAGGGTTATTCAGCTGCATTTTGGTGGAACTGCACAAATGTACGGATGGAACCGGCATATATGCAGAGTGCTAGGTGCCAAGTAAAAATTACCGACACCAACCCTGCTCCATCTAAGCATTTGCATCCACCACCATCAGTGGGATGTGTGGCGCTCACGGTGGACGGATTTTCTCGGCAGCAAATCCTCTAACCAAATACTAGTAGCTTAGACTTAAAAAAATACTAGTAGCTTATATTGGCAGTTTTCTAGGGGTGTACTCTTTTCTGAAAGAAGCGCCAATCTATTTTTCTTTATTTGTACACAGTGTCACAACTTTGACCCAAAGGTCCAGCTATTTTAGGGTGATTGGCGTAGTACTCGGAGACTGATTGTAAGCATGATTTTTATTAGTTGTCACACTGATTGTAAGCATGAGCAGATGGAAGATTAGGTTAGTGCGAAGCTTACCTTAAATCCTACCGACACCGTTGAAACGAGGCGAGCGTCGAGGGAACCGTGGAGAACGGCGGGGAAGCGACGTCGCGCCATCCGGCCTCCTCTTGTGGTGGGAGAACGAATACTCCTGTGGCTCCGGCTGGCTCTGCACCCTCACGAACGGCACACCGTACTCGATCGATTCGTTATCCTCTGGGTGCTCGACCTTCGACCTGTACGCCCACCACCTCCGCCTGACTTTCGCCTCGGGTGAATCTGTCCGCTCCATCACCCAGAGGAGATACTCGATGAACTCGAAGAACTGCGGCGTGACTGCCGCTGAGGAGTACATCGCCGCCCTCATCGCCGTCATCTCTCTCTTTCTCATACATTGCCACATGGCCCTCACCGTCCTCAAAATCTCCCACTCATTGTCAAACCAAGTAAGGATCTCCTTCAACCTGGCTAACTTTGCCTGGTCGCCGGCGATCTGCCAGATTCGCTGCTGCATCCCCTCCATAGATGTCCTTCTGAGTGGTCCGGTGCTAGCTTTGGAAGATGGGAGGAGAGATGGTGGTCTTGCAATAGAGAAGAGGGAGAGGCGAGAAGGTGGTTTCGGAATGGAGATGATGGAGAGGAGAGGTTCCCCTGCCTTTCAACCATCGGCAGGTGGGCCCAAGGCCAGGTGGGACCCATGTGTCAGTGTCTCAATGGCAGGATGGGCTACGTCAGGGGACCCTCATCCGAGGAGAGAGGAGGTGGTTTTGCAATGGAGAAGAGGGAGAGGTAAGACTGTGGTTTTGGAATGGAGATGATGAAGAGGAGAGGAGGTGGTTTTGCAACGGAGAAGAGGGAGAGGAGCGTGCGGCAGCGATTTAGGATTGGACGAGAGGGCCAGTGTGCTGTGACTGGATCAAAATCAAAATCAATTTACCCTTCAATTGAGAAAGCGACCCCACATTAACTAGTCTCCCTTTTCTTCTGGGTCATAATTGACCATGATTTTCGCAAATAAAATATATGTTATACGTTGCAAAAATAATATAATTTGAAAGTACATTCAGAATCTGAACCAAACGATACAATTTTTGGTGACATGCATTCACATTTTGCTTGTCAAATACGATGACGTGGTCAAACTTTGACCCAAAATCATAAAAACAAAAATACTTCCAAGACCAGCGCCGCTCTTCCGCTCTTCTCCTCTTAAACCACCGCCGCTCCTCTCCTGTTCCAATCTAAATCCAGCGCCGCTCCTCTCCTCTTCCATTTCAAAACCACCGCCCCTCCTCTCCTGTTCCAATCCAAAACCAGCGTCGCTCCTCTCCTGTTCTAAACCAAAACCAGCGCTGCTCCTCTCCTCTTCCATTCAAAAACCACCGCCGGCGAGTGAAGGTGATGTGGAGAAGTAGATCGATGGAGGAGTACAACCGATACGTGAGGATCGCAGACGGCGACCCTGTGAAGCTAGCTAGGATGTTGGAGATACAGTCTTTGTTTGACAACAAGGACCAACTAGCGGTGACGGCGACATCCATGGCCAAATATCTGCAACAGAGCGAAATGGCGGCGATACTCCCGGAGGGAGTCGAGCGAGAGTACATAGAGCTGCTCCTCTGGGCCATGGAGCAAACAGATTCACCGTATCCGATCGTGAGGGAGCGATGGTGGGAGCATCCACCAGAGATTGAAGGACCGAGCATCTACAGGGTGCCGTTTGTGAGGGTGACGTGCCAGAGCGAGCCGGTGGAGTCCTCGTTGACCGAATCCAACTGCAAGAAAAGAAAAACAGTTGGCCCGACGATGCTTCCCCGCCATCCTCTCCCTCGCCGTTCACATCGTCTCACGGGGTGGTTGTCTGCCGCTGAGGAATAGGAGGGATTTGCCCCCCCCCCCCAGACCAATAGTCGGGCAGGTTGTGAATTGTCAGGAGGAGCTTAGGGTTGTTAGTATTTGCAGGCTGTGAATTGTGTTTTGTGTTGTGTATTTTGAGAGTACTTTCAGATATGAATGTCTTTTGAATTCAGATTTGTAGTATTGAGCATATGAAGTATTTTATGAATTCTAGAGATCTATTTTTAGCACTTAAAAAAAATGTAGTTTCATAGGAGTATAAAAGTGCAGACAATGTGATTCTCAGAGAAGAAACTGCAAGTTTCATTTTCAGATAAGAAACTCCAAGTTCAGTTTCAGATAAGAAACTGCAACTTTCAGAGGCAGAGCATTTATATTAACACAGCCTTTTCAAACAGTGTTAACATCATGCTGGAAGTTTTATTCATGGTTGAAACTGGAACTACCAGCCAGTTAACATCATGCTGATCAACATTCATGCATAGCACATCTTCATATGATGCACTGATCAAAAAGATATGCTATTTTCAAAATGCCCACACAATGTCGAAAAAGGAAAACAAAGAAAACGAGGGTCGAAGTTTTGACAAGTGTAGGACGTGGTGTGCGTAGATGACAATTGGGACCCACATGTCAATAAAGGCAGAGGCAAAAAATTTGGAGATATTTTCTCTGCACAGGTGGAATCGAACCCGGGCGGAACAGCTGCCCCGTCTAGGCTTTCTTTTTTAACATGCGCAGCCCACGACCTCGGATGGGAGGTCCATAAGGCTGTTTGTATTTTCTTGAGGGCCGTCATGTATCGACCGGCCTATGGACCTCCCATCTGAGGTTTTATTTTTTCTGAAACATCGGCAACCCAATTTATGTATTTTTTTTGAAGAAAACGCAGAGGTCTGTTCTATTTTTCTATATAAGAATAGGAACGCCTGGTCCAACTTATGTTTCCCTTCTAACTATATTATATATATTTAAATTATTGTATATGTGATTGACATCATATATTTAACAGATACTTACATATGTAAGAAAACAATATTCCACATCTTGTTAACTTATAAAAATAATTTCTTAACAATAAAATCCTGGAAAAAAATTTGGCAACGAAAATCCAGGTGATTGTGTACGAAAGCTTGGTAAGATTTAAGGACCAATGTAATAATAAATCACTTATTATTTAAATATATATGTATAACAAAATGCTCAGCCCCTGTTTATATTTAGATAACATTGTTGCGCCCACCCAAACATTATAATTAGAATCAGCCCAGCAAAATCGTGTATTTCGAGAAAGTGGAAATGGCCTATAATTTTTTAGGAAAAACATAAATGGGCCGCATGGACGCTACATTATTTGTTCACCCAACCCAGCTAATGGACTATATTAAAAAAAAGATCAAATGGACTATAAATTCTACCCCGCAAAAAAAAAGACTGTAAATTCTGAAAAAATGGGTTGAATACGTGACACATTTTTGGAGGCTGAAATGTGGGCCAATAGGCCAAAGCCAATGCAAGTCGTTGTCAACTTAGTTAACAAATGATTCTGACATCGTTAGCCGTTTGGATTTACATCCAATGACCGACATCCATCATTAATCTCTCGTCTTCTTCCTCTAGCGCCACCGGGACCACCTGCTCCAGCCTCCTGCTGCTAGCAGCTCTGCTTAGCACGCTTCGATGTGAAGCGCTACTCCATCGTTGGCCAGGCCATCCCTCCACCCCTCCACACCTCCTATTCCTCTCCACTGACTGCCGAACCACACCGCACTGTAACAGTTAACCTCAGACACCTCTCCGTCTGCGACTCTACTCCCGTCTTCCCATCTTCGCTCGTTACTGTCCGGGGCCTCATCGTCGTCCACCACCTTGGATGCGCTCGGCGCGGAGTGGTCAACGTGGTCAATGAACGACACCATCGGAAGTAGACTGTGCGTGGAGAGGCTGACAGCTGGGTCCACGGCCGCACGAAAGGAAATGCCTCCTTATTACGCGCAAAATAATGATTCCTCCACCTCATAGCTGGGAACTACCGGAAGGGCCTCTGTATTTCACGAAAAAACGTTCCCACCGCTGATAGGTCGGACCCACCAGCTATATCTTCACACGCAAGGAAGTGCCTCCTTATTACACACAAAAAAATGAATACCCCCCTGCTAGTTGGGACCCACCTTGGTGGGAGGCTGACTTGTGGGCCTACTAAGTTGACGGGGACGGAGTGCTTTGTCAACTTAGTCAATATGAACGATTCTAGCTCCAGTGACCATACGATGTCCATCCAACGGACATAGTGCTTCTTCAACGTCTGGTCTTATTGCTCCAGCCACCCAAAGCAGCGCCAGTCGTGCCGCATGCTCCTGCCTCCCGTGGCCGGCTGTGCTGCCGCAGAGGCCTCACCGCCCCCTACTATTCTCATCGCTGGCCAGCCCTACGGCGACGACATCCTCACACCGCAGCCGAACCAGTGAACCCTCGTACTCCTCTCCGCGCGGGCTTCCACTGCCGCGTCTTCCCTGGCTCTGCGTCGTCCCCTTCCTAGGCCTCGCCGTCGTCCACCGCCCTGGTGCTCTCGGTGCGGCGTGGTCAACGTGGTCAAGGAACGACTTCCATCGGAACAAGATCAGACGTGGAGAGGCTGACAGCTGGGTCCACGGCGGCCGCAAGGAAGTGCCTCCTTATTACGCGCAAAATAATTATTCCAGGACCTGACAGCAGGGACCCACCGGACGGGCCACCGTATTTCGCGAAAAAAACGTTTCCCCCCTGACTGTTGGGACCCACCAGCTACATCTTCGCACGCAAGGAAGTGCGCCCGGGCAAAAAAAAGATTCGCCGACATTTGGGACCCACCAGCTACATCGTCGCACGCAAGGAAGTGCCTGACAGTCAGGACCCACCTGGTCGAAGCATACGTAAGCGTTATCATTCTGGTCGCGAACGTGTACGTACATACTGGTCGATGTAGAGGCGCACGTGTCGTAGTAGAGGCGCCGCGACGTAGCATGTACACGCACGCATAACCACGGTGTGCAAGAAAGAAAATACAGCCACGCACGTACATACGGGCAGGGTCTCGACGCCTACTCGCAGACAATGCACGCCAGGGCTCGTGTACATGGCTGGGTCGGAACGGAGAAACAACGTCGTCGTTGTGTTCTTGGGGAGCCAACCGGCTGGGTCGGAACGGAATGCGTCGTCGTGTTCATCGGGAGGGCTTGGACGGAACAGCCGATGGAAACGAGGCCTGGCGTACCTCAGAATGGAGGAAACAGCCTTGTGTTCGACCAGCCACGTTCGAAACGGGATCATGTTCATCGGGAGGGGTCTGGCGTACTACAAAATGGAGGAAACAGACCTCCTACGGTCGAAACGGGGGTCCTATTGATCGGGAGGGGTGTGGCGTATCGCAAAACGGAGGAAACGGACTTGTGTTGGAGCGCTACGGTCGAAATAGGGGTCCTGTTCATCGGGAGGGGTGTGGCGTACTGCAAAACGGGAGTCCACGGGATACTGTTCATCTCCACCGTCGACCCCCTCCAGCCTCCACGAGCTACTGTTCATCCACCGTCGACCTCCTCCAGCCTCCACCGCGATCGTTCATCCACGGGCTCCTGTTCATCCAGCCTCCACCGCGCTACTCCATCGGCCATCGCTCAACCAGCCCTCTGCACGGGCTCTTGTTCAACCACCCCTCCACGGGCTACTATTCATCCAGCCCTCCATCGTCTACTGTTCATCCTGCCCTCCACGGGGAGGTCCTGTTCATCCTGCCCTCCACGGGGTCCTGTTCATCCAGCCCCAACCAGCTCGAACGATCGGGGTCCTGTTCATCCACCCCACCGGGAACTGTTCATCCAAACCCCCCAGCAACGCTCATTGTTCATCCAGAGGCAACGCCACGGGGTCCTGTTCATCCATCCCCACCGGGAACTATTCATCCACCCCCCGCGCAACGCTCGCTGTTCATTCAGAGGCAGCATCGATCGGCTTCAGTTAGCAGCAGTAGCTAAGGAATCGCTCGATCGGGTTCAGTTAACAGCCATCGATCGATCGCTCAGGTTCAGTAACGCGTAGCCTACAGTGCAATCTCTCGGGTTCAGTTAGAGCCCAACGCCTCGTACACATGCGCGTACGTACGAGAGAAACGTGCATCGCTCGGCCCCCGACCACCCACCGTAACCGGGGACTCTCCGATATTTTCCGCGCCCTCGCTTCTACCACGGTTTTTTCCGTCATGGACGGCCCAAAGAATGTCATGCAGCTGCGTCTCCGGCCCGCCCAGGACGAAAATCCCATTTTCTGTCATGATTTTTTGTCATAGAAGTAGGACCCCACCACATCTATGATGATACCGGGTTTAGTCACAAGTATCGTCATAGAAGTGTCATAGGTATGACAGAAAAGATTTTTGTTCGGCCCAATATGTCACGAATGTGTCTTTTTTTTTGTAGTGCTTCAAGCCAAATAGGGTGGCGTAGCAATTTCACGTAAGTATCCGAACTAGTAATCATCCCAACAAATAGTAGAGGAGAGTATTTATAAGTAGCATTTCTGTCACACACAAGTCTTCACAGTTCTTATGCGAAGTAACTACTTGTGATTCTGCAAATGCTGTATCAAGAGGCAAATAAACCAAATTAGTAAATATGACGAGTTTGCGGCGGTGAGAATAATAATAAAATATAAAGTAAAGTTGTTTTTTCCTGTAATGGAGAAGTTAGGTGCGGAGAGAATCCAGTACATGGTATAAATCAAGTGTGCTAGTGCGATGGTAATACCAGTTACCTTGTATCATGAGTATAGTATTTTGATTTGTTTGTTTGGTAGGTGGATCACCCTAAGGTTATGGAACTCCTTCTCGCGGGATTATATTTCCATGGTCCTGCTTCGCCATTGCCACAGAGTGGTCGTCTCCATAATTAAGGTCATTAGACCAGAACCAAACATTATTTTTACTGTATCACCATTATCTATTATTTTCTTCGGTCCTCATAGATGTCTCCACCTATCACGTCAGACGTTGCAGATTTTCTACACAATATGTGTTGCCTGTGTAGGTCTTGAGAGCATGTTGTTTGGGCCCTTAAATTGGACAACATGCATAGAGTTCACCACATAATAACAACTTACTGGATAGATCATAATACTACAAACATGAATGATGACATATAGAATAGGCACAAATGAATCTTACCACTCACCAACATCTCCCACACCTAGAGGGAAGTACTCACACATCATAAGAGAATAACCAATCATCTCGAAGAATTAACGCATGAAAACCAGATCAATAATACTGTGAAAATCCACAATAATATGAATGATCAAACAAGTCTCGGTCTCCATATGAGTATGAATAGAGGTTACAACTCAATCTTACAACTTGGAATTCCTCTTACAAAAGTGAAGGGTGAAATGATGATGGAGATGAAAGGACCGAAACTGAAGATCTTCGGTTCTTCAGATCTCCTCTCTCTGTTTTGGAAGTGGTAGTGCCTGCTAGGGTTCTTCAATGTGTGTTTACCCTTCATGAAAGTGTCTTGTATTGATAAGGTGGAGCTCCAGGCACCTCATATGACCATACATGCGAGCGGGTGCGCTCTCATGGAAGGCTGTCTTTCACTCTATTTTGCTGGTGGCCGAGCCTCCCATATGGAAGTTGCTCCATTTGGCTTGATTTGCAATAATTATTCTTGGTTTCCTTCCATATGCAATATTTCCTAGCAAACAATTGGAAAAAACAGTTTTTCTTTTCTCTTGAAGGATTAGTGTTAGAAATAACCGAGAAGCGGTATTAATCCGGTGAAAATCAAATAAAATCCCTTCAAATAATCATAAATTCTTGAGCTATCATTGGTCACAATAGGCTTGTAAATCCAAGTGTTCTTCTCCATATCCAAACCACTTGGAGCCAACAAACTTGGCAAACAAATTGCCAACAAAATCTTTCTAAGTGAATAATGATCATTGACTATTAAAGGACTACAGATGTTACAGTTGGGACAAGATGAAGATATGTGTCAATATAGCAACATGTACCCCCCTTCTCTTCTTCTTCAATTTCTCAACTTGGGGAGCATTTTATTGGTTCATCATTGGTAGTGGCTTTTCTTCAAATTGAGGTTAACCTTGAGATTGAACTGGAGGCCGCTTCCCTTGATGCTTCTCATTTGAAGCCTTCTTCTTCAATGGACAAGATCTGATATGGTGTCCAACATTCTTGCACTTGAAACATGCCATGTTGGCAGAATTCTTGACTTGGTCTTGTCCCTTCTTCTTTTTCTCAGACTTCTTGTTATTGGAGATGAAACCAAGTCCACCCTTGTCATGAGGGGATTTTTGAAAAATCAAGATAGTGTTGAGAGTGATATTTTCTTCATGACACATTTCCAAGTCTTTCTTCAAATTAGTGACTCGGGTCTTGAGCTCTTTGTTTTCCTCTAATCAACAAAAGTACTATAGGAATTAGAAGCTTCATCGTTAGAGCAACAAGGCTAGGAGATCAATTCATGACAATAAGTCGCAACAATATGTATAGACTAGGACCAGCACAAGTAAATAAAGCATTTTGAGCATAAATAGTTCTAATGTCCACATGAGGCTCTACCTTAGTCACAATAGACTCATACGCTAACTTTATCCAATCATGGAAAATTAGAAGGCAGTTATGAGAGCCTGAGAGCTTCTTATGGCTTTCTTCCAATTTACCATAATTGCTAGTTAGCAAATCAAGTTGAGACCTTAGCTCAACAATCTCCTTAAACATAGATGCTTCAAAAGAGGTAGAGTTAGTAGCACAAGCATCATTGAAAATATGAGAAGAGCTAGAAGATACAAGAGACTTCACGTGAGTAGCTTGAAGTTCCTCATACGACTTAGAGAGTTTGATGAGCTCCGCTTTGACATTCTTGTAACCAA
The DNA here is from genome assembly GCA_021605145.1 of Aegilops bicornis. NCBI lineage: Eukaryota > Viridiplantae > Streptophyta > Magnoliopsida > Poales > Poaceae > Aegilops > Aegilops bicornis. Next base: position 259,069,848 of record CM038670.1, on the reverse strand, counting down.
GGTCAAGGTTATTCTCGAAATTCTTTAAGTTGATCATGAGAAACTTCAAACTCTTCTTTAGAGGATTCTACATGTCTTATAGTTTCAAGACCATAAAGAAGATTATGTTCAATAAGTAAATCATTACACTGCCCAAAATGGGCAATAAGATCTTAAAACATCACATAAGTCTTCTTATTAACCCCATGAAGAGCTTTACTAATTCCATCAATTTCCTGACTCATATCAGTATTAGTTTCATCATCACACTCATCATTATCACTACTAGGAGTAGATGATACCTCCATAATACCTCTTGCCATGAGGCACATGTGAACATTGGAGGTTGATAAAAATTCTTTTGGAGGGGAGGATTCTTCATCTTCAAGAGTAGGATGTTCATGTCCATCATATTGACACTCGTAGCATTTCCTCTCCAACATGGTGATTTCCTTCTTTGCCCTTGTGGCAAATTCTCCATTAATGATGTGTGCACTATTTTCCTTATTTCCTCTACATTGTTAGTCAAACAACAACTAGAGGAAATAGAAGCATATAGATCATGAAAACAAGGAATATCAAGCATGTCATCACAAAAAAATTCAAGGAAGATCTCTATATTGTATGCTTGGACTAACAAAACAAGAATGCATGTCATTTTTATAGATGTGATCAAGTTCATAAAATCTACAACATTAGCATTTATACATGAAAGATCATCAATGTTGAGCACAACATCATCATCACATATGATATTTCCACTCACCATGTCATTACCTTGGGACAAGCCATATGATGGTGAGGTAGAAGAAGTCGGAACATCCAAGCACCCGAAGGAGGAAGCAATATGGAGTTCTTCATGATTTGAAGATGTGGAGAACTCATCACTTAACTCCCCCAAAATATGATTTACCACATCAAGATTAGACCCACCATATATTTCTTTAAGTTTGGTCCACATCTCATGGGCCATCACACAAGTCATGATCGACTCAAACACCACGAGGGAAACATATCGAATTATGGCATTCTTAGCACCATACCCAAAAAGCATATTATCATTTTTTCCTCAATAGTTGGAAAAAGTTCGTCCTTTCAAGGAGAATCCCCTACAAGAACAATTCACACAAAATTTGGACCCATGGCCCGGAAATGACAAAGTATGCAAATTTTCTAGAAGTGGTAGTTTGTGCCACAGCGCAATATACCACTAGTTGACATCTTTACTCTCTAAGCGGTGAAGCCTACCAAGGAGAAACCTGGCTCTGATACCAATTGAAAGGACCGAGATGACAACTAGAGGTGGGTGAATAGGCATTTTGTAACTTCTACGGATTTGGCTTTATACTAATGCCGAATTAAAATAAATGGATACTTTTGAAATACACATCCTAAATATGATAGGCTCAACTAAGTGCACATAAGGAAACAAGAAGTCAAAACAATATCAAAAGATATGGAAATGTAGGAGGAACTAAGCAATTCAAACTAGTACAGATATATCAATATGAGAAAGGATGAATTGTGGAAAGTAAAAGGTGTGAGAATAACCACACATGAGTGGGGGACGCAGATTTATCCCAAAGTTCACACTCGTGAGAGTGCTAATTTCTGAGAGAGCGATGCTGAGGCCAAAGCTCCGGAATGCCACCAAGTGGCTCACCGCATTTTTCCTTTCGAGTCACCCCCATGGACGAGCCTTGATTCACTCGTGGTTGGTATTGAAGGCAACCACCACACCTTTATAAATTTCTCTAGAGCACACCATAAGCAAGGAAGCTTCCAGAGGTACCTTGAACACCTAGGCCACTTCATACCCTTACCTGGATCATGCCACAAAAGGAAGTTTCTGGGGGAACCTCGTGTGACGCCCCCGATTTAACCGTACACTAATCATTCACGCAAACGTGTACGATCAAGATCAGGAACTCACGGGAAGATATCACAACACAACTCTAAAAACATAATTAAGTCATACAAGCATCATTATACAAGCCAGGGGCCTCGAAGGCTCGAATACAAGTTCTTGATCATAGACGATTCAGCGGAAGCAACAATATCTGAGTACAGACATAAGTTAAACAAGTTGCCATAAGATGGCTAGCACAAACTGGGATACAGATCGAAAGAGGCGCATGCCTCCTACCTGGGATCCTCCTAACTACTCCTGGTCATCGTCAGCGGGCTGCACGTAGTAGTAGGCACCTCCGGTGTAGTAGGAGTCGTCCTCAACGGTGGCGTCTGGCTCCTGGGCTCCGACATCTGGTTGCGACAACCAGGTAGAAGGGAAGGGGGAAAAGGGGGAGAAAAGCAATCGTTAGTGCTCATCCAAAGTACTCGCAAGCAAGGAGCTACACTACATATGCATGGATATATGTGTAAAGAGGCAATATCGATGGACTGAACTATAGAATGCTAGAATAAGGGGGGATAGCTAGTCTTATCAAAGACTACGCTTCTGGCAACCTCCGTCTTGCAGCATGTGGAAGAGAGTAGACTGAAGTCCTCCAAGTAGCATCGCATAGCATAATCCTACCCGGCAATCCTCTCCTCGTCGCCCTGTTAGAGAACGATCACCGGGTTGTATCTGGCACTTGGAAGGGTGTGTTTTATTAAGTATCCGGTTCTAGTTGTCATAAGGTCAAGGTACAACTCCAAGTCGTCCTGTTACCAAAGATCACGGCTATTCGAATAGATAAACTTCCCTGCACGGGTGCACCACATAACCCAACTCGCTCGATCCCATCTGGCCGGACACACTTTTCTGGGTCATGCCCGGTCGCGGAAGATCAACACACCGCAGCCCCACCTAGGCCAACAGAGAGGTCAAACGGTCTAAACCTAAGCGCACAGGGTCTGGGCCCATCGCCCTTAGCACACCAAGACGTTGCGTCTGTGACGAAGCGAACCTAGCAACCTCCATTACAAAGGAAGTCACGTTACAGCGGTCCAATCTGGCGTGCGCTCGATCGGCCTGATGTCACGAAGGCTTCGGCTGATACCACGACGTCGAGTGCCCATATCTTTCCCACATAGTTGGTTAGTGCGTATAGACCAAATGGCCAGACTCAAATACCAAGATCTTGTTAAGCGTGTTAAGTATCCGCAAACGCTGACCAGGGCCAGGCCCACCTCTCTCTTAGGTGGTCTCAACCTGCCCTATCGCTCTGCCACAAAGTAATAGTCGGGGGCCGTCGGGAACCCAGGCCCACCTCTACCGGGATGGAGCCACCTGCCCCTTCAGCCCCCATCTCCGAACAGTATCATAAGTAATGTAACAGTATAAAGTATATGGCATATGCCCGTGATCACCTCCCGAGTGATCACGGCCCAGTAGTATAGCATGGCAGACGGACAAGAGTGTAGGGCCACTGATGGAACACTAGCATCCTATACTAAGCAGTAGGATAGCAGGTAAAGGTAACAACTGTAGCAACAATGACAGGCTATGCATCAGAATAGGATTTATAGAAAGCAGTAACATGCTACACTACTCTAATGCAAGCAGTATAGAAAAGGAATAGGCGATATCTGGTGATCAAGGGGGGGGGGGGCTTGCCTGGAAGCTCAGCCGAGAAGGTGGGGTCGTCAACATCATAGTCGTACTGGGTAGCAGCGGCGTCGGTCTCGGTGTCTAGCGAGAGAAGATGGGGAAGAAACAATAAATACGATGCAAACAAATGCATGACGATGCATGACATGACAAAGCGTGATGCTAGGCGTGCCCAATCGCGGTAGTAGGTGATACCGGCGAAGGGGGGAAACATTCGGGAAAGTATTCTCGGTGTTTCGCGTTTCCGGACAAAGGAACCGGAGAGGGAAAGTTTCGAGTTCGATAGGTTATGGATGTGTGGCGGACGAACGGGCTGCGCATCCGGGTTGGTCTCGTCGTTCTGAGCAACTTTCATGTTGAAAGTAATTTAACCCGAGTTACGGATTAAAAGATATGATTTTCTAAAGATTTACTAATTTCTGAAATTTAATTAATCATTAATTTAATTTGAAATTGGATTAATGACATCAGCATGATGTCATGTTGACATCAGCAGTAAACAGGGATTGACTAAGTCAAATTGGCATGTGGGTCCAGTGGGACCCACCTGTCATACCCTGTTTAGGTTAATTAGGTCTTAGTTAAACTAATTAGTGTTTAATTAAATAACTATAGTTAATTAGATTAATTAAACAGTATTAATTAACTTAATTAATTCACTTATTAATTAATTAATTATTAATTTTATTAAATAAATTATTATTATTATTATCATTATTATTATTATTATTATTATTGAAACGTTCTCAGGGGCTGGGCCCTAGCTGCCATAGGCCCCATGGGCCTTAAACGCACGGCACGCGTTAGCAGTGATGGTGCGGCGCCCGAACGGACGGGTGCCTGAGGGGGCACCGAGCAGGCCCGACGCACGCCGGCGAGGGCGCCGGCCGGAGCCAGGGGAGGCGGAGTAGGGGGAATGACCGCGGCGGCGGAGGTGGCTGCGTAGGGGAGCCTGAGGGGTGGCGGGCAACGCCGGGTCCACGGTGACCAACAGTGGGCGCGACCACGGTGTGCGCAAGACGGAAGGAGGTCAGCGGGCGTGCCGCGAAGCGATGTCCTGGCGCGCCACGCACCGGTGCGGACACGGAATGTGGAAGGCTCAGTGGCGCGAGGCTTCGTGACGAGCAGGGGGAAGGGGCGGTGACCAGCGGGCGAGGGACGACGGGCACGGCCGGTCGGTGTAGCGCGTGGCTGTGGCGCGCGGCCGGTGAGCTGGGCGAGCGCGAGGCGCAAGTGACGGTGATGGGGGAGGGAGTGCGAGGAGAGGGGACGGGAGCCCAGGGCCTCACCGCGGGTTCGCAGGGTCAAGGGCAGCAGGCTCGACGGAGGTCTTGGACGGCGGGGCGGTGGCGACTCGGGCGGTTCGGCGAGGAGGAGGACGAGGACGACACGCGTGGGGAGGAGACGAGGTCGAGGCGGCGTTGGCGATGTCGGAGTGGTCCGGCAAGGGGCGGCTCCGGGCCGGGCTGTGGGCGGGCGAGGGCGAGGCGGCGTCGGGCTGCGTCGGGGTTCAGGTAGCGAGTGGCAGCCTCCTCCTGTCGATCCCGATCCAAATCAGGGGAGAGGGAGGGAGCGAGTGGGGCGAGTGGGGCGTGGGTGCAGGTCAGGGTTTGCGGGGGTGGGGGATAAGGAGAGGGAGTGGTGGCCGGTTGGGCCGGTGGGTTTGCCCAGTAGGGTTGTGGCCTGCTGGGCCGGAGCCCAGTGGGGGGGGGGGGTTGCTTTCTCTTTTTTTTGGTTAGTTTGTTTTCTGTTTTTGTATTTTCTTTCTTTTATTTATTTTCTATTCTGTTTTATTTCATTTTAAATCATTTAGGCAATTTTTAAAAATGAGTTTGCTGCACTATAATTACCTATGCCATTTTTGGCACAGCCCGAACATTTTTTTATATCTTTTGAAAACTTTTATTGTTGACATTAATTTGAATTTGAATTTTCAAGTGGTTTCGAGTTAACCCGAGATTAACTACAGAGACAGAGGTGAGACGGCACCACTAACGTGAGATTACTGTCGCATGATTATCCGGGCGTTACAAATCTCCTCCACTACAAGAAATCTCGTCCCGAGATTTAAGAGGGGAGTAAGGGGGAAAGTTCTGGTTACGATATTCTAACGGATCTTCTCGGTCTTGGTTGCTCTTCTCGAAGCGGTCGACCCACTACGTTGATGTCTCCATTTCTCTGCTTCATGTCATCATGATGAAGACGGCATCCTTTCTTTGGAAACTCCATCGCGCTTACGAAAGAATAAAGGGGGAGTATTTGGGGAGAACAGACCTCTACAATGTTTGCTTATCTAGCAGATAACATTAGGGAAGGTGGCGGAAGTAACTCTCGAATTGAAACTTTAGACATTATTGAGAGCAAAGCGAGGTGGTATCCTGAGAAGTTTCGAGCAGATAGACAATCGTTCGTTGCCTGAAACAGAGTGTGAAAGGGGTTCAGAGCAATGGTAATAAGTATTGCGTCGGTGGCTCGTGAATTACTTACGAGGCCATGCGCGAGGAATAACTATGGAAACAGGGGGTGTACAGGGGAATCAGGTTTCGATCCTGTGGAACTGTGGGTTATGGGCCCACCATGTGGGATAAAAAGTAGAAAGGGCGGTGATATTTTGCATAGTCATGATAACAAGGCATGTCAGAGGATAGCCCGTCAGTTATGTCAGCAACAACATCGGTACCAAGGGCGAGGGACGAAGAGAACCATTCTCCTGCTTGTCGAAACGAGCCGGACCAATAGGCAAAGTTCTCGTCCATCGGTGGTTACCGGAATATCATCAACAATAGTAACAGGGTCTTGCTGACAGAATTGTACACCGAGGTGTTTATATAAGCAGGGAATTATCACTGCTCAGTTAAGTAGATTACAAGAAAGGCTAAACAAAACAATGGAAAGGAAAATGCATTTAAACACATATTTCAGGGGTATATCCTTCCCAAGGACAAGCAGAGCATGATATCAATGACATGATATAATGCAGAAAACCCTTTAGGAAAGGGAAGAGAAATTTCATGACATTACCCATACAACGGTGTTTGGATAATTGAGCAGGAAACATTTAGCATTGGGCTTCAAATGTTCCTGTTGAAAATTGGAGTACCATAGACATGCTTCGAGATAGCATTGACATGGTCTTCAAGCAAAGGTCGGACTTGGGATATACAAAGGATCCATCAGGATAACTTATTAAACAAAGCATTCAATTTCCTCGTTGAAAAATGTTTAACCTAGTTAAAAAGGAAACTATAACACTAGGTCCTCTAGTCAGCTGCGCTAGGCATGACATCACCTTACCGAGTCGTATAAAGACCAATGTTATAACTCTTGAAAAAAAATTCCAACCATCATATCTGACCGAGATTTAGATCTGATTGGCGTCAGGATACCTCGGACTCGGGATGCCTGAGAAGAAAAGGTGCAACACAATTGACGAGATGACATTATAAGATTATCGGGCAATGACTATGGAAGCGAGTTCCAAAACAAGATTTTATCAGTAAACCAAGGAGAGGATGAGGAGGTGGCTGATGAACTCAGCGACAATTCATCAAGATTTCCAAAGGATGGATTTCCACAATTAAATATTGAACGAAAATGCACCTGGAAATATGGACCAAGTAGGACGTTCAAAGTTAGAATGGTGATTCGATAACGAAACTATCGGCCATTCACTTCAAAACAATAGGGTTGCTAGAGATATCAAATTCCCACAACAGAGTTCACTCAACACGGGGACCAAGAAAAGAATGGTGATGGCGAGAAGCATCAATTTAACAAGAATTTCTTAAAAGGTGGTGCAATCCTCACAACATTTTTGACATAAAAGATGGTAATACTCCAATGTATAGAAGAAAAATGTTGGGTAGCAACGAACTCAAGGTATAACACAAAACACGAACAAGTTTGTGTCGGAGGGAAGGCAATAAAGTGGCCGATGATAACACGACTCATCGAGGGCAAGGATGGTATTTCTCTTCATGAATCCGATTGATATCCTGGAAGAGCTCATAAGGTTGATGATGATCACGACACATTTGTCGAGAGATTTCATGAAGATGTAATCAATCAGCGACGACATCGAGTCAAAGGAATGATGAAGCAAAAGGTTGGGTACGACACAAACTCAAAATCAAGTCTGTTCAAGGAGAAATTATATGACGAGGAAGATCGTGGAAGATTAGCTTACCATCTAAATCTGTGCTCCGGAAAGAGGGGCCAGGTAGCACAGTTAAAAAGTTGCACAATAATGATATAGTCGATCAGGCTAGCAATGACTTGAAGGATTAATAAACTCATAAGCAATGAAGAATACTTAGAGTTATTGAATCGAAGTGCGGAATTGATTCACTTATCAGTGTTCTCGGTTGACGACAACCCAGAACCCAGGAAAATTGGAATCGGTGAGAAATAACAGTTGATGAAGAACCCATAAGAAGTTATGTAGTTCCATGATATTCTCGCGGTACGAGAGGGTATACTCAAGGGTAGAGCGGGATAGAGGTTGGACAAGTGAAATCATTTGCAGAAGGCAAGCACTTAAACTTGTCCAAGAAATGGGATCAAAGAAGAACAATATGGTCGAAACCACGGTCGCAAAAGACCAAGCATAGATAAGAGAAGAAGTTATAATAAGGGAATTATTATTACTACGAGAAGCTTCCATGATAAGTTCCACCTCGGGTCCATGGGCATGAACACAAAGTTCAAGGTCGACTCCCACTTCTCCAAAGCATAACCTTACATTCACTTCTCGTTTCGATAATGGAATTAGTGTTGAAAGTTTTACCTGGTGAAATACCAGATGAGTATGACCCGTGAAAACTTCCGAGTTCACACATATCAAGGAAGGCATAGGTTCAACCGATCAGGGCATCTTAGGAACATATACCACAAACTTCGGGGTAAATAATACAAGCTCGAAAGTAGAGCATTGTTCAAAAGCAGATGATACAATTTACCAAAGGCATTATATACCCGTGGAAATGCCCTCAAGGTTATTCAATATGAAGGACACTGTCATATAAAATCCAACAAAGGAACCGATGGTCCACAAGGGATCTGATGTGAGCATCGGTACTCAACCAGAGGAAGAAGAATGCACGGGCATCATATTATATAACATCTGAATAATTCGATGCTTAGATAACAAAGGAATTATGAATTCCAAAACAAAGGATCAGAAGCAGTCACTCTGATCAAGGATGGATAAGTTGGATAGATCAGAGGCACAATTGACGACAAATCGTTTGGTCGAGAACCAGCTCATGTTCAAAAATGATGTATGAGCCGGAAAGATAATTTAGAAGGGTTGATAGATGATTGTGTGCATTCGCACACATGTTGAATCAATAGGATCAAAATGACGGTGTCAAAAGATACTAGTGAATATTGCCGATATATGGGAAGCATCCATAATGCAAGTAGACAAGTATTTGCGAGAAATAAAGCTGCTAAGGATTTTCGGAGGATTGAATAGTATTTCAAAGACTTTTGTGAAACACACGAACAAGCGGGGATGAGCGGATACTCAGAAAGTGCGAGAAATTATTCTTAGGGGTATTCAGGTGGCAAAGAACTGCAAGGCAGTGGGCACAAAATATTCACGGGGTATCTTGTAATAACAAGATCGACTGGGAATAAAAGTAAGCACGACAGGTGTAAGTATTTATCCATAGGGATATTTCGGTGGAAGGGAATTGCAAAAGCAACGGGCACAAGGTCTCGAGAGAAAATCGGAGAGTATCTTCGAAATCTTCTGGTGCAGCCGGCGATCATCTGGACTGAAGGGGCTCTCCAGGAGAAAGTATTTTCGAGAACCTAAAGTTAGATTTTAGTAAAAATCGTTTAACCCGAATAGAAGAGAGTTCAGAATCCCGGAGTAAAGATCGAGGAGTAAAAGATCCTAATACCACCCAATGGCGACATGGGCTCATGGGCCGCACAGCCATGTTAGTAAAAAAATTCAATGTCTAGACTCGACTTCGGCCAAGGAGTGTGGAAGGGGGATTCCTACAGGCAGTCGGCTCTGATACCAACTTGTGACGCCCCCAATTTGACCGCACACTAATCATTCACACAAACGTGTACGATCAAGATAAAGGACTCACGGGAATATCACAACACAACTCTAAAAACATAATTAAGTCATACAAGCATCATAATACAAGCCAGGGGCCTCGAAGGCTCGAATACAAGTGCTCGATCATAGACGAGTCAGCGGAAGCAACAATATCTGAGTACAGACATAAGTTAAACAAGTTGCCATAAGATGGCTAGCACAAACTGGGATACAGATCGAAAGAGGCGCAGGCCTCCTGCCTGGGATCCTCCTAACTACTCCTGGTCGTCGTCAACGGGCTGCACGTAGTAGTAGGCACCTCCGGTGTAGTAGGAGTCGTCGTCGACGGTGGCGTTTGGCTCCTGGGCTCCTAAATCTGGTTGCGACAACCAGGTAGAAGGGAAGGGGGAAAAGGGGGAGAAAAGCAACCGTGAGTACTCATCCAAAGTACTCGCAAGCAAGGAGCTACACTACATATGCATGGGTATATGTGTAAAGAAGCAATATCGATGGACCGAATCGTAATGCCGTAATAAGGGGGATAGCTAGTCTTATCGAAGACTACGCTTCTGGCAGCCTCCGTCTTGCAGCATGTAGAAGAGAGTAGACTGAAGTCCTCCAAGTAGCATTGCATGGAATAATCCTACCCAGCAATCCTCTCCTCGTCGCCCTGTTAGAGAATGATCACCGGGTTGTATCTGGCACTTGGAAGGGTGTGTTTTATTAAGTATCCGGTTCTAGTTGTCATAAGGTCAAGGTACAACTCCAAGTCGTCACATCTTGAAGATCACGGCTATTCGAATAGATAAACTTCCCTGCAGGGGTGCACCACATAACCCAACACGCTCGATCCCATTTGGCCGGACACACTTTTCTGGGTCATGCCCTGCCGCGGAAGATCAACACGTTGCAGTCCCACCTAGGCCAACGGAGAGGTCAGCACGCCGGTCTAAACTAAGCGCACAGGGGTCTGGGCCCATCGCCCTTAGCACACCGCACGCAGCTGACGTCTGCCGGAAGCGCACCTAGCAACCTCCATTACAAAGGAAGTCACGTTCACGCGGTCCAATTCGCGCGCCGCCGGTCGGCCGACGTCACGAAGGCATCGGCTTATTCCACGACGTCGAGTGCCCATATCTTTCCCACGTAGTTGGTTAGTGCATATAGACCAAATGGCCAGACTCAAATACCAAGATCTCGTTAAGCGTGTTAAGTATCCGCGAACGCCGACCAGGCTGTGCCCACCTCTCTCCTAGGTGGTCTCAACTCGCCATGTCGCTCCGCCACAAAAGTAACGATCGGGGCCGTCGAGAACCCAGGCCCACCTCTACCGGGATGGAGCCACCGCCTTCACCCCATCTCCTAACAAAGATCATAAGTAATGTAACAGTATAAAGTATATGACATATGCCCGTGATCACCTCCCGAGTGATCACGGCCCAATAGTATAGCATGGCAGACGAACAAGAGTGTAGGGCCACTGATGGAACACTAGCATCCTATACTAAGCAGTAGGATAGCAGGTAAGGGTAACAACTGTAGCAACAATGACAGGCTATTCATCAGAATAGGATTAATCGAAAGCAGTAACATGCTACACTACTCTAATGCAAGCAGTATAGAGAAGGAATAGGTGATATCTGGTGATCAAGTGGGGGGGGGGGCTTGCCTGGAAGCACATCCGGGAAGGAGGGGTCGTCAACACCGTAGTCGTACTGGGTAGCAGCGGCGTCGGTCTCGGTGTCTAGCGAGAGAAGAGGGGGAAGAAACAATAAATACGATGCAAACAAATGCATGACGATGCAAGACATGACAAAGCGTGATGCTAGGCGTGCCCAATCGCGGTAGTAGGTGATACCGGCGAAGGGGGGAAACATCCGAGAAAGTATTCCCGGTGTTTCGCGTTTTCGAACAGAGGAACCGGAGGGGGAAAGTTGGGAGTTCAATAGGTTAGGGATGTGTGGCGGACGAACGGGCTGTCTCGTCGTTCTGAGCAACTTTCATGTTGAAAATAATTTAATCCGAGTTACGGATTAAAAGATATGATTTTCTAAAGATTTACTAATTTCTGGAATTTAATTAATCATTTAATTTAGTTCGAAATTGGATTAATGACATCAGCATGATGTCATGTTGACAACAAGCGATCAACGAGGATTGACTAAGTCAACCGACATGTGGGTCGATGGGACCCACTGTCATCTACTCGCTTAGGTTAATTAGGTCTTAGTTAAACTAATTACTATTTAATTAAACTAACTATAGTTAATTAGATTAATTAAACAGGATTAATTAACTTAATTAATTCACTTATTAATTAATTAATTGTTAATTTTATTAAATGAATTATTATTATTATTATTGAAAGGTTCACACGGGCTGGGCCCCAGCTGTCATAGGCCCCATGGGCCTTAACGGGCACGGGCACGCGTTAACGGGCGGTGGTGCAGGCGCCCAAACGGACGGGTGCCCGAGGAGGCACCGAGCAGGCCCAACGACGCCGGCGCCGACGCCGCCGGAGCTGTGGGAGGCGGCGGAGGGAATGACCATGGCGGCGGAGGTGGCTGCGGGGAGCCGCAGGCGGTGGCGGGCAACGCCGGGTCCACGGTGACCATCAGGCGCCACGGGCGCCAAGATGGGAAGGAGGAGGGCGTGCCCGTAGGCGCTGGCGCAGGCGCCGCCACGCACCGGGCGCGACACGGGCGAATGTGGGAAGGCATGTGGCGCGAGGCTTCGCGACGAGCAAGGGGAAGGGGCGGTGACCAGCGGGCGGGGGACGACGGGCACGGCAGGTCGGTGTAGCGCGTGGCCAAGGCGCGGCCGGCCGCGATGAGCGCGGGGCGGGAGCGCTCGAGGTGCGGCGACGGTCGCGAGGGGAGGGAGTGCGAGGAGAAGGGGCGGGAGCCCGGGGCCTCACCGCGGGTTCACAGGGTCAAGGGCAGCGGGCTCGACGGAGGTCGGGGATGACGGGGCGGTGGCAACTCGGGCGGTTCGGCGAGGAGGAGGACGAGGACGACATGCGTGGGGAGGAGACGAGGTCGAGGCGGCGTTGGCGATGGCGGAGCGGTCCCATGAGGGGCGGCTCGGCTGGCTGTGGCGAGGCGAGGCGGCGCTGGAGGCGCGGGGTTCAGTGCAATGAAGCGGTGGCATCCTCCTCTCGATCCCATCCAAATCGGGGGAGAGGGGGGAGCGAGTGGGTCGAGTGGGGCGTGGGTGCAGGTTAGGGTTTGCAGGGGTGGGGATAAGGAGAGGGAGTGGTGGCCGATTGGGCCGGTGGGTTGGCCCAGTAGGGATGTGGCCTGCTGGGCCGGAGCCCAGTGGGGGGGGTTGCTTTCTCTTTTTTTGGTTAGTTTGTTTTCTGTTTTGTTATTTTCTTTCTTTTATTTATTTTCTATTCTGTTTTATTTCATTTTAAATCAGGCAATTTCTAAAAATGAGTTTGCTGCACTATAATTACCTATGCCATTTTTGGCACAGCCCGAACATTTTTGTTATATCTTTTGAAAACTTTTATTGTTGACATTAATTTGAATTTGAATTTTGAAGCGGTTTCGAGTTAACCCGAGATTAACTACAGAGACAGAGGGACGCTGCACCATTAACGTGAGATTACTGTAGCATGATTATCCGGGCGTTACACCTCGACCACCTGGGCCTCTTCACAAACTTCTCGAAGATATCGCTAGACCATCTACGAGGCGAAAGCCTCGAAGTAAGAAACTCACATGATCTCACTAATAAAATCGATGCGGGGAGCTCAAACCAATGCATCAAATGCAAAGCAAGACCAAGTGACAAATTCCCTACTCACTCTCTGAATCTCACAAGATGCAACTCGAGAAAGTAGGAGATTGAAGAGATGGGATACAATGGAGGAAATCAACAAATAACTCTTCACATAGAGGGAATATAGGGTTTTGGGAGAGGTGGTTTGTGGCTCAAAGTAATAAACTCACGGTCTCTCACTCGAACGAATCGATGTAGGGAAGAAGGGACCTTTTATGGCCAACCCCTAAAACTACCCCTTGGGGCTCCAACGAACACTTCCTAGACACCCGGTGCCCACGAGGGTCAAGACCTTGTGCCCGCAGGGTCCATGTGCCGACGGCCTCAAAACCCCGTGCCCACGGGGTACCCAGAAATAGCCCAAAGCAGGAAACACAAACATGCATAACTGTGGCACACAAACTCCAGTTTTGATGATCTTTGGCTTGTTTTAAAGCTATTGACAAGCTCAAGGTCCTCACGTAGAGAACCACCCAAGCTCAACAAGAAATAATGATGCAAAACATGCAAAGGTTGGAGATCTCAACATGCGACGTATTCAAGCTACTCTCCCGAAAGTCCCTCTTGATAATATGACTATCAAACCTATAATCTCGTCTCCCACGAAGCACCATGAGACTGGTAAAACTAGGAAAACCTAGCTAAGTTATACATTTGCCTTGCGTATTCCACTTTAGCTTGATGATGACTTTAATGCTTGCCTCAAGTTGGACACCTTTTCTTGACCACATACACTTGGTGAAGATATACAAATTGCTTCCTATATTGCAATGAGGGAAGCCTTCACTTAAGAACATCTTCACATGTAAAGCACAATGTGGATCGCAAGCTTCAAAGAATATAACCTCCGGATTCTCATCTTACACTTGGGACTTCTCAAACTCGATGACCATCACCACTTGATGTCATCCTCACATAGGCTACTCGAAATCTTTCTTTTGATGTAAGACCATGAGAAATACCTAACTGACAAAGACATAGCAAACACATTGCATGGGTTAGTGCACAAAATGCAATTCAAAATTACTTACTAAACCACTAGCTAGATCACATGATCCCATGCGGTACATTGTTTGTGCCTGTGTGTTGATCATCTGTATACAATCTTTGACCTTCATCTTGGTCAACCAACATCTTTAGTTCATGGTCCATATTGGTTTTTCAAATTCATCATGAACTCTTCATTTTAAGTCACTGCTTCAAGACTAGATCACTAATGACTCTTTCATGACCATATCAAGATTCACCACGAACATCATATTGGTCATCACTTGCTCTTTTAAATGCCCATCACAAACTCTTTAGAGGCACAATGAATTCTTCACTCTATTTTCTTGCTTCAAAACATGATCAAGCAAAAATCAACACATGAGATCATCATGATCTTCTTTTGATCCCACCATAGCTTGAATTCTTCTCTTTAATTATGCTCTCAAGACCTTGATTCTTATAAGCCCAAATGTGCAACCTTTGAGATCCCCCAAATGAACTCCACCACAAACATATTTGGGTAGACACTGAAATCAATCTTGGTGGCTTCATTAGATACATCCAAAAACAAACTAGCATACTCAGTAGGCAAGAGACCCAGAGAGTAAAAAAACCTAGGCCCCGTGTGCAAGGGGTAAGAGACCCCGTGCGCACTAGGTATCCAAAGATTGTAACACTCGAAGCCCATGCGCACGGGGAACAGGAAGCCCATGCGCACGAGGTGTCCAGAGAGAATAACATGAGGAATTCTTTGAGACGCTTTTGATGGAACCCTTCCCAAATAAATCCGACAAGCTTCATACATCACCGTGGAACATTTCTTCATATAATATACAATGCCCTTGATGCCCCATAGGAAATGTCATTCAATACCAAAGCTTAGAGAAAATCTTCATCTTTATTTTAATCATCCTTAAGGCACCATCTATGTTGTATTTTTTTCAAATATATCCCACTGAAAGCATTAGACCATAGATATGGTCATTAATTACCAAAACGACACTTAGGGACTACATGCCCTTTCTTCAGGTGTCATGTCCTCGTCACCGAGCATCACTGCTATACTGAGCAGTGAGAGCTCATTGCCTCGGTAGATCCATAGTCCATAGCGTGCAAAAAAGTTAAAGTCACCACTGGGGTGTAGCGTGATGATAAACCGGTTGTTTGGATTGGTGAAAAATCCGGCCCTCTACTAAGTTTCCTGGAAAAATTGAAGTGATACGTTATGTCATCGATATTTGGATTCCTTTGGTTGATGTAGCGGGCGAGGTGTCTAGCAGTGCCCTCCCCATCAGGTTCCCTACTCGGCTCAAGCACCGTAAAGATATTCAACATCATATCCACGCCCCGCCCCCAAGATCCTCCTGCTGCCCTGCAAGACTGCCCTTGCTCAACACATGCATAAGCATGCGCCACCAAGCTACTTCGGGTGGGTAGGAGCCTTACCGGCGCCCCATTTATCACGCCTATCGCCAACGGACAACATCAGATGAGTGTGCATTGAGATTGGAACGATACTAAGATGAAAACCGAATAGAGAATTATCGAAGAGAGGATCAATTTCCTGACCTGGGATGCACAATTTGTAAAGGTCACCCAGGGGTTCTTTCCTTCACGTCGTCAATATTAAGAGGGAGACCTAGTAAAGGAGGACGAATCGTAGACGTTGCACGCTCGGAGACATAGATTGTTTGAAGACTCTTGACACTCGTGTGCATGATCAGGAAGGCTTGACATGATCACCTGTGTTTCGCGTAAACCCTAAACCTAGCGCGTAGCCAGACGATGTTGTTTCCAATCGAAGTACTTTGCCGATCCAATTAGCAGAAGATCGGTTGAGACGTTGCTTTCCTTGGCGTCCACCCAATACAAGATCCAACCAAAAACACTTTTACACATGCAGTGCAGTACTGTACTCCTTAGCTATCATCTCCAGTGATTTGCAAAGCCATAAACACGTACGTACTCTATTGGGAAGCGCGGATCGGTCACTCACTGAAGAGAGCTAGCTACACACCGCAGCCACCGAAAGTAAAGAACAGAGAGCAGAGCGCAGAGCCATGACCCGCAAAAAAAGAAAGAGAAAAGAGAGCAGAGCCATAAGCACAACTGCACAAGCACGAGCACGAGCACCACCTTCGGCGCTGCTGCGTGGCTCGTCGTCTACCTCGCGCCCCACCCCACCAAGCCTTCATGAGACCAAACGTGGTTACAATAAAAACTAAAAAATAGAAATGCAACAAACTACCATCTGGCTTTGGCTGCTCTTAACAAAATATAAAAACCTTCACAATGGGGTCAGAAAAAATTCAGAGCCTGATTACAAACACAGCCTGGGATTCGATGCCGGCGGCTGTGAGCATGTGCCGAGCGAAGCTAAAGAAGGAAAAGGGCTCAATGGTAGGTGGTATATGCATATCCATCAGCTACGGATGCTGCCTACCCTTAGCTAGAAAGGTCCGCGAAATATCCGTATATGCAAAAAGTTTCACCTAAATCCATATATTTGCGTACTCAGTGGTAGTCGGTGACTCTCGCATGGAAACGCTCAGGTTAAATATGAAGCAAATCGCGCTGGAGAGAGGAGAGGGGACATCGACTCGGGAGTTGGGGAGCGCCGGTGCGTGTAGGGCACCCTGTCCACAAACGCGCACTTGATTGCAGCCATGCATGATTCCATATGATGCGCCGCACGCCTAGTTGTCCTACATTCACGCCCATCGGCGCCGATAGACAACAACAACTGAGCAGCAGCGGCCCATAACTTATTAGCCTTTTTCTGCTAACAGTGTCATTCTAGAGCACGCGATTTTACTACTGTATTTTTGTTTTGACAAAGACAATCTCTCCATCTTAGCTAAAATATTTGGCGGGAATAGGTGACATCTGCCACCATTAGCCTAGTACTCCCTCCGTTCCTAAATATTTGTCTTTCTAGCCATCTCAAATGGACTACAACATACGGATGTATGTAGACATGTTTTAGAGTGTAGATTCATTCATTTTGCTTCGTATGTAGTCATTTGTTGAAATCTTTAGAAAGACAATTATTTAAGAACGGATGGAGTACTATATACGAGTTGCGCTCACTGCTTCCTTACGCCTCCGTGAATAAAGATTGGTGTCAACATAGCCCGATAAGGCTGTCTAACGGTGGTACACATGGCCGTGTCGAACGCAACGGCATTGTTATTTTTTGTTTTTATTTGTGCTTGATCAATTGGGACTCACTTCATGATCACCAACCTGCATCAAACAGCAGAATAAAGGGAGAATCTCAAATCGCATGCGCATGCAGGCCCAAGTTACTCCCCGATGGAATTGGCAGAAGAATCTTCTTCGGTTGAGACGTTCCTTTCCCTGGCCTCCAACCCCCATCTTCTTACTTTTAAAGCCATTTAACACCCACTGGAGAGAGTACCTAGCTAGCCACTGCACGCACACCCACCAGTCACACAGAGCACAGTACAGAGAGCAGAGCCATGAACAAGGAGAAGCATCACAGGAACGAGCACCACCTCCGGCGCTGCTGCGGAGGCTTCGCGGCGTGCCTCCTGGCGCTGGTCGTCGTCGTCGCATTCATCGTGCTCGTTGTCTACCTTGCGCTCCGTCCCACCAAGCCTTCCTTCTACTTGCAGGACCTGCAGCTCCACTCCATCAACCTCGGGGACCCCTCCCTCTCTGCCACCGCGCAGGTCACGCTCGCCTCCCGCAACCCCAATGACCGCGTCGGCATCTTCTACAGGCGCCTCGACGTCTTCGTCACCTACCGCGACGAGCCCGTCACCGTGCCGATCTCCCTGCCGCCCATGTACCAGGGCCACCGGGACGTCACCATTTGGTCCCCCGTGCTGTCCGGGGAGTCCGTGCCCGTCGCCGGATACGTCGCCGAGGCCATGAAGCAGGACATCGCCTCCGGGTACGTGTCGCTGCAGGTCAAGATCGACGGCCGCGTCAAGTGGAAGGTCGGGAGCTGGGTCTCCAGCAGCTACCACCTCTTCGTCAGCTGCCCCGCCATGCTCGCCGCCGGCCCCGGCGGCATGCCGCTCGGGGGTGGCCCCAACGGCACCGGGGGCGCCGTTGCGTCACTTAAATTCACGCAGCCGACAGGGTGCACCGTCGGCACGTGATAGAATGGACTCTGCATACGGTCGCACGTCCGTACTGTAAGTGGAAGGAACTACATAGCGCGGTTCTTCGGTTGTTCTGTTTATTGTAGTAGTAATATATAAATTGTCTAAAACTCTTAATTTCTGTATGTCTCGTTAAGAATAAACTGTGTTGATGCATGTACTCATTCAATTTTGGAATTCATGGGTGCGATTCCTATTTTGCCTATTATGTACATAATGTTCATGTCTGTTCTTAGATATAACTAGAAGAACGCCCGTGCATTGCAACGGGGTCATATTAACTTTAAGAGTTCAATATTAATATACTCATACATATCAAGTGACATTGGCGACCTTTTTTACCATCAAATTCTCACACACACTCTCTCTCCCTCCCTCTTCCTCACTCTCTCTCCCCCTCTCCCCTCTCTCTCTCTAACACACATACATATCCATCTTATTGGATACGCGACCATAATCCATCTATTTCACACACACGCGCTAGCGCATAACAATATGGATTATGTGTATTATATTTGCCGCCACAACTGAGAAAATTAAATTCATGTAAATGGGTCAGCCACAACTTCAAGAATACGTGGAGGAGGTGGCACGGGTCGGCATCGACACCGTCGGGCGCACGCCACGGGCCCGCTTCCAAGTGCGTCTGCGTGCCGGCCACCCACGCCGGATCCTTCAAGTGCCGCTTCCACCGCACCAACTCCCAGGGCCAGGGAAGCCGCCATTCTTCGCTTCTTCACGGCCGCGGCCAACGGTGCTGGCACCCGGCCTCGCCGTCCTCGTCCCCCGGCACCATCACGAGCCAGTGATGCAGCCCAAGCATCGGACTCGAGAATCAAGAACGCTCGACAACGGAGAGGGAAGGGAAGATCATATACATGTCATAAGAAAGGGAGTTTATTTACTGCTCCCTCGATGTATTGTTTCCTTTGTTTGGAGATTGATTACCATCCGTGAGTTAAGGTAAGGTTAATGTGATTGAGCGACTTTTCTGAAAATCAATTATTTGTTTTCTAATTAATGTGATTGAGTGATTTAAGGTAAGGTTAATTAATTTAGATTTGATCTTTAGAGATTGTTCGTGATTTATTCTACATTACCAAATAACTTGCGTCAGTATGGAAAGTTCTGATCTTTTCAGATTTCTTTCATTGTGTGAGAGGGTGACGCGAAAATAAACCGATGAAGTGGAAGGAGGGGATGAAAAAAATCTACAAAAAAAACCAGCGAAGGTGGGAGGAGGTAGCAAAAAAATCATAGGAGGTGGGACGAATGACATAATTAGTAAACAATTTCAGCGACAAAAGGATAAACAAATTGGATTTTTAAAACAAAACCTGCACCTGCACAAGTGGCTCACTCTTCACTTTTTGACAAAAACTTCCGAATAGCAATCTTGGTGAGTGATCTCGACCGGGTTCGATCGGCATGGCGTGTCGTTCCTCCAGAGTGGGTGCTGAGAGGAAGGATGGTGAACCACCATTGTCAATCGGCGGAGCTGCATCGTCATTTGGATCAGAGCATGGACGAAATCGAGATAGTAGAGGTTGAGGAATTTGTAGGACGTGAGGGTTTAGGGTGGGCATCACGAGAACTCACCCATATCTTGGGAGACGGCAGACCCGAGGTGCAGTCGTGTTCGTGCTTCAGGGGCTGCCACGTGTTGTCCTCGCCGCCATCGCCTGTTGGTGCCACTTCAGCGCCACGAGCATGGGACTGAGGGACGAAGGGAAGAGAAGGGAAGGAAGCGAGCTAATGACGTACCTATGTTTGGTATGTAATACCCTCCATTAAAAGTAGATATTTTCTTAAAATCGGTTATTTTGTTTCCTAATTAATGTGATTGAGCAATTTAAGGTAAGGTTAATTAATTTAGATTTGATATTTAGAGATTGATGGTGATTGATTCTTTCACATAAAGACATTACTAAAAATAACTTGCACCGGCATGGAAAGTTATGATCCGTTAAGATTTTTTTCATTGTGTGAGAGGGTGACGCGAAACTAAACCGGGGGGTGGGGGAGGGACGAAAAAAGCCCAGCGAAATAAAACGGTTGAAAGTGGTGGGACGAAAATAAACCGTACGAGGCTACCAACTGCTCCATTAGAAGTCTCTACTCTCGATCGCGGGTTTTTTCTTGGTTTTTCACAGCTGAGGGGGAGGTGGGAGGAAGTACCAAAGAAGTACCAAAAAAGACCGGGTGAGGTGGGATGAAAATAAAACCCGGAACGCGACCTACCAACTGACACATTAGGAGTAGAGACTAACCCATGCGTTGCAACAAAAAATAAACTATTTCCACAAAAATCTAAAAAACAATTTATGTCGGACACATCAAAGACTTTCAGATTTTGATTTTGATGCCGATCGACTCCTCGTACATTGATGACGGGCTAGAACTGGTCAGAGTAAGGTGGGCATTTGTGAGGTGGCGCCTATGACTGGAGCGTGTTGGTGAAGGGTACCGATTGCTCGACATGATTGTTATTGAAGACCGGAGGCCACGCCGAGCTGCACACACACCACATACACGTCCTACATGGGACGACGGCCAAATACTAATGGCAACGAGGTTGGACTATCGATTAATAAATGAATCAGGTCTTCTATCACAATCAAAAGCTAGGTTTTTTTTGCGAATACAATCAAAAGCTAGTTGAATTGGTTGAATCCTCCTGAACTGAAGGGAGGCAGTAAGAGTTCAATCCTCCACAGTAGAAATTTTTGCGTTTTGGACCAACGTGGCCCAGTTCGATGACGCGTGAAAAAAGGCACAGCGGGGTTGCTGCGTAGCGTAGGCAAAGGCCGAGTACGTCTGACCATCGTGGCCCAGTTCGATGTCGCTCGGAAAAGGCGCAATAGGGTTGTTGCATATTGTAGGCAAAGGCTGGGGAGTATGTGTGCGGCGCGGACGGGAGTCCCATCGTGAACGACGGATTTACAGGATCGATTCGTGGCATCTATTTTTTTTAGAAAACCCGCTTAACCGATAAAGGTGCAAGATTGATGTACCTTCTTTTACAGGATTTACATGATCGATTCGTGGCATCTATTTTTTTTTAGAAAACCCGCTTAACCGATAAAGGTACCCTTTTTTTACCATAAAACAGTAGGGAAAATCTCTATTGTGTGTCATTTTCATTATAAAGAAATCAGAGTGTTATGTTACAAATGCAACAACGGGGTTGCGTAGAGTTAGTGAATGTTCGCATGCGTTACATATGAGTAACTTATACACTATCTATCCAAGATCTCATTCCTTCTTTGATGCTAGGCTTTGTTGGGGAACGCAGTAATTTCGAAAAACTGCCTACACACATGCAAGATCTATCAAGATGATGCATAACAAAGTGAGGGGAGAGTGTAGTCCACGTATCCTCGTAGATCGTAAGCGGAAGCGTTATGACAACACGGTTGACGTAGTCGTACGTCTTCACGATCCGACCGATCCTAGTACCGAAAGTACGGCACCTCCGCGATCTGCACATGTTCAACTCGGTGACGTCCCACGAACTCTCGATCCAGCTGAGTATCGAGGGAGAGCTTCGTCAGCGCGACGGCGTGATGACGGTGATGATGAAGCTACCGGCGCAGGGCTTCGCCTAAGCACTGCAACGATATGACCGAGGTGGATTATGGTGGAGGGGGGCACCGCAGACGGCTAAGACAATGTATGTTGTTGTGTTCTAGGGTGCCCCCCTGCCCCGTATATGAAGGACCAAGGGGGAAGGCTGGCCGGCCCTAGGGCGCGCCAAGGAGGGGAGGAGTCCTCCTCCTAGTAGGAGTAGGACTCCCCCTTTCCTAGTCCTACTAGGAGGGGGAAGGAAGGAGGAGAGGGAGAAGGAAAGGGGGCGCCCCCCTCCCTAGTCCAATTCGGACCCAAGGGGGAGGGCGCGCGGCTTGCCCTGGATGGCCCTCTCTCTCTCCACTAAGGCCCATGTGGCCCATTAGTTCCCCCGGGGGGTTTCGGTAACCCCTCCGGCACTCCGATTTTCTCCGAAATCACCCGGAACACTTCCGGTGTCCGAATATAGTCGTCCAATATATCAATCTTTATGTATCGACCATTTCGAGACTCCTCGTCATGTCCATGATCACATCCGGGGACTCCGAACTACCTTCGGTACATCAAAACACATAAACTCATAATACCGATCGTCACCGAACGTTAAGCGTGCGGACCCTACGGGTTCGAGAACTATGTATACATAACCGAGACACGTCTCCGGTCAATAACCATTAGAAGAACCTGGATGCTCATATTGGTTCCTACATATTCTACGAAGATCTTTATCGGTCAAACCGCATAACAACATATGTTGCTCCCTTTGTCATCGGTATGTTACTTGCCCGAGATTCGATCGCCGGTATCTCAATACCTAGTTCAATCTCATTACCGGCAAGTCTCTTTACTCATTCCGTAATGCATCATCCCGCAACTAACTCATTAGTCACATTGCTTGCAAGGCTTATAGTGATGTGCATTACCGAGAGGGCCCAGAGATACCTCTTTGACAATCGGAGTGACAAATCCTAATCTCGATCTATGCCAACTCAACAAGTGCCATCGGAGACACCTGTAGAGCACCTTTATAATCACCCAGTTACGTTGTGACGTTTGGTAGCACACTAAGTGTCCCTCCGGTATTCGGGAGTTGCATAATCTCATAGTCATAGGAACATGTATAAGTCATGAAGAAAGCAACATAGTAAACGATCAAGTGTTAAGCTAACAGAATGGGTCAAGTCAATCACATCATTCTCTAATGATGTGGTCCCGTTAATCAAATGACAACTTATGTCTATGGCTAGGAAACTTAACCATCTTTGATTCAATGAGCTAGTCAAGTAGAGGCATACTAGTGACACTCTGTTTGCCTATGTATTCACACATGTACTAAGTTTTCGGTTAATACAATTCTAGCATGAATTATAAACATTTGTCATGATATAAGGAAATATAAACAACAACTTTATTATTGCCTCTAGGGCATATTCCCTTCAGACTTCCACTTGCACTAGAGTCAATAATCTAGTTCACATCGCCATGTGATTTAACACCAATAGTTCACATCCTCATGTGATTTAGCACTCTATAGTTCACATCGCCATGTGATCAATACCCAATGGGTTTACTAGAGTCTATAATCTAGTTCACATCGCCATGTGATTAACACCCAAAGAGTATTAAGGTGTGATCATGTTTTGCTTGTGAGAGATGTTTAGTCAATGGGTCTGTCACATTCAGATTCGTATGTATTTTGCAAATTTCTATGTCTACAATGCTTTGCATGGAGCTACTCTAGCTAATTGCTCCCACTTTCAATATGTATCCAGATTGAGACTTAGAGTCATCCGGATCAGTATCATAACTTGCATTGATGTAACCCTTTACGACGAACCTTTTTTCACCTCCATAACCGAGAAACATATCCTTATACCACTAAGGATAATTTTGACCGTTGTCTAGTGATCCACTCCTGGATCACTATTGTACCCTCTTGCCAAACTCATGGTAAGGTACACAATAGGTCTGGTACACAACATGGCATACTTTATAGAACCTATGACTGAGGCATAAGGAATGACTTTTCATTCTATTTCTATTTTCTGCCGTGGTCGAGTTTTGAGTCTTTACTCAACATCACACCTTGCAACACAGGCAAGAACTCTTTCTTTGATTGTTCCATTTTGAACTTACTTCAAAATCTTGTCAAGGTATGTACTCATTGAAAAAACTTATCAAGCGTCTTGATCTATCTCTGTAGATCTTGATGCTCAATATGTAAGCAGCTTCACCGAGGTCTTTCTTTGAAAAACTCCTTTCAAACACTCCTTTATGCTTCCAGAAAATTCTACATCATTTCCGATCAACAATATGTCATTCACATATACTTATCAGAAAGGCTGTAGTGCTCCCACTCACTTTCTTGTAAATACAGGCTTCACCGCAAGTCTGTATAAAACTATATGCTTTGATCAACTTATCAAAGCGTATATTCCAACTCTGAGATGCTTGCACCAGTCCATAGATGGATCGCTGGAGCTTGCACATTTTGTTAGCACCATTAGGATTGACAAAACCTTCTGGTTGCATCATATACTACTCTTATTTAATAAATCCATTAAGGAATGCAATTTTGTTTATCCATTTGCCAGATTTCATAAAATGCGGCAATTGCTAACGTGATTCGGACAGACTTAAGCATCGATACGAGTGAGAAAATCTCATCGTAGTCACCACCTTGAACTTGTCGAAAACCTTTTGTGACAATTTGATCCTTGTAGATAGTAACACTACCATCAGCGTCCATCTTCCTCTTGAAAATCCATTTATTCTCAATGACTTGCCGATCATCGGGAAAGTCCACCAAAGTCCATACTTTATTCTCATACATGGATCCCATCTCAGATTTTATGGCCTCAAGCCATTTTGCGGAATCTGGGCTCATCATCGCTTCCTCATAGTTTGTAGGTTTGTCATGGTCTAGTAACATGACTTCCGGAACAAGATTACCTTACCACTCTGGCGCGGAACGTACTCTGGTTGACCTACGAGGTTCGGTAGCAACATGATCTGAAGTTTCATGATCATCATCATTAGCTTCCTCACTAATTGGTGTAAGAAACTCTGGAACTGATTTCTGTGATGAACTACTTTCCAATAAGGGAGCAGGTACAGTTACCTCATCAAGTTCTACTTTCCTCCCACTCACTTCTTTCGAGAGAAACTCCTTCTCTAGAAAGGATCCATTCTTAGCAATAAAGATCTTGCCTTCGAATCTGTGATAGAAGGTGTACCCAACATTTTGGGTATCCTATGAAGACGCACTTCTCTGATTTGGGTTCGAGCTTATCAGGTTGAAACTTTTTGACATAAGCATCGCAACCCCAAACTTTAAGAAACGACATCTTAGGTTTCTTGCCAAACCATAGTTCATACGGTGTCGTCTCAGCGGATTTAGATGGTGCCCTTTTTTAACGTGAATGCAGTTGTCTCTAATGCATAAGCCCAAAACGATAGTGGTAAATCGGTAAGAGACATCATAGATCACACCATATCTAATAAAGTGTGGTTACGACATTCGAACACACCATTATGCTGTGGTGTTCCAGGTGGCGTGAGTTGCGAAAGTATTCCGCATTGTTTCAAATGAATACCAAACTCGTAACTCAAATATTCGTCTCTGCAATCAGATCGTAGAAACTCTATTTTCTTGTTACGATGATTTTCTACTTCACTGTGAAATTCTTTGAACTTTTTTAAATGTTTCATACTTATGTTTCATCAAATAGATATACCCATATCTGCTCAAATCATCTGTGAAGGTCAGAAAATAATGATACCCGCCGCGAGCCTCAACACTTATCGGACCGCATACATCAGTATGTATTATTTCCAATAAGTCAGTTGCTCGCTCCATTGTTCCGGAGAACGGAGTCTTAGTCATCTTGCCCATGAGGCATGGTTCGCAAGCATCAAGTGATTCATAATCAAGTGATTCCAAAAGCCCATCAGCTTGGAGTTTCTTCTTGTGCTTTACACCAATATGACCTAAACGGCAGTGCCACAAATAAGTTGCATTATCATTATTAACTTTGCATCTTTTGGCTTCAATATTATGAATATGTGTATCACTATGATCGAGATTCAGTAAACCATTTATATTGAGTGTATGACCATAGAAGGTTTTATTCATGTAAATAGAACAACAATTATTCGTTGACTTAAATGAATAACCTTATTGCAATAAACATGATCCAATCATATTCATGCTCAACGCAAACACCAAATAACATTTATTTTAGGTTCAATACTTATCCCGAAGGTAAAGGGAGTGTGGGTTATCTTATCAACCTTGGAATCACTTCCAACACCCATCATCACCTTGCCCTTAAATAGTCTCTGTTTATTTTGCAACTCCCGTTTCAAGTTACTACTCTTAGCAACTGAACCAGTATCAAATACCGAGGGGTTGCTATAAACACTAGTAAAGTACACATCAATAACATGTATATCAAATATACCTTTGTTCACTTTGCCATCCTTCATATCCGCCAAGTATCTTGGGCAGTTCCACTTCCAGTGACCATTTCCTTTGCAGTAGAAGCACTCAGTTTCAGGCTTTGGGCTTCTTCATGGGAGTGGCAACTTGCTTGCCATTCTTCTTGAAGTTCCCTTTCTTTCCCTTGCCCTTTTACTTGAAACTAGTGGTCTTGTCAACCATCAACATTTGATGCTTTTCTTGTTTTCTACCTTCGTCGATTTCAACATACTAAACGATCAAGTGCTAAGCTAATAGAATGGGTCAAGTCAATCACATCATTCTCTAATGGTGTGATCCCGTTAATCAAATGACAACTCATGTCTATGGCTAGGAAACTTGACCATATTTGATTCAACGAGCTAGTCAAGTAGAGGCATAGTAGTGACACTCTGTTTGTCTATGTATTCACACATGTACTAAGTTTCCGGTTAATACAATTCTAGCATGAATAAGAAAGATTTATCATGATATAAGGAAATATAAACAACAACTTTATTATTGCCTCTAGGGCATATTTCCTTTAGGCTTATCCCTCATCATAGATGTGTGGATGGTATTGATATAATCTGTCTTGCATTGGCTTATTGAGCACTGAATTCCTTCAAAAATATTGTCATTTTTTTGGTTCCATATGCTCCAACACCCAATAATTAGAATTTCCATTATGAATTCCATGTTGTATCTGTGCTTGGCATCAATGATCATATTATGAATATTTTCATCAATGTTCCATTCCATTCCAATACTCCACCAGAATCCTTAACTGAAAGGGCAGCCAAAAAATAACTGCATACGGCTTCCACAGTATAGTCCTCACATAATGAGCATTGGGTGCTATCGAGGTGGAATTGTTTCCTGCTCAGGAGCTCACAAAACTCCATCATGAAGCATAAGCCAACAAAATAATTTGTGTCTTGGGAGGCAACATGTTTTCCGTATCCATGTGATAGGTTGGGGAGGAGGTCCAGATGGTCCCATAAGGGCATTGTAGACTTTTTGTGTCATAATTGGATCCACCCCATCTGAAATTCCATTGACCCTCTCTTGTTTGTTTTTTTGTATGCTCTAAGGTATTACTGAGTTGGGTAAATTGCTGAAAAGCAATATTAGGCAGTGGCAGCTGAAACATGGAGTAGTAGTTGTCTACTGTTTTGGCTTTGAGTATGGAGATGTTATCATCATCAACAAATGAGTGTAGTTGAGGGAATTTGTCCATAAGTGATTGTCCACACCATTTATCCTTCAAAGCATGATAGTATCACCATTATTGGCAGTGCAAGTAGTTAGGCAGCAGTATATATCATGTATATTCATAAAATCCCTCCACCAGAAAGATCCTTTATTAGTGCATGCCCAGGGGCAAAATTATTGTGGAAGTGGGCTTGCCAGATGAGTTTGACCCAGAGAATATCAGCATGGAGTAGAGCTTGTGTAGATGTTTCAGAATCAGAGCAATATTCTGGCTCTTGAGATTAAGCACTCCTAGACCACCAAGTTATTTTGGTTTGCAGACCATTTGCCAGTTTGCAAGACAATTATCTTTCTTGTTGATATCATTGCCATGCTAGAGAAAGTTTCTGCTTGCTTTATTGACATGTTCCAGTATAGTGGTATGGACTTCGAAAGTGCACATTGCAAATATGGGCATTGAAGCAATAACCGATTGACATATGTCACTCTACTAGCATAGTTCATGAATGTGGCCACTCGGATAGTTTCCTGTAAATTCGGAGATGATGGCATTAGATCTTGCACAGATGGATTGGTGGTGCCAAGTGGTAGTCCTAGATAGGTGAATGGCAGGCTTTCAATTTTACAACCAAATGCATCAGCCAGTTGGTTAATAGTGGCATTATCAGTGTTGATTAAGACCATGGATGATTTGTTGAAATTAACAAAAATGCCAGTGGATTGACTAAATAGTAGTAGCAGAGTTTTGAGATGCATAACTTGGTGAAGGTCAGCAGGCATAATCATGAGTGTGTCATCTGCATACTGTATAATGGGGTATTGTTATCCATATGCACAATCAACATGTAAAGTTAATTCACCATTCATCCAGGCCCGATTAACTATGGATTGGAGGAGATCTGCCACAAGCACATATAGGAGTTGGGAGAATGGGTCTCCTTGTCTCACACAACATTTACAATGAATAGTTTTTCCAGCCACCCCATTAAGTTGGACTGATGTAGTACCAGACTGTAATATTCTGGTGAACCAATTAATCCATCTTGGTCCAAATCCTTTAGCTTTAAGCATGGCAATAATAGCATTGTGTTCCACTTTGTCAATGGCCTTCTCAAAATAAAGTTTCAATATAATAATAGGTTTCTTTGACTAGCAACTGATAACCCAAAAGTATAAGGGATCGCAACAATTTTCGAGGGTAGAGTATTCAACCCAAATTTATAGATTCGACAAAAGGGGAGGCAAAGAATATTTGCAAGTATTAGCAGTTCAGTTGTGAATTCAACCACACCTGGATATTAAATATCTGCAGCACAGTGATCAGTAGCAAAGTAATATGATGGTTTTGATAACAGTGGTAACAGTAGTAGTAACGGTAACATTGATAGCAATGGTTTTGAAGCTAGTGTAACAGTGACAACAACAATAGTAACTTAGCAAGAACAATATGTGGAAAATTGGTAGGCATTGGGATCGGTGAATTAGTTGGATGATATTCATCATATAACATTCATAACCTCGGGCGATACAAAACTAGCTCTAGTTCATAACTATAATGTAGGCATGCATTCTGTAAATACTCATACGTGCTTATGCAAAAGAACTTGCATGACATCTTTTGTCCTACCCTCCCGTGGCAGTGGGGTCCATAAGGAAACTAAGGGATATTAAGGCCTCCTTTTAATAGAGAACCGGAACAAAGCATTAACACATAGTGAATACATGAACTCCTCAAACTACGGTCATCACCGGAAGGTATCTCAATTACTGTCACACTGGGGTTTACGGATCATAACACGTAATAGGTGAATATGACTTGCAAGATCGGATCTAGAACATAGATATAATGGTGAAAATATAAACGGTTCATATCTGAAATCATGGCACTCGGGCCCTAGTGACAAGCATTAAGCATAGCAAAGTCATAACAACATCAATCTCAGAACATAGTGGATACTAGGGATCAAGCCCTAACAAAACTAACTCGATTACATGATGAATATCATCCAACTCCTCATCGACCAGCGAGCCTATGATGGAATTACTCACTCCCGGTGGGGAGCATCATGGACTTGGTGATGAAGGAGGGTTGGCGATGACGAAGACCGAAGATTCCCCTGTCCGGAGCCTCGAACGGGCTCCAGATCTGGCCTCCCGATGAAGAACAGGAGGTGGCGGCGGCTCCGTATAGTGAAACACAATGAAACTTCCTCTCCTATTTTTTTCTCCGGAAATAAGTATTTATGGAGTTAGAATTAGGGTCAGGGGGCCACGAGGTGACCAGAACCCACCAGGGCGCGCCAAAGGGGGCACCCTGGTGTATCTTGGCTAGCCAGGGTACCCCTCCGGTGGTTCTTGGTTCCAGTATTTTTTATATATTTTGAAATAAATCTCCAAAAAGTTTGGTCCGAATCCGAGAACTTCTATTTCTGCACAAAAACAACACCATGGTAGTTCTGCTGAAAACAGCGTCAGTCCGGGTTAGTTTCATTCAAAACATGCAAATTAGAGTCCAAAACAAGAGCAAAAGCGTTAGGAAAAGTAGATATGACGGAGACGTATCAACTCCCCCAAGTTTAAACCTTTGCTTGTCCTCAAGCAATTCCATTGACAAACTGATAGTGATAAAGAAAAACTTTTACGAACTCTTTTGTTCTTGTTTTCATAAATAAGCTTAAGTAGCACCCAGGTTTTCAGCAAAGATTATGACTAACCATGTCAACAATAACTCTTAGAAATTATATTAACTCATATCAATGGCATAAATAACTAGCGAGCAATAACAAAATATCTCGAATGACAACACTTTGTCAAAACAACCATGATATAATATGACAACGGTGGTATCTCGCTAGCCCTTTCTGAGACCGCAAAACATAAATGCACAGCACCTCCAAAGTTCAAGCAGCGACCAAACATTGTAATTCATGGTAGAAAAGATTCAGTCATTGTCGGTGTCAAAACCGGCGGATCTCGGGTAGGGGGTCCCGAACTGTGCGTCTAGGCGGATGGTAACAGGAGACAAGGGACACAATGTTTTTACCCAGGTTCGGGCCCTCTCGATGGAGGTAAAACCCTACTCCTGCTTGATTAATATTGATGATATGGGTAGTACAAGAGTAGATCTACCACGAGATCAGAGAGGCTAAACCCTAGAAGCTAGCCTATGGTATGATTGTTGTTCGTCCTACGGACTAAAACCCTCCAGTTTATATAGGCACCGAATAGGGTTAGGGTTACACAGAGTCGGTTACAATGGTAGGAGATCTACATATCCGTATCGCCAAGCGTGCCTTACACGCCAAGGAAAGTCCCATCCGGACACGGGACGAAGTCTTCAATCTTGTATCTTCATAGTCCAGAGTCGGCCGAAGGTCATAGTCCCGCTATCCGGACACCCCTAATCCAGGACTCCTCAAGAGCCCCTGAACCAGGCTTCAATGACCAGACGAGTTCGGCGCGCATATTGTCTTCGGCATTGCAAGGCGGGTTCCTCCTCCGAATACTTCATAGAAGATTTTGAACACAAGGATAGTGTCCGGCTCTACAAAACAAGTTCCACATACCACCGTAGAGAGAATAATATTTACACGAGTTCAATCTGCTGACGTATTCTGTGGCGTGACATCACACCACGGACAAGCCTTTATTCGAATCGTTTTTACTGTCCCACCTCGGCGCATTTAGCGAGGCGGTTTCCTTGGCACGTCTTGTCAAAGCAGAGATCGTGTCCCCTTATTCCGGGATTCTCATCAATACAGGCGTGGGTAACCCAATCGTGCCCGTTGGCACGCCTCCTCTATCGAAGGCGAGTCCCGAACGGTCACGAGGAGGGCTCCTGGTATTCAACCTCTTTATAAAGAGACCAAGGCCCTGTTCCTTTTAATCAATCTCCATCGAATCCGCCCCTCGCTTTGAGTTCCATCACCCAAAGCTCCAGATTCAGGCGCTTCGGACCTTCGATGATGTCCGACTCCGACCTCCAAGGCCGGTGGATGCCCTCCTCCGTCATGGAAGAAGACGTCCTAAAGCTAAGAGATGCCCGGTATCTAACCGGCGAAATCTCGCATAGGCTGCATGCTCAAGGGCAGGTTATTCCCACTCCCAAACCCGATGAAAGCGTGGTGTTCGCGTCTCACTTCCTTCGGGGGCTAAGTTTCCTGACAGACCCCTTCGTGAGGGGGCTCATGTTTTATTATGGGTTGGAATTTCACGACTTGGATCCGGAGTCCATCCTCCACATCTCATAGTTCATCGTCGTGTGCGAAGCCTTCCTCCGCATTACCCCTCACTTCGGATTATGGCTCAATACCTTCAAGGTGGAGCCAAAGATGATCAAGGGGCAACAGGCAGAGTGCAGAGGGGCTGTTATAAGCAAAAATGCTGACGCTCCATGGCCCGAGGGCTCTTTTCAAAAGGAGCTCAGTCTATGGCAACAAGAGTGGTTTTATATCACAGCTCCCAGGGGCACCAAATGGGTGGCGCCTCCTGCCTTTCGCTCCGGTCCTCCACCGCGGATGGTGTCATGGGTCAATAAAGGGCTTGACTGGGGGCCGTCCAAAGACGTGCCCCTGTTGCAGGGCCGTATTCGAGACCTCCTGGAGAGAGAGATCAATCTGGTTGTAGTAGCGCAGGTCATGCTGATTCGTCGCATCCTGCCCTGCAAACGTCGCCCCCCTCACTGTGGGAGTTCAATCCGGAGGGACCACGAGCTCTTCAACATTTTATGGGCGCAACGCCCGTGGAGATGTACAAACTGTTCTTCGGATCACAAGCAATGTGTCCGGACTTGATCGAGGATGCAGGTCTGAGCTGCAATCGCCCGGATGCTCAAGAAAGTAGTCCCGTACCCAGACACACTATCCGTATATTTATCATAAACTTTCCCTTAAAAGTGTTGTCCCTTACACAGGAGTGGATAGCAAAAGCAAAACTGATCAGGTGTCCGGCCCCCCTCCCTGAGACCATGCCGGATCCCGTGTTAACCAAGATGCTGGAGGCTGTGCCTTTAGAAGAAGGCGAAGGGGGGAACAAGGAAGCTACTGTCTCCGCGAAGGAGGTTATCAAGCAAGGAGGGATCGAGAATCCCTCCATCCAAGGGGAGAAGAGGACCGTCTCTGAAGATCCGGAGACCAAGGCCTCAAAGCGGGAAGAAATCCTCGCCAGAGGGTCTGTCTTGGGAAGATGCTCCGGCCGCATTATTTCCCCAAGGAGATCAGCCCTCCAAATGAGCCGTAAGTAGAGAGGGAGTTTTTCCTAAAATAAGAGACATCCCTGTTTTATCTCGAAGATGACCGAAATTTTACCTTGTAGTTCGGATCTCAGCCCTTCTCAGTGAGCTCGTCTTGGGATCTTCATCCGGAGATGATGGAGAGCGAACGCCTCCCCTGCCGTACCGCATAGCGAGGCGGACGATCCTGAGGTGTCGTTGCGGAGGGTTTCCCCGAATCCGGCAGGGGTGGAGGGCGGTCGTAGGACCCCCCAGAGCCCTCCGTGTCTGGCCTTCGAAAAAGGCCATCAGACGAGTCCGACACCTCCTGGTGCACGGTCGGAGGAGTTGAAGGGTCTGCTCGGGCGAGTGTCTATGTCAGAGGATCACCGTGCATTGATGGGTACGGTGATTGAAAAGATTTCGTCCATGAAGCGGGTTGTACGAGGCCGCCAGGAGTTTACTGACGGGTTTTGAGGTACGTGCAATGATGTACCTTTTGGCGGTTCCGCATATATAAGATGTGCCCCGTGTAGATAGCAGCCCCTGAGACTCGGTGCGTTGTCAAAAATGACAGCGTGCCGAGGATCATAATCCCAGATTTAATATGTCGCCCTTCCTATGTAGGTGGCGGGGCGTCCGGTGGCTAGCCGGACTGATGAATTTATCGAACTAAAGCGGCAACTTGACGTGGCGGATGCCGACATAGCGCTTGTCAACAAGCGGCTGGACGAGTCACAAGGTATGCAGTTTCTCCGCGGACACCTAGTAAGGGAGCTTGATGCCCGTGCCTTACGACATGTATGCTTGATGCAGATGGTGCTGCTGCCATGGAGAATCTTCGGGCGGAGCTTGCCCGAGCCAAGGAGCAGCCAGAAAAGTGATACGGCTGCCTTAAAGGCGGCGAAGAGCAAAAAGCGAACAGGCTGCTCCTTTGCCGAAGCAAGAAGGAAATGGCCGAGATGGCCGTGAAGTTGAAGAATGCTACCGACCGCTGCGAGCTTCTTGAAAAGAAGGTCGGCGGAGCAAGAGGACTGAAGAAGGCCACCACCGAGGCCAAGGATGCTCGCTCTGCGATGAGAGCTATGAAGGAGGAGCTACGTCGGGCCGGAGATATCGCGGTGGAAAGCCCTTTACGCTGCGTGGGAAGTTCACGGATCCTAAATATGCTCAGTTGGACCGGCTGTGGAGTAGTGCGGATGCTTATCCGGACTTGGCGGCGAGTACGCGGACGCGGCGAACACTTCGGAGATCAAAAGGATCACGAGATGGAAGAGCTTTTTGGTCGCAGTTCCGTAGTCCAGAGCGTCCACTTCCATTAACCGATCATTTGGCCGAATGGGCGGAGCTGAATAGGTTGTCCGGACTTGCCATGAAGATTGTCGTGACTCATCTGTGGCCGAAAAGGCCCGAGCCGAAGAGTTATTTTGGCTTGGTGCAGCAGTTCCTTGGTGCGGTGCCGCATATGAAAGCAATGAGGCGGTTAGCATGCATAGAGGGTGCGCGGATGGCTCTTGCCCGTGTCAAGACATACTAGGCGGAGATGAAGGCCACCGATGTTGCATCCCAAGATTCGGACGGAAGTCGAAAATTGCCGAGCACTATTTTCAGGAAGTTCTTGAGCGCGTTTAGTAGAGACGATGCTTTCGAAGGATATTATGTTCGAATAACATGTATTATTGCGAAACAATGTTTCGAAGGAATATAAAAGCTTTTTATACTTGAGCTTTCAATAATTAAAAATACATCATGTGCGGCCGTGAATGTATATTTGTATATAACACGAAAGATGGCAGTCTTTGGCTTTCATTTCACGCATATAATGCGGGGTGTTTCTGTAAAACGCATTTTCGCACTTGATCCAATGTCTTGGTCCTACAAAGGAGGTGATAGCGCAGCAAACTAGGCAACCAGACTATAATGCTTTATCACTTTCACTTAGCCATAGGAGTTCGACAGTGGGGCTACTATATAGCCCCTAGGGGCACCGCGCTCACCTGAATTCGGGGCGCGTATGTGCCTTGCCGGGAAACGGCCCTTTGTCAATGCGGAGGAATTCTAAGATTCCAGCGGGTCATCGAGTGGTTGACCAGTCTCACGCTATATCATGTGATCGGTTTTCGGCTTTCTCTACTGAGGTGCTCCCCTGGCCGAACCGGGGGCACAATCGCAGTAGTTCTCCTGGTGCCACATTAGCCGATAGAGCGGAACATAAGGCAGCAAAACACAGGAGCCGGGCAAACCCAACATTTGACTAAAGACATGATTCGGAGCTGATGCATATAAGGCCTAACTCGAGACGCCGAACACTCCCTAAGGTATTCGGTCTTTATGAAAAACGGGTCGAACAATCGCCCTTAGTAAAAAGCCCCTGGTGTCCAGGTACACGCAAAATTCTGACGTGGCCTATGCCAAAACACCAGCCTCCTACTTGGTTATAGCAAGAAACCGGGGGATGTGTATCAACAAGAGACAGTAAAAAAGGTTTACACAGGGTCTTAATCTGAAAAGAATCCTTGCAACGGGTCCCTACTGCACGTCTGCGCCTGTCTCTCCGTTGTGCCGTATCCTGGACGGGTGTAGCACGGTGTTCATCTGTAAAAGAGAGGAACTTAGTTGAAAAAGATCATGCGAAAATGTACGTTATATTATATAAACAAAGTACAATTCAAAGAATGAACAAAATTGAGCTTTATTGTCTCTTGTTGTGGATGCGAGGAGCCCCTTGTATGTTTACGCCGGACTCGTCCAGCCGTGTCCGGGGCCTGGGCGACCTGTCTAAGTGCTTGTATTGTTGAAGCCGGTTTATTCTGGGGCTGTCAAGGCATCCGCACAATTTTCCGGGCTCGAGGGACCCTCGATGTTTCCCTTTAATGAGATGATGCCGCGTGGACCGGGCATTTTAAGTGTAAGAGATGCATAATGCGGATTGCGTTAAAGCAGGCGAAAGCTTCGCGTCCCAATAGTGCTTGATAACTACTTGTGAATGGGGCGAGGTGGAAGGTTAACTTTTCGCGGCGGAAGTTGCCGGGTGAGCCGAACACAACTTCTAGCAGTAGAGAGCCCGTACAGTGGGCATATGGGCCTGGCATTACCCCTTGAAAGGAAGTATTGCTATGGCAAAATTTGGTTGGGTCTATCCCCATTTTGCGGATTGTGTCCTCGTATAGCAGGTTTAGATCACTGCCGTTGTCCATTAAGACTTGTGAAAATTGGAGTCCGCCAATTATCGGATCTAATATCAAGGCAGTCCAACCTGCGTTCCGTATACTTCTAGAGTAATCCCGATGGTCGAAGGTGATTGGTTTTAACAACCAGTGGCAGGACTCCTCCGGGATAGGCCGTCTGGCACGTTCCTCTATGGGCGCCGCTCTATTTTTCCCTTTTGTCACGTGAAGTGAGTTCACTGTTTTGATTTCTTGTGGGAAATTCTTTTGTTTTCCGGTGCTCTGCTTTTGGGGTTCGTCATCGTCCTAGCTTGGTGTGTCGAGCCCTTGTGTTCGGCGTTGAGTTTGCGGACTGCTTGAAGACCCAACAATCTCTGTGGGTGTGGTTTGCAGGCTTCTCGGGAGTACTGTGGATTTGGCATATCTTGTCCAAGATTTTGTTTAAGTTAGATAGCTCGTCCCTGTTATCCTTGAGGGGCAGCTTTTTATGGTTATGCGGAGAGCTTTTGAATCCGGCGTTTCGCCGTGCTCTTGGGATGTTTCCCTTGGTCCGATCTTTGGTCCTTGCTGCGTCGTGGTTTCCGTTCCATCCTCGACTTTGGATGTACTTGGGTCGCTGGTGTTGCATCTTGCTAGCCAACTATCCTCTCCCGCATAAAGCGGGTCATGAGGCTTGTTAATGCGGCCATTGTTCTTGGCTTTTCTTGGCGAGGTGTCTGGCGAGCCATTCGTCTCGGACGTTGTGTTTGAAAGCTGCTAAGGCTTCGTGTCGGACAATCGACTATTTGATTCTTTTTAGTAAGGAATCTGTTCCAAAATTTCGGCTGACTCTCCGGGTTGTTGAGCTATGTGACTTAAATCGTCGGCATCCGGTGGTCGGACATAGGTCCCTTGAAAATTTGCCCGAAAAGCATCCTCGAGCTCCTCCCAACTTCCAATGGTGTTTTCGGAAGGCTTTTAAGCTAATGCCGGGCTGGCCCTTTGAGCTTGAGGGGTAAGTATTTTATGGCGTGGAGATCATTTCCTCTAGCCATGTGTATATGGAGGATGTAATCCTCAATCCATACTCCGGGGTCTATTGTTCCGTCGTATGCCTCTATGTTTACGGGCTTGAATCCCGCTGGAAATTCATGATCCAGCACCTCATCGGTGAAACATAGGGGGTGTGCGGCACCCCTATATTTAGGTGTACCATGATGTTCAGATACTTGATGTGTTGCCTTGCTTACTAGAGCTTGCTTTCTTGGCCCGTAGATAGATCTAACTGGGCCATCTGTTTGATGCGAATCCTTGTGCGGATCGCGTGCCGGCTTGTGTGCGGCGCTGTTTGCCGCTCTCTGTTTGCCATGGGGTCGTCCATCCGACCGGGTGGCCTTCTTGTTTTTTGATTGTGGGGGCTCTACGACATCCTCATCAAATTCGGGCAGTAGTTTTCGCTTTGGGTAGCCCTTTGTTCGGCGACTGTCGCCATATTTGTCTGCGGTGTTGAGTACTTTGCTCCATCTGATTCTGAGTGCATCTTTCGCTGTTTTGAGCTTCCGCTTTTGCTTTTTCATACTACGTGCTGTGGCGACGAGCCTTTTGTGGAGGTTCTTCTTCTCCAGCAACTTGTCCAGCGTGAGATTGTCCAGACTGTTATCTTCGCCGAGGACGGGTTGTTTATCCAGATTGTCCTGTTCGGACGGCTGCTCGATAGCATGTTCGTCGTCCACCAGTTCACCCTGCTCTATAGCTGGGTCTGTATGGCTGTTGTCTTTGTCGAGGCGGGACTTTGAGCGGCGCTTACGTCGCCGTTTTGACTGCTTTTCGATGGAGTGATCCTTTGTAGCGTCCTGTTGTTCCTCGTCGTCGCTTCCTTTAGGTGTGTCCACCATGTATACATCGTGGGATGAGGTGGTTCTCCAGTGCCCTATAGGCACTGGTTCATGTTCCTCCCCTACATCGTCGTCCATACCGTCGATGTCTTCGGAGTCGAAGTCAAGCATGTCGGTTAAATCATCGACAGTGGCTACGAAGTGGGTGGTGGGTGGGCTTTGAATTTCTTCGTCGTCCGCATCCCAACCTTCCTGACCATAATCCGGCCAGGGCTCTCCTGATAAAGAGAGAGACATTATTGAATTCAGGATATCGCCAAAGGGCGAAAAGGCCGAAAGATGTCCGCGGGCGGTGAATTCGTGATCGGCGCCCAATCGGATTCGATTAGCGGGCGCTGAAGGCTCGGAGTCCGGAGAGGAGTCCGGCGCCTGAGTCACGAAGCCGCAAAGGACGGGGTAGGTGTACGGCTCAATCGCCGTAGAGATCGCAGCCTCCGAGGCGGTGTCCAGCCACCCGTCCTCGATCGGCGCAGTCGGCTCCGAGCTAAAGGTCGGAGCGGACTCGTGCGTCTGACCTCGGGACCTTTGTCCGTGGCGAGAGATAGATCATGCCGCTTCGATAAAGGCGCGCTTGGCGCTGTGGCTCGAACCCGTCGAAGATCAAGTCTCCGCGGATGTCGGCCGTGTAGTTCAAGCTTTCCAAATCTGACCTGATGGCCGGGGTGTAGCTTTCAATCTGCTCCAGATGGCTGCTTAATTGCCCGCAGCAAAGCCGCCAATACGAAGATCTGTCCGGGAGAAAAGTCTCATCCTCGAGCGCATCGTTGTTGATGATCGAGGAGCCATCGGGCCTAAAGATGACGCATACGAGGAACTCTCAATGAAAGCACCAATGTCGGTGTCAAAACCGGCGGATCTCGGGTAGGGTGTCCCGAACTGCTCGTTGAGGCGGATTGTATCATGAGACAAGGGTCACAATGTTTTTAACCAGGTTCGGGCCCTCTCGATGGAGGTAAAACCCTACTCCTGCTTGATTAATATTGATGATATGGGTAGTACAAGAGTAGATCTACCACGAGATCGGAGAGGCTAAACCCTAGAAGCTAGCCTATGGTATGATTGTTGTTAGATCCCCACGGACTAAAACCCTCCGGTTTATATAGGCACCGAATAGGGTTAGGGTTACATGAGTCGGTTACAATGGTAGGAGATCTACATATCCGTACCGCCAAGCTTGCCTTCCATGCCAAGGAAAGTCCCATCCGGACACGGGACGAAGTCTTCAATCTTGTATCTTCATAGTCCAGGAGTCAGGTCGAAGGTCATAGTCTGGCTATCCGGACACCCCCTAATCCGGGACTCCCTCAGTCATGATGCATCCAATATTAACTATACACAATGCATGAGGATGGAAATAGTGCTCTTTGGTCTGGTGCTTGCTTGATAAGGTGATGACTCAACATAAAATTAAATAGATAGACTCTTTGCAGAGGGAAGTAGGGATTTGCAGACGTGCCAGAGCTCAAAGCTTAAAACAGAGATACATATAATTTTGGGAGGTACACCCGTCCTATCAACGTTACGACCAAGAGTTATCAATATCTTCCACGCTAAACACATTAGCGGCGGTTCCCAAGCAATAAAAGTAAAGGTTTACTCCCCCTCCACCAACAAACACACTCCACGGCTAGCTGAATCCACGGGCACTGTCCATACCAACAACAATCCCGGGGGAGTTTTGTTTAATTATTTGCAATTTTGGAACTAAGGACTGGGCATCCCTATTACTGCCCCTCTCGTGTAAGGACGAGTGAATAAACACTCATCGTGAGAATGACTCGCTTAGCATGGAAGATACTGACCGCCCCCTGTCGCTCCAGGAGCGGTCGAGGCACACAAAATAGATGTTCATTTGAAACTTTAGAGGTGGCACATGGAAATTTACTTGGAACGGCGGGGTAATACTGTTGGGGAACGTAGAAGAAATTCAAAATTTTCTACGCATCACCAAGATAAATATATGGAGATTCTAGCAACAAGAGAGGGAGAGGATGAGCATCTTCATACCCTTGAAGATCGCTAAGCGGAAGCGTTACAAGAAAGCGTATGAAGGAGTCGTACTCGTAGCGATTCAGATCGCGGTTGATTCCGATCTAAGCACCGAACAACGGTGCCTCCGCATTCAACACACGTACAGCCCGGGGACGTCTCCTCCTTCTTGATCCAGCAAGGGGAGAGGAGAAGTTGAGGGAGAACTCCGACAACCTGACGGCATGATGGTGATGGAGCTCGTGGTTGTCCGGCAGGCTTCGCCAAGCACTACGAAGGAGGAGGAGGTGTTGGAGGAGGGAGAGGGCTGTGCCGGGGAAGGTGCGGCTGCCTCTCTCTCTCTCACTATATATAGGGGAAGGGAGGAGGGAGGCACCCTAGGGTTCCCTAGGGGAGGCGGCGGCCATAGGGAAACCCTAGATGGGTTTTGGCGCCCCCCTCCCTAGGAAACTTGCCCCAAGCCGGGAGGCGGCTGCCCTAGGGGTGGTGCCCCACCTCTCCGTGTTACGTGAGATGGGGTGGGAGGGCGTTCAGCCCCTTAGTGGGCTGATGTGCCCTCTCCCTTGGCCCATAAGGCCCCCAAAGCTTCTTTGGGGCCTCCAAAACCCCTTCGGACACGCCGGTCATCACCAGTACCCCGGAACAATTCCGGACTCCAATACCCTTCGTCCAATATACCGATCTTCACCTCCGGACCATTCCGGAGCTCCTCGTCATGTCCGGTATCTCATCCGGGACTCCGAACAACCTTCGGTAACCACATACTATTTCCCATAACAACTCTAGCATCACCGAACCTTAAGTGTGTAGACCCAACGGGTTCGGGAACCATGCAGACATGACCGAGACGTTCTCCGGTCAATAACCAACAACGGGATCTGGATACCCATGTTGGCTCCCACATGTTCCACGATGATCTCATCGGATGAACCACGATGTCAAGGATTCAAGCAATCCTGTATGCAATTCCCTTTGTCTACCGGTATAGTACTTGCCCGAGATTCGATCGTCGGTATCACGATACCTTGTTCAATCTCGTTACGGCAAGTCTCTTTACTCGTTCCGTAACACATCATCCCGTGATCAACCCCTTGGTCACATTGTGCACATTATGATGATGTCCTACCGAGTGGGCCCAGAGATACCTCTCCGTCACACGGAGTGACAAATCCAGTCTTGATTCGTGCCAACCCAATGACACTTTCAGAGATACCCGTAGTGCACCTTTATAGCCACCCGATTACGTTGTGACGTTTGGTACACCCAAAGCATTCCTACGGTATCCGGAGTTGCACAATCTCATGGTCTAAGGAAATGATACTTGACATTAGAAAAGCTTTAGCATACGAACTACACGATCTTTGTGCTAGGCTTAGGATTGGGTCTTGTCCATCACATCATTATCCTAATGATGTGATCCCGTTATGAACGACATCCAATGTACATGGTCAGGAAACCGTAACCATCTATTGATCACTGAGCTAGTCAACTAGAGGCTTACCAGGGACATGGTGTTGTCTATGTACCCACACATGTATATGAGTTTCCTATCAATACAATTATAGCATGGATAATAAATGATTATCATGAACAAGGAAATATAATAATAATAACTAATTTATTATTGCCTCTAGGGCATATTTCCAACAGTCTCCCACTTGCACTAGAGTCAATAATATAGTTCACATCGCCATGTGATTAACACACACAGGTCACATCGCCAAGTGACCAAAAACAAAAGAGTTTACTAGTGTCAATAAACTAGTTCACATCATCATGTGATTAAGACTCAATGAGTTCTGGGGTTTGATCATGTTTTGCTTGTGAGAGAGGTTTTAGTCAACGGGTCTACAACATTCAGATCCGTATGTACTTTGCAAATCTCTAGGTCATATTGTAAATGCTGCTTCCGCGCTCCACTTGGAGCTATTCCAAATGGTTGCTCCACTATACGTATCCGGTTTGCTACTAAGAGTCATTCGGATAGGTGTTAAAGCTTGCATCGATGTAACCCTTTACGCCGAACTCTTTATCACCTCCATAATCGAGAAACACGTCCTTATTACTCCAAGGACAATTTTGACCGCTGTCCAATGATCCATTCCTGGATCACTCTTGTACCCCCTTGACTGACTCATGGTAAGGCACACTTTAGGTGCGGTACACAGCATGACATACTGTATAGAGCCTATGGCTAAGGCATAGGGGACGACATTCGTCCTTTCTCTTTCTTCTGCCGTGGTCGAGCTTTAAGTCTTAACTTCATACCTTACAACTCAGGCAAGAACTCCTTCTTTGACTGACCCATCTTGAACAGCTTCAAGATCATGTCAAGGTATGTGCTCATTTGAAAGTACCATTAAGCGTTTTTGATCTATCATTATAGATCTTGATGCTCAATGTTCAAGTAGCTTAATCTAGGTTTTCCCTTGAAAAACACTTTTCAAATAACCCTATATGCTTTCCAGAAATTCTACATCATTTCTGATCAACAATAGTCAACAACATATACTCATCGAAATTCTATAGTGCTCCCACTCACTTCTTTGGAAATACAAGTTTCTCATAAACTTTGTACAAACCCAAAATCTTTGATCATTCCATCAAAGCGTATATTACGACTCGAGATGCTTGCTCTAGTCCATGGAAGGATCACTTGGAGCTAGCATACCTTTTAGCATCCTTAGGATCGACAAAACCTTTACGATTGTATCACATACAACCTTTCCTTACGAAACTGGTAAGGAAACTCGTTTTGACATCCATCTGCCAGATTTCATAAATGCAGCTAATGCTAACATGATTCCGACGGACTTAAGCATCGCTACAGATGAGAAAATCTCATCGTAGTCAACTCCTTGAACTTGTGAAAAACTCTTCGCCACAAGTCGACCTTCATAGACGGTGACATTACCGTCTATGTCTGTCTTCTTCTTAAAGATCCATTTATCTCAATGGCTTGCCGATCATCGGGCAAGTCCACCAAAGTCCATGCTTTGTTCTGATACATGAATCCTATCTCGGATTTCATGGCTTCTAACCATTTGTCGGAATATGGGCCCACCATCGCTCCTCCATAGCTCGTAGGTTCATTGTTGTCAACAATGTGACCTCTATTACAGGATCACCGTACCACTCAGGAGTAGTACATATCCTTGTCGACCTACGAGGTTCGATAGCAACTTGATCCGAAGCTTCATGATCACTATCATTAGTTTCCTCTTCAATAGTCGTAGGTTCCACAGAAACATCTTTCTGTGTTGCACTACTCTCCGGTTGAAGTGAGGGTTCGTCAACCTCATCAAGTTCTATCTTCCTCCCACTCAATTCTTTCGAGAGAAACTTTTCCTCGAGAAAGGACCCGATTCTAGAAACAATCCCTTTTGCTTCCGGATCTGAAACAGGAGGAATACCCAAATGTTTTGGGTGTCCTATGAAGATGTATTTATCCGCTTTGGGTTCGAGTTTATCAGCCTGAAACCTTTTCACATAAGCGCCGCAGCCCCAAACTTTCAAGAAATGACAACTTAGGTTTCTCCAAACCATAGTTCATACGGTGTCGTCTCAACGGAATTGCGTGGTGCCCTATTAAAGTGAGTGCGGTTGTCTATAATGCCTAACCCATGAACGATAGTGGTAATTCGATAAGAGACATCATCGTACGCACCATATCCAATAGGGTGCAACTATGATGTTCGGACACACCATTACACTATGGTGTTCCAGGCAGTATTAATTGTGAAACAATTTCCACAATGTCTTAATTGTGTGCCAAAACTTGTAACTCAGATATTCATCTCTATGATCATATCATAGACATTTTATCCTCTTGTCATGAAGATCTTCAACTTCACTCTGAAATTACTTGAACCATTCAATAATTCAGACTTGTGTTTTATCAAGTAAATATACTCAGTATTTACTCAAATCATCTGTGAAGTAAGAACATAACGATATCCACTGCGTGCCTCAGCACTCATTGGACTGCACACATCAAAATGTGTTATTTCCAACAAATTGCTTTCTTGTTCCATTTTAATGAAAACGAGGCTTTCAGTCATCTTGCCCATGTGGTATGATTTGCATGTCTCAAGTGATTCAAAATCAAGTGAGTCCAAACGGTCCATATGCATGGAGTTTCTTCATGCGTATATACCAATATGACTCAAATGGCGATTACCACAAGTATGTGGTATTATCATCACTATCTTATATCTTTTGGCATGAACAAGTGTATCACTACGATCGAGATTCAGTAAACCAGTCATTTTAGGTGTAAGACCATTGAAGGTATTATTCAAATAAACAGAGTAACCATTATTCTCCTTAAATGAATAACCGTATTGCGATAGACATAATCCAATCATGTCTACGCTCAACGCAAACACCAAATAACAATTATTTAGGTTTA
Source organism: Aegilops bicornis (assembly GCA_021605145.1). Lineage (NCBI taxonomy): Eukaryota > Viridiplantae > Streptophyta > Magnoliopsida > Poales > Poaceae > Aegilops > Aegilops bicornis. The sequence goes on along the minus strand of CM038670.1, from coordinate 259,025,458 downwards.
ACACCAATCTCGATGGTAGAGGGAGCGTGCGATGCTTGATCACATCAAGCTTGGAATTACTTCCAACACATATCGTCAGCTCACCTTTAATTAGTCTCCGTTTATTCCGTAGCTTTTATTTCTAGTTACTAACACTTAGCAACCGAACCGGTATCCAATACCCTGGTGCTACTAGGAGTACTAGTAAAGTACACATTAATATAATGTATATCCAATATACTTCTATCGACCTTGCCAGCCTTCTCATCTACCAAGTATCTAGGGTAATTCTGCTCCAATGACTGTTCCCCTTATTACAGAAGCACTTAGTCTCGGGTTTGGGTTCAACCTTGGGTTTCTTCACTAGAGCAAAGAACTGATTTGCCGTTTCATGAAGTATCCCTTCTTGCCCTTGCCCTTCTTGAAACTAATGGTTCTACTAACCATCAACAATTGATGCTCCTTCTTGACTTCTACTTTCGCGGTGTCAAACATTGTGAATATTTCAAGGATCATCATATCTATCCCTGATATGTTATAGTTCATCACGAAGCTCTAGCAGCTTGGTGGCAATGACTTTGGAGAAACATCACTATCTCATCTGGAAGATCAATTCCCACTCGATTCAAGTGATTGTTGTACTCAGACACTCTGAGGACAAGCTCAAAGATTGAGCTTTTCTCCCTTAGTTTGCAGGCTAAGAAAATCGTCGGAGGTCTTATACCTCTTGACGTGGGCACGAGCCTGAAATCCCAATTTCAGCCCTCGAAACATCTCATATGTTTCGCGACGTTTCGAAATCGTCTTCGGTGCCTCAACTCTAAACCGTTTAACATTACTGAACTATCGCGTAGTTATCAAAACGTGTATGTCAGATGTTCGCAACATCCAGAGACGACGTTCGAGGTTTAGCACACCGAGCGGTGCATTAAGGACATAAGCCTTCTACGAAGCAACGAGGACAATCCTCAGTTTACGGACCTAGTCCGCATAATCGCTACTATCAACTTTCAACTAAATTTTTTCTAGGAACATATCTAAATAGTAGAACTAAAGCGTGAGCTCACGACATAATTTGTAAAGACCTTTTGACTATGTTCAGGATAATTAAGTTCATCTTATGAACTCCCACTCAGATAGACATCCCTCTAGTCATCTAAGTGATTACATGATCCGAGTCAACTAGGCCGTGTCCGATCATCACGTGAGACGGACTAGTCATCATCGGTGAACATCTTCATGTTGATCGTATCTACCATACGACTCATGCTCGACCTTTCGGTCTCTTGTGTTCCGAGGCCATGTCTGTACATGCTAGGCTCGTCAAGTCAACCTAAGTGTACTGCGTGTGTAAACCTCGCTTACACCCGTTGTATTCGAACGTTAGAATCTATCACACCCGATCATCACGTGATGCTTCGAAACAATGAACCTTCGCAACGGTGCATAGTTAGGGGGAACACTTTCTTGAAATTATTGCGAGGGATCATCTTATTTAAGCTACCGTCGTTCTAAGCAAATAAGATGTAAAACATGATAAACATCACATGCAATCAAATAGTGACATGATATGGCCAATATCATTTTGCTCCTTTGATCTCCATCTTCGGGGCTCCATGATCATCATCGTCACCGGCATGACACCATGATCTCCATCATCATGATCTTCATCATCGTGTCTCCATGAAGTTGTCTCGCCAACTATTACTTCTACTACTATGTCTAACGGTTTCGCAATAAAGTAAAGTAATTACATGGCATTGTTCATTGACACGCGGGTCATACAATAAATTAAGACAACTCCTATGGCTCCTGCCGGTTGTCATACTCATCGACATAAGTCGTGATTCCTATTACAAGAACATGATCAATCTCATACATCACATATCATTCATCACATTCTTTTGGCCATATCACATCACATAGCATACCCTGCAAAAACAAGTTAGACGTCCTCTAATTGTTGTTTGCATGTTTTCCGTGGCTGCTATGGGTTTCTAGCAAGAACGTCTCTTACCTACGCAAAAACCACAACGTGATATGTCAATTGCTATTTACCCTTAATAAGGACCCTTTTCATCGAATCCGATCCGACTAAAGGGGCAGAGACTGGCACCCGCTAGCCACCTTATGCAACTAGTGCATGTCAGTCGGTGGAACCTGTCTCACGTAAGTATGCGTGTAAGGTCGGTCCGGCCGCTTCATCCCACAATACCGTCGAAACAAGATTGGACTAGTAACGGTAAGCATATTGAACAAAATCAACGCCCACAACAACTTGTGTTCTACTCGTGCATAGAAACTACGCATAGACCTAGCTCATGATGCCACTGTTGAGGAACGTAGCAGAAATTCAAAATTTTCTACGCATCACCAAGATCAATCTATGGAGATTCTAGGAACAAGAGAGGGAGAGGATGAGTATCTTCATACCCTTGAAGATCGCTAAGCGGAAGCGTTACAAGAACGCGGATGAAGGAGTCGTACTCGCAGCGATTCAGATCGCGGTTGACTCTGATCTAAGCACCGAACAACGGTGCCTCCGCGTTCAACACACGTACAGACCGGGGACATCTCCTCCTTCTTGATCTAGCAAGGGGAGAGGAGAAGTTGAGGGAGAACTCCGACAGCACGACGACATGGTGGTGATGGAGCTCGTGGTCCTCCGGCAGGGCTTCGCCAAGCACTACGAAGGAGGAGGAGGTGTTGGAGGAGGGAGAGGGCTGCGCCACGGGAAGGGTGTGGCTGCCCTCTCTCTCTATCTCACTATATATAGGGGGAAGGGAGGAGGGGGAGGCGCCCTAGGGTTCCCTAGGGGAGGGGCGGTGGCCATAGGGGAAACCCTAGATGGGTTTTGGCGCCCCCACCCCCTAGGAAACTTGCCCCCAAGCCGGGAGGCGGCTGCCCTAGGGGTGGCGCCCCCACCTCTCCAGGTTACGTGAGATGGGGTGGGAGGTGCGCTCAGCCCCTTAGTGGGCTGATGTGCCCTCCCCCCTTGGCCCATAAGGCCCCCCAAAGCTTGCCGGGGCCTCCAAAACCCCTTTCGGACACGCTGGTCATCACCTGGTACCCCCGGAACAATTCGGGACTCCAATACCCTTCGTCCAATATACCGATCTTCACCTACGGACCATTCCGGAGCTCCTCATCATGTTCGGAATCTCATCCGGGACTCCGAACAACCTTCGGTAACCACATAGTATTTCCCATAACAACTCTAGCGTCACCGAACCTTAAGTGTGTAGACCCTACGGGTTCGGGAACCATGCAGACATGACCGAGACGTTCTCCGGTCAATAACCAACAGCGGGATCTGGATACCCATGTTGTCTCCCACATGTTCCACGATGATCTCATCGGATGAACCACGATGTCAAGGATTCAAGCAATCCCGTATGCAATTCCCTTTGTCTACCGGTATAGTACTTGCCCGAGATTCGATCGTCCGTATCCCGATACCTTGTTCAATCTCGTTACCGGCAAGTCTCTTTACTCATTCCGTAACACATCATCCCGTGATCAACCCCTTGGTCATATTGTGCACATTATGATGATGTCCTACCGAGTGGGCCTAGAGATACCTCTCCGTCTGCGGAGTGACAAATCCGATCTCGATTCGTGCCAACCCAGCAGGCACTTTCGGAGATACCCGTAGTGCACCTTTATAGCCACCCGATTACGTTGTGGACGTTTGGTACACCCAAAGCATTCCTACGGTATCCGGAGTTGCACAATCTCATGGTCTAAGGAAATGATACTTGACATTAGAAAAGCTTTAGCATACGAACTACACGATCTTTGTGCTAGGCTTAGGATTGGGTCTTGTCCATCACATCATTCTCCTAATGATGTGATCCCGTTATCAACGACATCCAATGTCCATGGTCGAAATCGTAACCATCTATTGATCAACGAGCTAGTCAACTAGAGGCTTACTAGGGACATGGTGTTGTCTATGTACCCACACATGTATCTGAGTTTCCTATCAATACAATTATAGCATGGATAATAAACGATTATCATGAACAAGGAAATATAATAATAATACTCCCTCTGTTCACTTTTATAAGACCTTGAAGACATTTCAGACAATGTACAAAACAGCCCATTTTGAGTTGTCTGAAATGACTTACAAAAGTAAACGGAGGGAGTAATTAATTTATTATTGCCTCTAGGGCATATTTCCAACAAATACCACATATGGGTAGATTTGGTGGATTCATCAGGAATAACTTGGGTTTAAGGGTTTTGATGCACAAGTAGTATTTCCGCTTAGTACAGGTGAAGACTAGCAAATAGGTTGAGAAGCGGCCAGCTAGAGAGCGAAAATGGTCATTAACATGCATTATGCATAATCAACATTGAATACTAGCATGAGTAGGATATGAGCACCATGAACATAAATATCGTAGAGGCTATGTTGGTTTTGATTCAACTACATGTGTGAACATGTGCCAAGTCAAGCCACTTGAAACATTCAGAGGAGGATACCATATCATCATACTACATCATAATCATTTTAATACATGTTGATACCCAAGATAAATCATTATCCACTCCTAGCTACTTAAGCATGGCATGAGCAACTACATTCTCTAATTTTTATTGCAAACATGTTTGATCATAATATGCTGAATCATGGATACTAGTTTAAACATATTTACAAAAACAAAACAAGTTGAGTTCAAACCCGCTTCTCTCTGCCACAGTCACTTCATCAAATATCGTCATTATTGCATTTCACTTGCACGACCAATGATACGAAAATAATAATGGATTTTTTTCTGTGCCCCTGGTTCGTTAGTTGTACTCATTCATCCCCACTCTGTTAACTTTTGCTCACATTTCCCCACTCCCTTGCCCGAAACCCTCAGAACAGGTTACAACGGATGTTGCCGTTGGGTCAATGCCTTTGACCATTAACTCTGACGAGTGGGGACGCGTAGGGCTGAGTCCACCTTTGACTGTTTACCTGTGTAGTCATATTCATATGCTGACCGTACAGTGGTATTCGTATACGTGGGCACATGCAACTGGCGCGGTCATGGGTAGCACGTGTCCATGGGACATGCCCGAAACGTCCCATCATATAAAGAGGGGGAACCACCTCACGGCACATAGCCCCTACCATTTCTCCCCAGGGTTTTCCCCCAAATCCACTCCCTGCCGCATCATGTTTCTCTCCCCCACCGGCGTTGTCTCGCTCTCTTCCGCTGCCTCCACCGCACCGTCTCGCTCTCCCCCACCGCATCCTCTTCCTTACCTTCACCTCCATCTATCCGATAGCGGAAACTCGTGGCGACGCCGGCGCAGCGACCGGAGATGTAGTGAAGCTGCAGGGCGCGGTGACCGTGGATGTTGGAAGTGTCCACGGTGGTGCGGGGAAACTCGCAACCGCTGCGGATGTGGAGAAGGAGGTGGCGTGCTCCGCCTCAGCGCTGCCGGAGCAGAAGGTGACGGCATCGAGCGGCGCAGTCCATCCCGATACCCTCGATGCGCAGCCTGGCGAGGAGCAGGAGGTATTTGCACTGGATCACTTGCTTGTTAGTTGCAATATTTAGGATATTAGCATCTAGAGTTAGTTGCATTGGTTAGATTGTGATTAATACGGTAGTACAGATGATTAGAGTAGTTTGTTTGACGGATGGGCCGGGGTTTTCTGTATTTGGGGGATGGGGGTTCTGTACTAGGGTTTGTTGGATAAATTCATTGCTAAAATGCTAGATAGATCTGTATGAGAGATAGGGATCTCTGTGCTTCAATGCCACACATATGAATGCTTATTAGATCCTTTTAATGCTCACATATTGGGTTTTTAGTGCTACAGACATGTATGTGATACGACTCCAACGTATCTACTTTTCCAAACACTTTTGCCCTTTTTTTGGACTATAACTTGCATGATTTGAATGGAACTAACCCAGACTGACGCTGTTTTCAGCAGAATTGCCATGGTGTTATTTTGTGCAGAAATAAAAGTTCTCGGAATGACCTGAAAATCCATGGAGACACGTTTTGGAAATAATAAAAAATACTAGCGAAAGAATCAGCATCAAGGGGCCCACACCCTGTCCACGAGGGCGCAGGGCACGCCCCCTGCCTCATGGGCCCCCTGAGACTCCACCGACCTCAACTCCAACTCCATATATTCACGTTCTAGGAAAAAAAAACAGGGAGAAGGATTCATCATGTTTTATGATACAGAGCCGCCCCAAGCCCTAATCTCTCTCGGGAGGGCTGATCTGGAGTCCGTTCGGGGCTCCGGAGAGGGGAATCCATCGCCGTCGTCATCATCAACCTTCCTCCATCACCAATTTCATGATGCGCACCGCAGTGCGTGAGTAATTCCATCGTAGGCTTGCTGGACGGTGATGGGTTGGATGAGATTTACAATGTAATCGAGTTAGTTTTGTTAGGGTTTAATCCCTAGTATCCATTATGTTCTAAGATTGATGTTGCTATGACTTTGTTATGCTTAACACTTGTCACTAGGGCCCGAGTGCCATGATTTCAGATCTGAACCTATTATGCTTTCATGAATATATGTGAGTTCTTGATCCTATCTTGCAAGTCAATAGTCACCTACTATGTGTTATGATACGACAACCCCGAACTGACAATAATCGGGACCACTCCCGTTGATGACCATAGTTTGAGGAGTTCATGTATTCACTAAGTGTTAATGCTTTGGTCCGGTACTCTATTAAAAGGAGGCCTTAATATCCCTTAGTTTCAAATAGGACCCCGCTGCCACAGGAGGGTAGGAAAAAAGATGTCATGCAAGTTCTTTTTCATAAGCACGTATGACTATATTCGGAATACATGCCTACATTACATTGATGAACTGGAGCTAGTTCTGTGTCACCCTATCTTATAACTGTTGCATGAGGAATTGCATCCGATATAATTATCCATCATTGATCCATTGCCTATGAGCTTTTCACATATTGATCTTTGCTTAGTTACTTTTCCGTTGCCACTGTTACGATTGCTACAAAAACTGCTACTATTACTTTTGCCACCGTTACCGTTACTTCCATACTACTTTGCTACTAAATACTTTGCTGCAGATATTAAGTCTTTTAGGTGTGGTTGAATTGACAACTCAACTGCTAATACTTGAGAATATTCTTTGGCTCCCCTTGTATCGAATCAATAATTTTGGGTTGAATACTCTACCGTCGAAAACTGTTGCGATCCCCTATACTTGTGGGTTATCAAGACTATTTTCTGGTGCCGTTGCCGGGGAGCATAGCTCTATTCTTTGAGTCAATTGGGATTTATATCTGTTGATCACTATGAGGAACTTGAAAGACGAAAAAACCAAGATTTATCCCTCAACTACGAAGGGAGGTAAGGAACTACCATCTAGCTCTGCACTTGATTCTCCTTCTGTTTTGAGTAAACTTGCGACACCTAAACCTACTCCTACCATTGATTCTGATATGTCGCATGTTATTGATGTTGCCATTTTTGCTATGCATGATGCTTATGATGAAACTACTTCTATGCTTAATGATATTGTGCCATTAGGTGAAATTCTTGATGAACAACTTGCTAGGGTAAGAGAGAATGACATTATTGAAACTGATAATATTGATGAAAGTGATTATGAAGATTCTCCCCCTAGATATGAATTGCCTGATGTGCCTGAGGGTTATGTTATGGATGAAGAAACTGCTAGAGACTTTTTTGCTTGCAAAGATAGATATGATCTTAATAAACTGTTAGCTAAGCTGAAAGAAAAGTCTTTGAATGCTAGAACGAAATATGACCCTGCTTTTGCTACTTCACCTATCTGTATTTCTGATAAGGATTATGATTTCTCTGTCGATCATGAGTTAATTACTTTGGTTGAATCTGATCCTTTTTATGGCTATGAATCTGAAACTGTTGTGGCACATCTTACTAAATTGAATGATATAGCCACCCTATTCACCCATGAGGAAAAACCCGTTACTACTATATCCTTAAGTTATTTCTATTCTCATTAAAGGGTGATGCTAAAACATGGTTTAATTCTCTTGCTCCTGGTTGTGTGCGTAGTCCCCGGGATATGATTTATTAATTCTCTGCTAAATATTTCCCCGCTCATAAGAAACAAGCTGCCTTAAGGGAAATATATAATTTTGTGCAAATTGAAGAAGAGAGTCTCCCACAAGCTTGGGGGAGGCTTCTCTGATTACTTAATGCTTTGACTAATCATCCTCTCAAGAAAAATTAAATACTTGATATCTTTTATAGTGGACTAACCGATGCTTCCAGAGACCACCTGGATAGTTGTGCTGGTTGTGTTTTCAGGGAAAGAACTGTCGAGCAAGCTGAATTGCTATTGAATACTATATTGAGTAATGATAATGATTGGACACTTCCTGAACCAACTCCTAAGCCAACTCTGAAGAAAAGGGGTATTCTCTTTCTCAGTCCTGAAGATATGCAAGAGGCAAAGAAATCTATGAAAGAAAAGGGTATTAAAGCTGAAGATGTTAAGAATTTACCACCTATTGAAGAAATACATGGTCTTGATAACCTGACACAGGTAGTAAAGGTAAATTCTCTCTATAGATTTGATGAAGGTGATATTCCTTGTAATAAGTCTACTAGCCAATGCTTGGATGAGTTTGATAATTTTATTGTTAAACAAGAAAACTTCAATGCTTATGTTGGTAGACAACTGAAACGTAATGCTTATATGATTGGACACTTGAGTGATTATATGTCTATAGTTAAAGGTGACCTTAAACTAATCAGTAAACATTCTTATATGGTTACCACTGAGGTAGAACAAGTGCTTAAAGCTCAAGATGATTTGCTCAATGAATTAAATAATAAGAGAAATGACAATGCTGTTAGAGTTGTGACTAGAGGGGGTGGAATGACTCAGGAACCTTTGTATCCTGAGGGCCACCCTAAGAGAGTTGAGCAAGATTCTCAGAGAACTAATGTTGATACACCTAGTCCTTCTAAGAAGAAGAAAAAGAAAAATGATAGGACTTTACATGCTTCTAGTGAACTTGTTGTTGACATACCTGAGAATCCCAATGATATTTCTATTTACGATCTTTGAAACACAATCTGGTAATGAACATGAACCTAGTGATAATGTTAATGATGATGTTCATGTTGATGCTCAACCTAGCAATAACAATGATGTAGAAATTGAACCTGCTGTTGATCTTGATAACCGACAATCAAAGAATCAACGTTATGATTGCTACCTCTTGAGCACTGCGTTGGATTTCCCCGAAGAGGAGAGGATGATGCAGCAAAGTAGCGTAAGTATTTCCCTCATTTTTTGAGAACCAAGGTATCAATCCAGTAGGAGGCCACGCACAAGTCCCTCGTACCTGCACAAAACAATAGCTCCTCGCAACCAACGCGATTAGGGGTTGTCAATCCCTTCACGGTTACTTACGAGAGTGAGATCTGATAGAGATGATAAATTATATTTTTGGTATTTTTGGTATAGAGATGCAAAGTGAAAAGTAAAAGGCAAAAAACAAAGCAAGTATTAAAGTGATGGAGATTGATATGATGAGAATAGACCCAGGGGCCATAGGTTTCACTAGTGGCTTCTCTCAAGAGCATAAGTATTCTACGGTGGGTGAACAAATTACTGTTGAGCAATTGATAGAATTGAGCATAATTATGAGTACATCTAGGTATGATCATGTCTATAGGCATCACGTCCGAGACAAGTCGACCGACTCTTGCCTGCATCTACTACTATTACTCCACTCATCGACCGCTATCCAGCATGCATCTAGAGTATTAAGTTAAAAACAGAGTAACGCCTTAAGCAAGATGACATCAGGTAGAGGAATAAATTCATGCAATATGATAAATACCCCATCTTGTTATCCTCGATGGCAACAATACAATATGTGCCTTGCAACCCTTTACATCCTTTGGTAAGGACACCGCAAGATTGAACCCAAAGCTAAGCACTTCTCCCATTGCAAGAACTACCAATCAAGTTGGCCAAACCAAACGGATAATTCGAAGAGACTTGCAAAGATAATCAATCATACATAAAGGAATTCAGAGAAGATTCAAATGTTATTTATAGATAATCTGGATCATAAACCCACAATTCATCGGTCTCAACAAACACACCGCAAAAAGAAGATTACATTGAATAGATCTCCACGAGAGAGGGGGAGAACATTGTATTGAGATCCAAAAAGAGAGAAGAAGCCATCTAGCTACTAGCTATGGACCCGAAGGTCTGAAGTAAACTACTCACACTTCATCGGAGGGGCTATGGTGATGATGTAGAAGCCCGCCGTGGTGGATGCCCGCTCCGGTGGAGCTCCGGAACAGGCCCCAAGATGGGTCTCGTGGATACAGGAAGTTGCGGCGGTAGAATTAGGTTTTTGGCTCCTGTTCTGATCGTTTGGGAAGTGCGTGAGGTATATATAGGAGGAAGGAGTACGTCGGTGGAGCAACAGGGGCCCACGAGGCGGGGGGACGCCCTAGGGGGGCACCCTCGTGACCGCCTCTTTTGTTCCTTGGAGTAGGGTCCAAGTCTCACGGATCACGTTAGGTGAGAAAATCACGTTCGAAGGTTTCATTCCGTTTGGACTCCGTTTGATATTACATTTCTTGAAACACTTGAAATAGGCAAAAAGCGACAATTACAGGTTGGGCCTCCGGTTAATAGTTTAGTCCCAAAAATAATATAAAATTGGAAAATAAAGCCCAATATAGTCCAAAACAGTAGATAAAGTAGCATGGAGCAATAAAAAATTATAGATACGTTGGAGACGTATCAGGCATCCCCAAGCTTAATTCCTGCTCGTCCTCGAGTAGGTAAATGATAAAAAAGAATTTTTGATGCGGAGTGATACTTTGGCATAATTTCAATGTAAATCTTCTTAATTGTGGTATGAATATTCAGATTCTAAAGATTCAAGACAAAAGTTCATATTGACATAAAAATAATAATACTTCAAGCATACTAATCAAAGTAATCATGTCTTCTCAAAATAGCATGGCAAAAGAAAGTTCATCCCTACAAAATCATATAGTTAGGCTATGCTTCATTTTCGTCACACAAAGATGTTCCCAACTTCTATACCCCGATGAAAAGCCAAGCAATTGTTTCATACTTAAAAATCTCAAACTTTTTCAACCTTCACGCAATACATGAGCGTGAACCATGGATATAGCACTATGGGTGGAATAGAATATGATGATGGGGATTGTGTGGAGAAGACAAAAGGAGAAAGTCTCACATTGACGAGGATAATCAACGGGCTATGGAGATTCCCATCAATTGATGTCAACATGAGGAGTAGGGATTGCCATGCAACGGATGCACTAGAGCTATGAATGCTCAACAAAAGAAAACTAGTGGGTGTGCATCCAACTTGCTTGCTCATGAAGACCTAGGGCATTTGAGGAAGCCCATCGTAGGAATATACAAGCCGAGTTCTATAATGAAAAATTCCCACTTGTATAAAAAGACAACTTATGAGACTCACTATATGAAAAACATGGTGCTACTTTGAAGCACAATATATGAGACTCACTACATGAAGAACAAGGTGCTACTTTGAAGCACAAGAGTGGAAAAAGAGATAATAACATTGCCCTTTTTATTTATTTTACTTTTTTGTGGGCCTTTCCCTTTTTTTCTTTTCGGCCTTTCCCCTTTTTTTTTGATTGGGCAATGCTCTAATAATGATGATCATCACACTTCTATTGATTACAACATAAGTATTACAACTCGAAACTAGAGCAAGATATGACTCTTTATGAATGCCTCCGATGGTGTACCGGGATGGTGCAATGAATCAAGAGTGACATGTATAAAAAATAATGCATGGTGGCTTTGCCACAAATACGATGTCAACTACATGATCATGCAATGGCAATATGACAAAAGTAAAGTAAGTCATGATGATGATGAACGGAACGGTGGAAAGTTGCATGGCAATATATCTCGGAATGGCTATGGAAATGCCATAATAGGTAGGTATGGTGGCTGTTTTGAGGAAGATATAAGGAGGTTTATGTGTGATAAAGCGTATCATATCACGGGGTTTGGATGCACCGGCAAAGTTTGCACCAACTCTCAAGGTGAGAAAGGGCAATGCACTATACTGAAGAGGCTAGCAAAGGCGGAAAGGTAAAAGTGCGTATAATCCATGGACTCCACATTAGTCAAAAGAACTCATATACTTATTGCAAAAATTTAGAAGTCATCAAAAATCAAGTATTACGCGCATGCTCCTAGGGGGGTAGATTGGTAGGAAAAGACCATCGCTCGTCCCCGACCGCCACTCATAAGGATGCACAAGCCAGGTACACTTCATGTTTCAAATTTGTTACACAACTTTAACCATACATGCATGCTATGGGACTTGATAACTTCAACACAAGCATTCTTTAAATTCACAACTACTCAACTAGCATGACTCTAATATCACCATCTTCATATCTCAAAACAATTATCAAGCATCAAACTTTTCTTAGTATTCAACGACCTTTGAAAAGAAAGTTTCACATATCTTGAATACCAAGTATATTAATATTAAGCAAATTACCATGCTATTAACGATTTGAAAGTGTGTTATATCGACTAGAGGGGGGTGAATAGGCGATTTTATGAATTCTTCACTGAGGAATTTGCCGGTGAGGAAATTCCTTAGTGAAGAACTACTTGCAGCAGAATAAGTACTCAGAAGTAAGCATGACAGAATACACGCATGGTCATCATGATGAAATGAAGACAAGCACAGAGTACAGAAAGCGTAATCACAGGATAACACAATATGAAGACAAACAGATCAAGAAATTGAACCGAGGAAATTGAGAAAGTCTTGATCAAAGTCTTCAAACGAGATATGAATAAACACTCAACACAATAATGAGGAAATGAAAGGGTTGAGGAAATAGAACCAGTTAGGTTGGTGAAGACAATGATTTGGTAGACCAGGTTCAAGCTTCTTTGTCTCAGTTGTACGTCTGGTTGGAGCGGCTGAGTATTTAAACTCGAGGACACACAGTCCCGGACACCCAGTCGCTGAGCACGCAGCTCAGGACACCAAGTCCTCACTGTATTCTCCTTAAACTAAGATCACACAGACCTCGTCCAATCACTCGTGGTAAGTCTTCAGGCGACTTCCAAACCTTCACAGACTTGGTCACTCGGCGATCCACAATTCCTCTTGGATGCTCTAGACCATGACGCCTAACCGTCTGGAAGAAGCACAGTCTTCAAAGGTAACAAGCGTCGGATCCACGCAGGATCAATTTCTTCAGTGATGCTCAATCACTTTGGGTTTGTAGGGGTTTGGTTTTGGGGTTTTTCCTCACTTGATGATTTTCGCTCAAAGTCCTCGGAGGATGGGTTGCTCTCAAATGACAAGTGTCAAGTTCTCTCGGAGCAGCCAACCAGCTAGTGGTTGTAGGGGGCGGCTATTTATAGCCTAGGGAGCAGCCCGACATGATAAGACATAAATGCCCTTCAATGATATGACCGTTAGGTGGATAAGATATTTTGGGACAGTCATGCCAAGAAGACAAAGAACGATCGGAAATTTGAATCTCAAATTCCTCGGGGCTATCATGGTCCTCACTTGTGTAGGCAATCCAGACTGGCGAATTCCTAACTCCTCGGTCAGAACAAATTCCTCAGTGATCGAAGAACTTCGTCTCTGGGCTGAAGAAATTGACTGAATCGTATGTGATTTCCAAAGGCTTCACTCGAAGGGATTGGTAGGTGTAGGATTTTGAGTTGAGCATCACATGGAAATTTTTCCTCAAGATTTCCTCGACCCCTTTAACAAAGACGGTGTTTCCTATGACTCAAGAAAGAGAAAATGAAACTACGAAAACAAAAGTCTTCATGCTTCATGTTCCTCAAATGAATACCAAGTCTTCAAGGTCACACCAATTTCTTCACTTTCAAAGTCTTGAAAGTCTTCAAAATATCAAAGTCTTCATCGAAGAACTTCATTTTTAGGGTCGACTTTCTCTGTAAATATCAAACTCCTCATAGACTTATAGACCTGTGTACACTCACAAGCGCATTAGTTCCTTAACCTATAAGTCTTCAATACACCAAAATCACTAAGGGGCACTAGATGCACTTACAATCTCCCCTTTTGGTGATTGATGACAATATAGGTTAAGTTTTCAACGAGGATAAACATATGAAGTGTAAATCATCGATAATGAGGAATTTGATTGCAAGATATAGAAGAACTCCCCACGAAGATGTGCATAGTGAGGAATTTGCTTTTGAGGCAATGCACATTTGAAGAGTTGAATCATGGAGATCTCCCCCTATATCTTGTAATTCATACACGCATTTGTCATATAATATGAAGAATTTGAAATGCATGATGAAATATGGTGCTTGATGTAATTCAGCATGCGATGCGATAACATTAATGAGGAACAAGCATGCAAAATAACGCATCAAGAGTATCCGAGCTCAAATAGATTTGCTATGAAGATTTTCAAGGAGCTCAAGAGAATCAGAGAGTAGTGCAAGAGCATAATGCATCAAAAGTATCAAAGCACCATCGGGTTTAAGATTACAACTCGATCCAATAAAAGTTTCAGAAGAACGAGAGTTGTAACTTAACAAAAATAAATTACTGTATATAAGCAATAAACTAGACCCGCTTGAAGACTAACTCAAATTTCTCCCCTTTGTCATCAAATGACCAAAAGGATCGAACCGAGGACTAACGCTCTGAAGAATTTCAAGTTGAAGAAGGAGCGCTTGACTTTGTTGGGGTCGGTTATTGTAGTAGGACCTGCCGCGGTGTCGTCCAAGTCTTCATTTTCATCAGTGTCGCACGATGAAGAATAGGAGCTGGCCACCAAGGAAGGAACTTTGACCTTCTTGTATATCTTCGGAGGAGGTGCAGACCAGTCAAATCCTTCCTTGAGTCCTATTGACGTCAGTTCTTCCGCATTGTAGACATGTGAAAGAACAGCCCAGGTGCGTTTGAAGGTTTCATGGAGGTAGTAGTGGTTTTTCTTCACTGCATTGTGTGTTGAGGTCATGTTGTGAAGAATTGAACCAAACTGACGCTTAACCCATTTATGATTGCGATCAACCTTCCGATGAAGACCGAGGAGTAACTCACGATCAGTCATCACCACAGGGTGCGAGCTTGAGGACTTTGCTTGACCGAGGTATTTGCGGCGAGTCATGTGTGGCGAGTCATCATTGGTGGAGTAGGATGCTGCTTGCTAAACTGTCCATCCAATGGACGAATGCCTTCATCGATCATGATAGCAGCCTTGCCCTTGTCATCATCTCGAGGTAAATGTCCGTTTGAGGACTTCAATCGGGGCAAGTAGCTGCAGTGGTTCGTAGTATCAGCCTTGTAATTGAGTGAAGACCTTGTCCTGATGAATCTCATTATCCAAGGCGTATAAGGCTTCAGCTCAAATGGTGACATAGCAACGTTTGCCAGAGTCCTCATGAAGAAATCATGGAAGTTGACGGGAACGCCATGGATGATGTTGAAAAGCATATTCTTCATGATGCCAACGCCTTCTTCATCATTCGAGTCGTGGCCTTTGATAGGACTCATTGTCTTCGTCAGAATCCGATAGACAGTCCGAGGCACATACAATAATTCCTTGACGAGGAATTTGGTTCTTGGGGCCTGCCTTGGCTTCAAAGGCTTCATCAAGACTTGCATATAGTGATTTGAAAGTTACGGTTCGTTGTAGATACAACGTGCACCATCAAGCGGAGGACTGAGTGGTAGAGCAGGAAGCAATTGATTCTTTGGTGCCTTGTAGTGAGTATTTTCGGACATCCAGTCTAATACCCATGAGTTCACGTCTTGACGTCTCCGGTGATGTGCAGCGTTGCATAGAATCGAAGAATGAGTTCTTCATTCGATCCACAGATATCGGTGCAGAAATTGAAGTCCTGCGTCGTGAAGAACACTGAGGACTGGCTCAAAGCCAGGCAGAGACTCCATGTCCACATGAGGAATATGAGCATGATCGAAGACTTTATCTTTGTTGAAGAGCATTGAGGAATAGAAGTTGGCTTGGCTGGCAGTCCAGAAACGCCTCTTCCTAATGCAAGCAGAATCATATGGATTATAGTTAGTGAAGAATACGTGCTCTGCAAAGAAATCATCAGCCTTGAACTTTTGTTTGCTTGAGAACGGATTCTTTGCTTGGGCGAGGGGTGTCGGTGAGTTGCATCACCACCTCGGGAATCGCAAGTTCAGGTTCTTCAGGTGAGGAATTTCTTGTTCCTCAACAGTGCAATCGAGGATCAAGAGTTCATCGGCACTAGTGGCTGGAATTTCTTCATGCCTGAGCAGGTGGATTGAGTTTCTTGAGTCCATTTGGACTGTTTGTGCGAGGGACCGAGGAATCTGTTGGAGGCGGGGTGAAGAGAGGAGTATTGGGATGCAGACTTTCCCAAAAGTCATCATTCATCACAGTGTGGTGCACCCAATATCCACATCTTCATCTTCAATTTCCTCAACACCAGCCTCTTGGTGTGAACCGAGGCATAGGTGAGGAAATGACTGGGTTGAAGGGATTGCGTCCACTTCAATTTCTTCATCAATCTGCTCGACGGGCAAGCAGAATGATGTTCTTCATCGATCCGATTGGGATCTCATAGTCTTCTCCAAAAGGAACAAGGTCCTTTGATGGCATGGAGGAAATCGAACAGCATCAATTGGATTTTCAAATGAACTGGTCATTGGCTTCATTTTCTTCGCAGTCAAGAATGTGACACGGTGATGCCTTCCTTTTCTTCTTTGAAGCTCGCTCGCAGCCTTGGTTTTCTTCACCTCAGTGGCAGATGGAAGAATTGGAGTTGGTGTTGGCGCAGGAGGAGCTGAGGAATCTGGTTGAATTTCTTCAGGCGCAACTGATGCAGTTGCCCTGTCTTGTTCAATTTCTTCAGCGGCTGGAATGGAATCATCAGCCCTGGAACCAGCATTTTCATCAGCAGCCTAAACGTCATTAGCGGTGCTGGCATGTTCTTCAGTCGGCTGAGCTGAGGCTTCAGCCTGAGGAATTTCATGTTGCGTTGGGGCAGCAACATTTGTGAATTTCTTCGTCAGATTGACGAATCTGACCTTGGCTCCTTGCCAATCAGCATAATAAGAATCGAAGTTTTCTGAGGTCTTGAATTTCAGTCTGGACCTTGAGAAGTTCCTCAGGTGTCATTCTGACAACATTTTTCTTCAGGAACTTCTCCTTTCTGTATTGAGCTTTCTTGATCTCTCTTGCCTTTTCACACTTCCATTTCTCTTCAGTGATGAAATGGGTCAGCATATGACTTTGTCCAGGAGTCAGATGAAAGTCAGGCATAGGGGTATTGGGATCCTTGTGCCAGAGATCAATATAATCGAGGACTTTCTTCGGATCCAACAGCAGTGGCACAAATGTACCTTTGGCTCTAGCGACCCTTTCTTGGCGATCTCTGATGATTTCCGCAAGTTCATCATCAGAAGCTTCATCATCAGAAGGCACATGGAATGCAACCTGTTTCTTCTTTGGACTTGGGCGAGGACCTCGTCCTATTGTTGCTTTGGTCTTCATCAGTCGGGCGGATGATGAAATTGGTGCTTCTTGAGGAACTTGCAGAAACACCTGAGGCAATTGAGAAACCAGCAGTCCTTTGACATGTAGCCAGATGCACAGGAACTGAGGACTTTGACGGAGCTGTTGAGGACTTTGGTGGAGCTGTAGCAGTGTGAGGAATTTGCCTTGAGGGCGCTGCTGAGGAACTTGGCCGTGAGGGCGCTGATGGTGAAGCACTTGGCTTATGAGCAGGCTTCTTTGGCATGGATTTCCTCGGTTTGACCGAGGCCTCGATATGATAGCGATGGCAGAATCCTCATTGAATTTCTTCACCGCCTCCTTGGCTTGTCTTGCCAATTTAGCTTGGCGCTTAGCCCATTCTTGAGAAAGTCCTCACCACGTTTGATGCTTGTGGGATCAGCTACTTGGCCAGGTGCCAATGGAGCTCTTGGGCATGGAGGATTGAGAGCGAATTTCTTCATGTTCTTTGGAGTCACATATCTGTATTCCCTCCATTCCCTTGCCCATCTCCGTTCAATCTTCTTTATACGCACCTTGCGCTGATTTTTGTTTTCTTCATCAGGTGTGCAATAGTCAGCATAGATTTCCTCAGGGATCTCAAATGCAGTCATAACCTCAGGTTTCTTTCCTCCTTTACATTGCTTCTTTCCGTACGCCATATTCTTGAGTTGAGGAATTTGAACAATTGAGTTTTACGAAGAAGTATGCAGTTTTTCTTCGAGGAACGCCGCAAATGAGTTAAGTTGATGAGAACCTAGTGATTCAAAGGCGGACATGTGTACCTGTGAGCAGTATAGTTGCGAGGAATTTGGAGAGGTCATATGCGTTCTCGGAAGGTTTTTCAAAAGAACAAGTTTTAAGGATTTTGACCAGATGAGCCTTGAAGAATTTCACTAAGCGTTCTTTGTCTTAGGTTCGAGTTGTACAGATCGAGGATCCACACAATTAAGGAATCTTGAAGAAAATCATTGCTTAGAGAAGCGAATCAAGAGCATATTTTGTTTGAGGTGTTCATATGTGTGAAGATTTGAAGAATAAACACCTTTGAAGATTTTCAGGAAGGTTTGAGAATCAAAGCGAGTAATAAAAGTAACTTTTAATTACCGAAGTGAAGAACACGACGAACTAAGAAGAACAGTTGGGAAGTTAAATCGATTCAGATCTTCCTTGCGCTAACTCGGCGGAGGAAGACAGCTACGGCGGCGGCGGAGTGAGGAATTCCGCGGTCGGCGCGAGTACGTCGGCGATGGGGTCGAGGCAGTGAAGCTCTTCCTCACCGGCGACGATGGAGTAGCGGCGGCGCTAGGGTTTGAGGAGCTCGAACGGGAGTGAGAGGTCGAGCGGGGTAAAAGAAGTGAGGAAGGGGAGAGGGGTATTTATAGACAAGGTGAAAAACTGTTCGCCCGAGGATTTGGGACGAACGTGCCCCTGCCCATTCTCCTTTACGTGACATGTGTCACCCACGTACTGTATAGTGGAGATCGTGTACGATCGTGGGTGAGTAAAATAATGCATCGTGGGATGCAGAACGGTTTGAGCGGTAAAACCAAAAATTTGGATAAGATCAGTTTTAAAGTTTCGTTCGCAATTTCTTCAGCTGACAAGGACTCAGTGAAGATTTTGAACGAGTTTCAAATAGAACGCACATGAAGAATTTGTGAATAGATTGGGTTGAGTATAGCATAGAGGGGGAAGGGTCCGATCACATTCACTTAGCAAAAAAAACAACTTGAAGAAATAGCCATAAGTGAATGTTGTAGAGGACATAAACCCATATATATATGTATTGCCAATGAAGAAAAACGACGGAAAAAGTGAAGATTTTGCAAAGTTGAAGAATTTGAAAAACTGAAGAATTTCAAAACTGAGGAAAAACTCAAATTGAAGATTTTCAACTTTGGTGGTGGCGTGTCCCACCGTATAAGAATGATGATTTCAGACACAGCGTACAATTGTCGAGGGTTACGAGAATCAAATTCTTCGTTAATTTCTTCACACTTAGAGTGTTATTCTTCATTGATTGAAGAAAAACGTTTCTTCATGTGTTGCACATCTAAGTCATCAATTTTGCATCAATGTCAGGATGTGTGTCCTTTTCAAAGAACATTCGAAGATTCTAAGATATTTAGCTCACACCGCAACTTGCTAAATCTCTTCTCATCCAAGGGCTTAGTGAAGATATCGGCTAGCTGTTCTTCAGTCTTCACGTGCTCGATAGAGATGTATCCCTTCAACACATGATCACGAAGAAAATGATGACGAATTTGAATGTGCTTTGTCTTCGAGTGCTGAACTGGGTTGTGAGCAATCTTGATTGCACTCTCATTGTCGCAGTAGAGAGGCACATTCTTCACGTTGATGCCATAGTCCTTGAGAGTTTGCTTCATCCACAGCAATTGAGCACAACACGAGCCAGCAGCAATGTATTCAGCTTTCGCAGTAGACAGTGATACGCAGTTCTGTTTCTTCGAGGACCAACAGACCAAAGATCGTCCGAGGAAATGACAAGTGCCGGAGGTTGACTTGCGGTCCACACGATCACCAGCATAGTCAGAGTCAGAATATCCAATGAGATCAAAAGCAGAGCCCTTGGGGTACCATAATCCTAGTGTTGGTGTGTGAGCTAGATATCGAAGAATATGCTTCATGACCTTATGGTGTGATTCCTTTGGTGTAGCTTGAAATCGGGCACACATGCAAACACTAAGCATTATATCTGGCCTAGATGCACATAAGTACAATAAAGAACCAATCATGGAGCGGTATACCTTGTGATCAAAGTCAATACAATTTTCATCAGTGCATAGATGGCCATTTGTGGGCATAGGAATTTTGACGCCTTTGCAATCTTGCATGCCGAATTTCTTGAGGACATCTTTGAGGTATTTCTCTGAGATATGAATATGCCATTGTGTTGTTGATTTAATTTGAAGACCTAAGAAGAATTTCAACTCTCCCATCATAGACATTTGATATTCTTCACTCATCATATAGGCAAATTCATCACTATAACGTTGGTCAGTACAACCAAAGATAATATCATCAAAATATATTTGGCACACAAACAGTTCACCATCATATGATTTAGTAAAGAGAGTAGGGTCGAGTGAACCAGTTGTGAAGCCATTCTTCACGAAGAATTCCTTCAATGTATCATACCACGCCTTGGGGGCTTGTTTGAGACCATAGAGGGCCTTATTAAGTCTGAAGACTTTGTCGAGGATTCTTTGGATCTTCAAAACACAGGGGTTGAGCAACATATACTTCTTCCTCAAGCTTACCATTGAGGAATGCACTTTTCACATCCATTTGATATAAAGTGATATTGTGATGGTTAGCATAGGCGAGTAATATCTTGAATAGACTCAAGTCTAGCAACAGGTGCAAAAGTTTCATCGAAATCAATTCCTTCAACCTGTGTAGCCTTGAGCTACTAGTCGTGCCTTATTCCTCACCACAAGGCCATTTTCATCTTGCTTGTTGCGGTAGATCCACTTTGTGCCAATGATATTATGCTTGCGAGGATGCGGACGTTTGACGGTTCCCGGACATTGTTGAGCTCGAACTGATGTAATTCTTCTTGCATAGCTTTGAATCCATTCCGGCTCGAAATGCTTCATCTACCTTAGTGGGCTCTGTGATAGAGACGAAAGCATAGTGCCCACAAAAGTTAGATAAATGTGAAGTTGTTGAGCGTGTGAGAGGACTGGCGCTTTAATGTCATCGATGATCTTCTCCACTTGCACTTCTTTTGCAACGCGAGGATGAGCTGGTTGTCGTCCGAGGAATTTGATCATTTTCCTCGGCACCATTGTCTTGACATTATCTTCAGTGCATCACTCGACGTTCTTGGCGTCTGAGGAATGAATTCTTCAGCAGTTTCTTGAAGAGGAATGACATCCTCGGTTGCCTTGAACTTGATAGAATCCTCGGTGCTGGTTCATCTAACACGAAGGTAGGTGCTCTCGTTGCGAGCCATTAGTTTCATCGAACCGCACATCTGATGTCAACAATCTTGTGAAGAGCGATGTTGAAGACTCTGTAGGTTTGCGAGTCCTTTCCGTAACCAAGCATAAAACCTTCATGTGCTTTCGGTGCAAATTTAGAATTGTGATGAGGATTTCTAATCCAGCATTTAGCACCGAAGACTTTGAAATAACTTACATTGGGTTTCTTGTCAGTGTGGAGTTCATAGGCAGTCTTCTTGAAGAATTTGTGAAGATATACTCTGTTGATGATGTGGCACGCCGTATCAATTGCATCAATCCAAAAACGACTAGGCGTTTTGTATTCATCAAGCATATGCGAGCCATCTCAACAAGAGTTACGTTCTTGCGCTCCACAGCGCCATTTTGCTGAGGAGTATAAGGAGCAGATAACTCATGAGTAATACCAAGTTCATCAAGATAGTCATCAAGACCGGAATTCTTGAACTCAGTTCCATTGTCACTCCTGATGTGTTTGATCTTCACACCAAAGTTAGTTGAAGCCCTCGAGGAAAATCGTTTGAAGACTTCCTGCACTTGATTTTTGTAAGTAACAATGTGTACCCATGTGTAACGAGAGTAATCATCAACAATAACAAAGCCATATAGAGATGCATCATTAGTGACCTTGAGTAATGATTAGGACCAAAGAGGTCCATGTGAAGCAATTGAAGGACGAGTAGTGGTCATGATAGTCTTCGCTGGATGCTTGGCCTTGGTCATTTTTCCAGCTTCACAGGCTCTGCATAAGTGATCCTTGAGGAATTTGACATTCTCAATGCCAATGACATGCTTCTTCTTCGCAAGCGTGTGCAAATTCCTCATGCCTGCGTGACCAAGTCGTCGATGCCATAGCCAATATACGAAGCTTTTGAAAGTAGACACACGGCTGGTTGTGGTCCTGTAGAGAAATCAACAATATACAAGTCTCCTCTCCTAAAGCCTTCGAAGACTTTGGAATTGTCAGCTTCCATAATCACAACACAGCGGTACTTGCCAAAGATAACAACCATATCAAGATCACAAAGCATTGAGACTGACATGAGGTTGTATCCTAAGGACTCAACAAGCATGACTTTGTCCATGTGTATGTCCTTAGAGATCGCAACCTTACCAGGACCCAATACGACTTTTGCCTTTGTCGGCCAAGATGATATGCTTGAGATGTGACGGTGATAAGGGAGCATCCATCAATAGATTCTTGTCACCGGTCATGTGATTTGTACAACCACTATCGAGAACCCACTCGGTGGCTTTGGGTTGATCATCCTGCAGATGAATTAGTACAACTTACGATCTCATATACTTCATCGATTGAAGAATATGATATCATGTTCATCAGATGAATTTCATCGGTCGGTATAATGAGATAAGCGGTATGAGGGCGTGTGAAATGAAAGGTCATTTCATCATGATTAGCCTATGTCCTCTCGAGCAATTTTGTCGAGTCTGACAAATTCTTGAGACGTTAAGGCACGTCTGGAGACCTGACCCTGCAGAAGAGATTAGTTCTTTTCTTCACCACCCACATACGAAGGGGTGGCCAAGAGTTCATCACTCTGCGAGCACCATACGAGAATGGTGGCATAGAAGCCAAACCATTTCGTTTCACATAAGAGGGGTTAGGGTAAGCATATGAATAAGCGGAGAAATTCTTGAGGACTTATGAACATATTGGTTTGAAGAATAATGCACATATTCATAGCCCTTAGCTCTACCCTACGAACCAGAGTTGTTAGCACGATGATAATCATATGAGGACTTTGATCCTTTTGAGGAATTTGATCCACGTGAGGAATTTGGTCCGTATGAGGACTTGGATCCATATGAAGAATTTGGTCCATATGAAGAGTTTGATCTGGGGTTCCTATTCTTCACAGGTGGTGTCATGAGGACATTCACTGAAGACTTTCAAGGCACTTCTTGGGAACCCAGATTTTCTTCATAGGGAACCGTTCTGCGATTAGTGCCAACATATCTAGCAAACACTTCACCATTCTGATTTTTGAACAGTTTATAGTTGGAGTCAAATGACTCATCAGAAGAATGAGGAGATTCGCATGTAAAGCCAGATAAGTTAGATGGATCAGCTGGAGGTCCCTTTGCAGCAACCCATGAGGTTCTGGGATCTGCTTTCGGGCTTCCATATGTTCCATCGACATTGAGTTTCCTCTCAAAGGCAATACCCTCTTTCCTAGGGTTCTGTTGAGGATCTGCTTTTAAGCACATCACAAAGAGTCGATGCCCTTTGAGGCTTTTGTACATGCCTGTCATATACAATTCCTTCAGCCCTGCATCGTCGGTGATACTAGCAATGTCCTCGGATGAGGAATTAGTGATAGCAGAGGCGGTGAAGAATTTGTATGATTAAAGCATTTGAACATTCGGTGAAGAATTAGCGATTCACGTTCAATGCACTTTAAGCATGGAGGAACAAATTCTTCACGAGAAGCGCTGATTTGTTGAGCAAGTAATGAATCGCTCCTTACGAAGATCTTCATAACTCACTCTTAGCTTCTCAAGGTCTTGCTCTCTTTGAAGAAATTCATAAGAAAGTTTCTCATGATCGAGATAAGAGAGTGTTATGATGACCTTGAAGGCTGTCAAACCTAGGCTGAAGTCTCTGAAGATTTTCGGTCGGGCTTTAGTGCGATCCATTTCTTCACCTAACATATCATCACTTTTACCTAACATGTTTTGAACCTTTTCCAAGGCATGTTGTTGTTTGAGTGGCAATGCAAACAAGTTTGGTATAGCTAGGTTCAATATCATCATCGGATCCATCATCAGATTCATAGTCACTAAATTCAAATGAGGAACATTCGGTTACCTCGAAACCCTTTGCCATGAGACATGATGCTGAAGATGATGATTCTGGTTCGAAAGTCATCATTTTGAGAGATTCCTTGAAGTCCTCAAACCAGGGACCATGACGGGTTCGATGACCTTCATAGACGTCGGAGATTCGGTCCCAGATAAACCGCATTGCAAAGATGCATAATGCGCTTGAATTCATCTCTAGATAGGCAGGAACAGATGATATCCTTCGCCATGATGTCAAGTTGAGTGTACTTGCGAATATCATCTACGTTCGCCGTCTTGCATAGATCAGTAAGGCCAATTTCAGTGACGGTCCACAGCTCGCTGTCCATTGCCATGAGGCGCTTCCTCATCATGGCCTTCCACTTGGGATAATCGTGACCGTCAAAGATAGGGCATGTCACTTTCTTCATACCTGCGGTCGACATAACTAAAACTCCAGGTGGTTAAACCAAAATCACACGAGAACAAGGGAGTACCTTGCTCGATACCAATTGAAAGTGTGTTATATCGACTAGAGGGGTGAATAGGCGATTTTATGAATTCTTCAACGAGGAATTTGCGGTGAGGAAATTCCTTAGTGAAGAACTACTTGCAGCGGAATAAGTACTCAAGTAAGCATGACAGAATACACGCATGGTCATCATGATGAAATGAAGACAAGCACAGTCTGAAAGCGTAATCACAGGATAACACAAGATGAAGACAAGCGGTGAAGAAATTGAACTGAGGAAATTGAGAAAGTCTTGATCAAAGTCTTCAAACACAGATATGAATAAACACTCAACACAATAATGAGGAAATGAAAGGGTTGAGGAAATAGAACCGATTAGGTTGGTGAAGACAATGATTTGGTAGACCAGTTCCAAGCTGTTGTCTCGGTTATGCGTCTGGTTGGAGCGGTGAGTATTTAAACTCGAGGACACAGATCCGGACACCCGATCGCTGAGCACGCAGCTCAGGACACCAAGTCCTCACCGTATTCTCCTTGAACTAAGGTCACACAGACATCGTCCAATCACTCGTGGTAAGTCTTCAGGCGACTTCCAAACCTTCACAGACTTGGTCACTCGGCGATCCACAATTCCTCTTGGATGCTCTAGACCATGACACCTAACCGTCTGGAAGAAGCACAGTCTTCAAAGGTAACAAGTGTCGGATCCACGCAGGATCAATTTCTTCAGTGATGCTCAATCACTTTGGGTTTGTAGGGGTTTGGTTTTCGGGGTTTTCCTCACTTGATGATTTTCGCTCAAAGTCCTCGGAGGATGGGTTGCTCTCAAATGACAAGTGTCAAGTTCTCTCGAGCAGCCAACCAGCTAGTGGTTGTAGGCGGCTATTTATAGCCTAGGGAGCAGCCCGACATGATAAGACATAAATGCCCTTCAATGATATGACCGTTAGGTGGATAAGATATTTTGGGACAGGTGGCGCCAAGAAGACAAGAACGGTCGGAAATTTGAATCTCAAATTCCTCGGGCTATCATGTTCCTCGGTGTAGGCAATCCACCTTTGGCGAATTCCTAACTCCTCGGTCGAGAACATATTCCTCGGCGATCGAAGAACTTACGTCTCATCGGTGAAGAAATTGACTGAAGCTGTATGAGATTTCCAAAGGCTTCACTCGAAGGGATTGGTAGGTGTAGGATTTTGAGTTGAGCATCACATGGAAATTTTTCCTTAGTATTTCCTCGACCCCCTTTAACAGTACGGTGTTTCCTATGACTCAAGAAAGAGAAAATGAAACTACGAAAACAAAAGTCTTCATGCTTCATGTTCCTCAAATGAATACCAAGTCTTCAAGGTCACACCAATTTCTTCACTTTCAAAGTCTTCAGAAAGTCTTCAGAATATCAAAGTCTTCAGTCGAAGAACTTCATTTTTAGGGTCGACTTTCTCTATAAATATCAAACTCCTCATAGACTTATAGACCTGTGTACACTCACAAACGCATTAGTTCCTTAACCTATAAGTCTTCAATACACCAAAATCACTAAGGGGCACTAGATGCACTTACAACGACTCTCAAAATAATCTAAGTGAAGCATGAGAGATCAATAGTTTCTTTAAAACAAATCCATCACCGTGCTCTAAAAGATCTAAGTGAAGCACTAGAGCAAAAAAAATTATCACGCTCAAAAGATATAAGTGAAGCACTATGAGCAAAACTATCAAGCTCAAAAGATATAAGTGAAGCACATAGAGTATTCTAGAAAATTCTAATCAAATTGGATTCTCCCAAAACGTGTGTACAACAAGGATGATTGTGGTAGACTAACAAGCAAAGACACAAATAATACAAGACGCTCCAAGCAAAACACATATCATGTGGTGAATAAAAATATAGCTCCAAGTAAATTACCGATGGAAGTAGACGAAAGAGGGGATGCCTTCCGGGGCATCCCAAAGCTTTGGCTTTATGGTGTCCTTATATTATGTTGGGGGTGCCATGGGCATTCCCAAACTTAGGCTCTTGCCAATCCTTGTTCCATAATCCATCAAAATCTTTCACCCAAAACTTGAAAACTTCACAACACAAAACTTAACAGAAAATCTCGTGAGCTCCGTTAGCGAAAGAAAACAAAAGACCACTTCACGGTACTGTAATGAACTCATTATTTATTTATATTGGTGTTAAACCTACTGTATTCCAACTTCTCTATGGATTATAAACTATTTTACTAGCCATAGATTCATCAAAATAAGCAAACAACACACGAAAAACAGAATCTGTCAAAAACAGAACAGTCTGTAGTAATCTGTAACTAACGCAAACTTCTGGAACTCCAAACAATATACCAAAATTAGACGACATAGAAAATTTGTTTATTGATCATCAGCAATTGGAATCAGTATTTTATCACGTTCTGGTGATTTTTAATAATTCGGTCACTGAGCGCAAAGTTTCTGGAAATTACAGCAAGATCAAATAACAATCATCCAAGAAGATCCAATAGGTCTAGCTTGGCACAAACACTAATTAGAACATAAAACCACATCTAAACAGAGGCTAGATGGATTATTTATTCCTAAACAGAAGCAAAAGAAAAAAACTAAAAATAAAATTGGGTTTCCTCCCAACAAGCGCTATCGTTTAACGCCCCTAGGTAGGCATAAAAGCAAGGATAGATCTAGGTATTGCCATCTTTGGTAGGCAATCCATAAGTGGCTCTCATGATAGATTCATATGGTAATTTTACTTTTCTTTATAGGAAAGTGTTCCATGCCTTTCTTTAATGGAAGTTGTAATCTAATATTCTCTTCCTTCATATCAATAATTGCACCAATCGTTCTAAGGAAAGGTCTACCAAGAATAATAGGACATGAAGGATTGCAATCTATATCAAGAACGATAAAATCTACGGGTACATAATTTCTATTTGCAACAATAAGAACATCATTAATTCTTCCCATAGGCTTTTTAATAGTGGAATCCGCAAGATGCAAGTTTAGAGAGTAATCATCAAAGTCACGGAAATCTAGCAAATCACACAAAGTTTTGGGAATAGTGGAGACACTAGCACCCAAATCACACAAGGCATGAAACTCGTAATTTTTAATTTTAATTTTAATAGTAGGTTCCCACTCATCATAGAGATTTCTAGGGATAGAGACTTTCAACTCAAGTTTTTCTTCATAAGATTGCATCAAGGCATCAACA
Source organism: Aegilops bicornis (assembly GCA_021605145.1). Lineage (NCBI taxonomy): Eukaryota > Viridiplantae > Streptophyta > Magnoliopsida > Poales > Poaceae > Aegilops > Aegilops bicornis. Next base: position 258,997,456 of record CM038670.1, on the reverse strand, counting down.
ATGTGTTCGGTAAAGGCCTTATTTTGACTATAAGCATGAGGAGAATTTAGCACGGATTGCAACAAGGAAATACAATCAATTAAAGAGCAATTTTCATAATTAAATTCCTTTAGATCCAAAATAGTGGGTTTAGCAACATCTAGGTTTTTATTTCTTTCAATCCCACATTTATCAATTTCATCATCAAGATCTAAAAACTCCGAATTCTTAGAACGCCTTCTAGGTAAATGAAGATCATATTCAGTTTCATGAAGATTCATATTGCAAAACAAAGATTTAATGGGGGACACATCAATAACTTTTAGATCTTCATCTAGATTTTCATAGGAATTGGAAGAACACGCTTTAATAAAGGCATCTTTGGAAGCACGCATCCTAGCGGTTCTTCGTTTGCACGCATCAATGGAAATTCTAATAGGTTTGAGAGACTCATTGATATCATGCTTAGGAGGAATAGATCTAAGCTTTACAGAATCAACCTCAAGAGAAATTCTATCAATGTTCCTAGCCAAATCATCAACTTTAAGCAATTTCTCCTCAAGCAAAGCATTAAAATTCTTTTGTGAATTCATAAACTCTTTAACACTACTCCCAAATTCAGAGGGCATATTATTAAAATTTCCATAAGAGTTGTTGTAGGAATTTCCATAATTATTAGAAGGATTACTAGGATAAGGCCTAGGATTGAAATTCCCTCTGTACGCGTTGTTACCAAAATTATTCCTACCAACAAAATTCACATCCATAGATTCATTATTATTGTCAATCAAAGTAGACAAAGGCATATCATTAGGATCAGAAGAAACACTCTTAGTAGCAAATAATTTCATAAGTTCATCCATCTTTCCATTCAAAACATTAATTTCTTCTATCTCATGCACTTTTTTATTAGTAGATCTTCGGTATGCCATTGAGAATAATTAACCATAATATTATCTAGAAGTTTAGTAGCATCTCCTAGAGTGATTTCCATAAAAGTGCCTCCCATGGCCGAATCTAAAAGATTTCTAGAAGCAAAATTCAATCCGGCATAAAAGTTTTGTATAATCATCCACAAGTTCAAACCATGAGTAGGACAATTACGTATCATTAATTTCATTCTCTCCCAAGCTTGCGCAACATGTTCATGATCAAGTTGCTTAAAATTCATAATATCGTTCCTAAGAGAGATAATCTTAGCGGGAGGAAAATACTTAGAGATAAAAGCATCTTTGCACTTGTTCCAAGAATCAATACTATTTTTAGGCAAAGATGAAAACCACGCTTTATACGATCTCTAAGCGAAAAAGGAAATAGCTTCAATTTAACGACATCATTATCGACATCTTTTTCTTTTGCATATCACTTAAATCAACGAAGCTATTCAGGATGAGTAGCGACATCTTGATGGGATGGCGGTAATTGATCTTTCATAACAAGATTCAAGAAAGCAGTATTGATTTCACAAGATTCAGTATTGGCAAGAGGAGCAATCAGAGTGCTAAGGAAATCATTATTATTGGTATCACACAATTTGGTAGTATCTTGAGCCATCGTGACAAACAAGCAATCCAACACACGAGCAAACAAAAGGCAACAGGAAAAAGAGGAGGAGATTGGGAAAGAGAGGGCGAATAAAACGGCAAGGGTGAAGTGGGGGAGAGGAAAACGAGAGGCAAATGGAAAATAATGTAATGCGGGAGATAGGGATTGTGATGGGTACTTGGTATGGTGCTTGACTTGCTCTTGCATGAGCCTCCCCGGCAACGGCGTCAGAAATTCTTCTTGCTACCTCTTGAGCACTGCGTTGGATTTCCCCGAAGAGGAGACGATGATGCAGCAAAGTAGCGTAAGTATTTCCCTCATTTTTTGAGAACCAAGGTATCAATCCAATAGGAGGCCACGCACAAGTCCCTCGTACCTGCACAAAACAATAGCTCCTTGCAACCAACGCGATTAGGGGTTATCATTCCCTTCACGGTCACTTACGAGAGTGAGATCTGATAGAGATGATAAATTATATTTTTGGTATTTTTGGTATAGAGATGCAAAGTGAAAAGTAAAAGGCAAAAAACAAAGCAAGTATTAAAGTGATGGAGATTGATATGATGAGAATAGACACGGGGGACATAGGTTTCACTAGTGGCTTCTCTCAAGAGCATAAGTATTCTACGGTGGGTGAACAAATTACTGTTGAGCAATTGACAGAATTGAGCATAATTATGAGTATATCTAGGTATGATCATGTATATAGGCATCACGTCCGAGACAAGTAGACCGACTCCTGCCTGCATCTCCTACTATTACTCCACTGATCGACCGCTATCCAACATGCATCTAGAGTATTAAGTTAAAAACAAGAGTAACGCCTTAAGAAAGATGACATGATGTAGAGGAATAAGTTCATGCAATATGATAAATACCCCATCTTGTTATCCTCGATGGAAACAATACAATACGTGCCTTGCAACCCTTTATGTCACTGGGTAAGGACACCGCAAGATTGAACCCAAAGCTAAGCACTTCTCCCATTGCAAGAACTACCAATCTAGTTGGCCAAACCAAACGGATAATTCAAAGAGACTTGCAAAGATAACCAATCATACATAAAATAATTCAGAGAAGATTTAAATATTATTCATAGATAATCTGGATCATAAACCCACAATTCATTGGTCTCAACAAACACACCGCAAAAAGAAGATTACATCGAATAGATCTCCACGAGAGAGGGGGATAACATTGTATTGAGATCCAAAAAGAGAGAAGAAGCCATCTAGCTACTAGCTATGGACCCGAAGGTCTGAAGTAAACTACTCACACTTCATCGGAGGGGCTATGGTGATGATGTAGAAGCCCTCCGAGGTGGATGCCCCCTCCGGTGGAGCTCCGGAACAGGCCCCAAGATGGGTTCTCGTGGATACAGGAAGTTGCGGCGGTGGAATTAGGTTTTTGGCTCCTTTTCTGATCGTTTGGGGGTACGTAGGTATTTATAGGAGGAAGGAGTACGTCGATGGAGCAACAGGGGGCCCACGAGGCTGGGGGGCGCGCCCCCACCCTCGTGACCACCTCTTTTGTTCCTTGGAGTAGGGTACAAGTCTCCTGGATCACGTTCGGTGAGAAAATCACGTTCCCGAAGGTTTCATTCCGTTTGGACTCCGTTTGATATTCTGTTTGTTGAAACAAGCAGGCAAAATCTGACAAGAATTTCGGCTGGGCCTCCAGTTAATAGGTTAGTCCCAAAAATAATATAAAAGTGGAAAACAAAGCCCAATATAGTCCAAAACAGTAGATAAAGTAGCATGGAGCAATCAAGAATTAGAGATACGTTGGAGACATATCAATGATAAGAGAGACTTTGTTGCTAGGAAGCACGGTAAAGAAAGAGAACCATGGGTTCAGAAACCCATCCCTTTTCCTCCTAAACCATGCAAGAAAAAGGATGACGAGGATTTTGAGCGCTCTGCTGAAATGATTAGACCTATCTTGTTGCGTATGCGTTTGACTGACATGATTAAAATGAATCCTTATGCTAAGTATATGAAAGATATTGTTACAAATAAAAGAAAGATACCGGAAGATGAAATTTCCACCATGCTTGCCAATTATGGTTTTAAAGGTGGAATACCAAAGAAACTAGGAGATCCAGGAGTACCAACTATACCATGCTCCATTAAAAGAAACTATGTTAAAACTGGTTTATGTGATCTTGGAGCTGGTGTTGGTGTTATGCCTCTATCTTTATATCGTAGACTTGATTTGAATAAGTTGACACCTACTAAAATATCTTTGCAAATGGCTGATAAAATCAACTGCTGTACTTGTCGGTATTTGCAAGGATGTGCCTGTTGTGGTTTCAAACGTTACTATTTTAACGGACTTTGTTATTCTTGATATTCCCGAGGACAATAGTATGTCGATTATCCTTGGTAGACCCTTTTTGAATACTGCAGGGGCTGTTATTGATTGCAACAAAGGAAATGTCACTTTTCATGTTAATGGTAATGAGCATACGGTACACTTTCCGAGGAAACAACCTCAAGTCCATGATGTCGGTTCTATTGGAAAAATTTCAACGATTACTATTGGAGGTTTTGAATTCCCTCTTCCTACTGTCAAGAAGAAATATGATATTCTTATTATTGGGGACATACATATCCCCGTTGAGGTAACCTAGTGTTACTCGAAAAACCTCCGGTTTCATGCGATTCGGAAAGAGTTTGTTAACAAGACTTGATCAACATTGTTAGTGGATTCCTTTTGATGAGCATGAGATGGATGAAGTTAGAAAGCAAAACTCTCTGTACCCTCCTTTTACTTTCTGTTGCTTAGATTAAATAAAGCAAAAATAGTATTTTCTGTCTATTTTCTGAATTACCCTTGCAATAAAAATACCTCGAAAATAAAAGTTCTCCAAATGACAAAAATGAAATATGATTTTTTGTAGAATATTTAAAAATATCTGACATTGAGAACACACCAGGGGGCCCCACCATCTGGCCACGAGGGTGCAGGGCGCGCCCCCTGCCTCGTGGACCCCACGTGGACCCCCTCCACTTATTCCAGCACCCACTCACTTCGTCTTCCTCCAGAAAAAAATCTTCCCATAGCTCAAACCCGTGTTCTAGCTCATCTTGCTGCCATTTTCGATCTCCTTGCTCAAAGCTCCATTCACAAAACTGTTTTGGGTGATTGTTCTTCCGTATGTGACTCCTCCATTTATCCAATTAGTTTTTGTTCTAGTGCTTTATTTATTGCAAATTTTTGCTGCTTAGGTGACCCTGTTCTTGAGCTTGCATGTTAAATTTATATGGTCTAAAGTAGTTTTAATGCATGATATAGCCTCTAGGCACTTGTGGGAGTAGTTGTTATCAATCTTGTTGAGTTTGGTTCACTTTTATTTTGAGTCACTAAAATTTCAGAAATTTTTCGGAGAAAGAAAAATGTTTAGGAAACTGTACCAAGGTGGTTCCTCAATGAAGCAAGGACCAAGGCTCACGATACGTGATCCGGACGATGAACCACTACGGAAGCTCAAGTGCGGCCTTATGAATGGCCGTCAGAGGAGTTTATGGTCCAAGCAGGCATCAAGGCTGAATTTGACGCGTATGTGCGTAACGCTGATCTTGAGGGCTTCATGTCAGATAAGTGCCCACAATACTACTACCTAACTGATTCCTTTGTGAGAAGGTTTCAATTTACATCCTCGCGCAATTCTCATATTGTTTTATTTAATCTTTTTGATAAATCATATACCATGGACCTAGAAGATTTTAATACTGCTTGTAAACTCCCGCGGTGGGGCAATGTTAGCGAACCTCGCAAATCTTAATATAAAGACTTTCTTGCTAGTATCACTGTCGGGGAATCGAGAGAAATCACACAAGCTACCATAGGGAGTATTCATTTCCCTTCCATAAATTATTTTGCTCTCTTTATAGGTAGATGCATTAACAGTAATTATGAGGCTTGTCACATGTGCGTTCTAGATCTTTGTGTCCTCAAGAGTGCGGTATTAGGTGATAAGCAATATAACTTGGGGGCTATTGTTGCACGAAGGTTGAATCTTAATGGTACAAGTGGAGATTTGTTTGGTGGAATTTATGCAACTCGTGTAGCTGTCTTGATGTACCCATACATGAAAATGATATGGAGTTACCTCCTGCTTATCTAGATTATAATGCTATGGTTCGCCATCAGTTTGTTGAGAGGAACAAACAGTTCCTCCAGTACCGACTAATGTTTGACAGACGTCGCACTGTCTATGTTGCTCTCCCTGCTCCCAATTTCTTTGACTTTCAGGCAAAAAGGAGATATGTTATAACCAGGGAGGAGGTGAACGAGTATGAAAGGAGGACGGAGGCAGCTCGCCTCCGAGCTGCAGCTCGTCAGGCAGTAGCCGCTGCATCTCAGTACGACCCTAGTTACAACTTTGGGTATCCGCCAGGCCAGCAGTGGCGATAGGCCAACATAGGCCAAAAGCCTAAGCTTGGGGGAGTACGTATTTCTCACCGACATTACATTCATGTTCACACACTCATTCTAGTTGTCGGTGCTCATACTTTTTCATTGTACTATCCATGCTAGTTTATTTTCTTTTCTAAGCCTTCCTCTTGTGTGTTTGAAAAACCTTAAGAAAAACCAAAAAAATTATTTGTAGCTTTTAGCTAGTTTACTTTCCATGCCAGTAGTAGTAGTAACTAAAATAAAACCCAAAAATATTTCTCGCTCTTCTTTTGTTTGTTGGGAGCTTTCCCGTGTAAATAGTTTTATTTATTTTCTTATTCTTTGGGGGTCGAGAGGAGAAGACCATGATGAAAATGTTGAGTGGCTCTCATATGCATTATTGTTGATTTAACCAAGAGCCCATATTACCTTGTCTTCTCCTTTGTATTGAATGCTTGCAGATTCCAGCTTAGTCCAATGCACGTGCACTATTATTATTATCCACACCGTTCGGTCGTGCGAGTGAAAGGCAATAATGACGATATATGATGGACTGATTGAGATGAGAGAAGCTGGTATGAACTCGACCTATCTTGTTTTTGTGAATATGATTAGTTCATCGTTCCTGATTCAGCCTATTATGAATGAAACATGTTTGCAATGACAATTAGAGATTATAGTTGCTCATGCCATGCTTAATTTGCTAGGAGTTTATAATGGTTTACCTTACGTGACAACATGCTATTAAAATGGTTGTAATGTGGTTTGATAGGGTGGTATCCTCCTTTGAACGATTTGAGTGGCTTGACTTGGCACATGTTCACGCATGTAGTTGAAACAAAATCAACATAGTCTCCATGATATTTATGTTCATGGTGAATTATATCCTACTCATGCTTGCACTCAGCATTGATTAATTTTAATGCATGTTCATGACTGTTCTCGCTCTCTAGTTGGCCGCTTCCCTGTCTCTTTCTAGCCTTCACTTGTACTAAGCGGGAATACTGCTTGTGCATCCACTTCCATTAACCCCAAAGTTATTCCATATGAGTCCACCATACCTTCCTATATGCGGTATTTACCTGCCGTTCCAAGTAAATTTGTATGTGCCAAACTCTAAACCTTCAAATGAAATTCTATTTTGTATGCTCGAATAGCTCATGTATCAACTGGGGCTGTCTATATCTTCCATGTTAGGTGGGTTATTCTCACGATGAGTGGACTCCGCTCATCACTCACGAGAAAATGGCCGGTAACCGGGATGCCCAGTCCCATGCTCAAATCAAAATAATTTCAAACAAAACTCCCCAGGATTGTTGTTAGTTGGAGGCGCTCGTTGTTTCGGACAAGCCATGGATTGATGTTTGTTGGTGGTGGGGGAGCATAAACTTTACCATTCTGCTTGGGAAGCGCCTATAATGTGTGTAGCATGGAAGATATCAAAATCTCTTGGTTGTTATGTTGACAATGAAAGTATGCCATTCAAAATATTATTTATCTCTGTTTCAAAACTCGAGCTCTGGCACCTCTGCAAATCCCTGCTTCCCTCTGCAAAGAGTCTATCTATTTACTTTTATGTTGAGTCATCATCCTCTTATTAAAAAGCACCAGTTGGAGAGCACCGCTGTCATTTGCATGCATTACTATTAATTTACATTAAGTGTGACTGTGACTGGATCTCTTTTACCATGAATTACAATGTCTAGTCAGTACTTGATCTTCAGAGGTGGTCTGCATTTATGTTTTGCGGTCTCAGAAAGGGCTAGCGGGATACCATCTTGTTATATCATATTATGATTGTTTTGAGAAAGTGTTGTCATTCGAGATTTATTATTATTGCTCGCTAGTTGATTATGCCATTGATATGAGTAAATATGAGACCTAAGTGTTATTGTGAATATGGTTAGTTCATAATCTTTCTTTGAAAACCTGAATGCGGCTTTACATATTTGCAACAACAAGATCAAACAGAGTTTGTAAAAGTTTTTCTTTATCACTTTCAGTTTGTCAACTGAATTGCTTGAGGACAAGCAAAGGTTTAAGCTTGGGGGAGTTGATACGTCTCCAACGTATCTACTTTTCCAAACACTTTTTCTGTTGTTTTGGACTCTAACTTGCATGATTTCAATGGAACTAACCTGGACTGACGCAGTTTTCAGCAGAATTGCCATTGTGTTATTTTTGTGCAGAAATAAAAGTTCTCGGAATGACTTGAAAATCCACAGACACTTTTTGGAAATAATAAAAAGTACTGGCGAAAGAATCAGCATCAGGGGGCCCACACCCTGTCCACGAGGGTGCAGGGCGCGCCCCTGCCTTGTGGGCCCTCTGAGACTCCACCGACCTCAACTCCAACTCCATATATTCACGTTCAGGGAGAAAACATTAGGGAGAAGGATTCATCGCGTTTTACGATACGGAGCCACCGCCAAGCCCTAATCTCTCTCGGGAGGGCTGATCTGGAGTTCGTTCGGGGCTCCGGAGAGGGGAATCCGTCGCAATTGTCATCATCAACCTTCCTCCATCACCAATTTCATGATGCTCACTGCCGTGCGTGAGTAATTCTATCGTAGGCTTGCTGGACGGTGATGGGTTGGATGAGATTTACCATGTAATCGAGTTAGTTTTGTTAGGGTTTGATCCCTAGTATCCATTAGGTTCTATGATTGATGTTGCTATGACTTTGCTATGCTTAATACTTGTCACTAGGGCCCGAGTGCCATGATTTCATATCTGAACCTATTATGTTTTCATGAATATATGTGAGTTCTTGATCCTATCTTGCAAGTCAATAGTCACCTACTATGTGTTATGATCCGGCAACCCCGAAGTGACAATAATCGGTACCACTCCCGATGATGAACATAGTTTGAGGAGTTCATGTATTCACTAAGTGTTAATGCTTTGGTCCGGTACTCTATTAAAAGGAGGCCTTAATATCCCTTAGTTTCCAATAGGACCCCGCTGCAACAGGAGGGTAGGACAAAAGATGTCATGCAAGTTCTTTTCCATAAGCACGTACGCCTATATTCGGAATACATGCCTACATTACATTGATGAACTAGAGCTAGTTCTGTGTCACCCTATGTTATAAGTGTTGCATGAGGAATCGCATCCGACATAATTATCCATCATTGATCCATTGCCTACGAGCTTTTCACATATTGATCTTTGCTTAGTTACTTTTCCGTTGCCACTGTTACGATTGCTACAAAAACTGCTACTGTTACTTTTGCCACCGTTACCGTTACTTCCATACTACTTTGCTACTAAATACTTTGCTGTAGATATTAGGTCTTTCAGGTGTGGTTGAATTGACAACTCAACTGCTAATACTTGAGAATATTCTTTGGCTCCCCTTGTGTCGAATCAATAATTTTGGGTCGAATACTCTACCCTCGAAAACTATTGCGATCCTCTATACTTGTGGGTTATCAGTATGATTATTAGATCGAGTCCCTATTAGATTTGTTTTTGAATGCTACTCAGATTGGGGTCTTGAATGTCATATGCCCAAATGGAATCCATTGATTAAGAAGTTATTTGATTCATTAGTATATAAATTTGTCAACAATATGTAGTTATATTAGCTACGTTGTTCAATGTGTGTGCATGACAATGGAAAATGCAAATAGGATCATAGTATATTGGGAGTATATTAGCCCAATGATCAATGTGTCATGTGTGCATATCTCAATTTTCAATTGGCTTCTGTATTTACTAGTGATTGATGTAATTGTATATTCAAGAAGATGATGGTTGGGGGGGAGGAAGCTGACCCAATACGACCCATACGATCCAGAGTTTAGTGACGATGAAGAATATGAGGTAAGCCTACTTGAAATTTAGATTATTCATTTAGTTCCTTTGACATGGTGTATATGAATCTATAATGTATTAATGTAATTCATTCATGCGTGCAGTATGATTCTGGAGATGATGTGTACAGGGGCAACGTCACGTCCTTCACAGCCGAGGTGGAGAAGATCAAGGCTAAGGGAGTTGCTTCCTTCTACAACCGCAAGATCGAGAAGTGTCATTGCCCCTACTGCACCACCAAGCCAAAGCCAAAGGATGGCCGCTTGATCAACTTGTGTCTCATGCAGAGGATGTAGTGATTCGCGGGAAGGACTACATGATCAGGGGGAGCATGCTGCGCTCGCGAAGGCCCTGACTCCGGCATGATGTGATGAACTGAATTTTATCTTTATCTCTTGGGTTACTTTTGGTAAACTAAATGTGGTTGTTTATGGTGTGATGAGCTGAATATATGGTGATGGTAGTAATGTATTATGCTATCTATATTTGTCTGTCCTTAAATTAACCTGTGGTGTATGGTTAGTTCTGTTTAGATGTTGTGAACTATGAGTTTAGGTGCCGCAATGCTCACACTTGTTGTTTCAATGTTGCTTCACTGATCAAACATGCTACTTTTTCTCACCAGTTTAGGTGCTGCAATGATCACACATGTTGTTTCGGTGTTACTTCACTGATCATACATGCTGATTTTTCACTGATCATAAAGGAATATTATCCTAATTATTTGTCTCGTGTTTATTAATCAAATCAAATCAAATGCATGCCTTTTCCCACCAGCATGTTTCACTGATCACAGGACAGTATAAATTCAAGAAAATGCAAAAAAAATAAAACCTTGGCAAACTATCTATGTTTGTGTAGGAGATCATGTGTGCAAAATATGAGGTGATTTATAAGAGGTCAAAGAAATTTGAATTTGAGAAATGTGCTCCAAATGAGCTCCCAGGCTAGGGTAAAGAGCCCATTTGTAATCAAGTTTTTTGGACCTACTCTAAATGAGCCAAATGTTTTTTGTTAACACCTATTCAATCTATATAGTGTAGATTCAAAGTCTCACTATTTTTTGAATTAATCTTCATATTTTTACATTTTCTTTTTTAAAATATGCTTTAATATAAACTATTAAAAACACGTTTAAAATATGAAAAATGGAAAACTAAGTTCAGATCGTTCTTATTCACTTTGAAATAAAGCTTTGGTGATTTTTTGATTTTTTTTAATTTTTCAAAAACAGAAGGTAACCATACCTCCTCTCCTTGAACTCTATGAAATATTGTACGTGATAGCTTATATGTGTGAAGCTTTTCTCATGAAAATGACCATAGACCAAGTTTATGGTTTTTGGTTGGTAACATGTCACATAAGACAACATTGTGCACAGGTTTTATATATTTTTGATTTTTTTAAATTAATGGTGCCCATTTGACATCGATCGTGCCAGCTAGGATTTTTTCATGAAAATGACCATAGGCCAAGTTTAGTATTTTTCCTCGTTAGTGTGTCTTATAAAACGACGAACGGCGAAGGTTTCATATTTTTTCAATTTTTTTAAATTAGTTATGCTCAATCAAAGCCTTTGAAACCCTGTTGACCAGCTCAAAACCTCTTTAAACCCCACGGGGTTTCACCTAACCCTAGCTCCGAACGTCAGCCGTCTGATCATACCCTGGCGCCAAGCGACAGTCCTCAAATGTGGTCTTCTAGAAGGAATTCGGTGGGCAGGCTGCGTACAGGCTCTGCTCCATTGGATCACAAGGACGGCTCGACATCATTGGATCGTGGGGTGATCTGCGAGAGGCGATCCTGTTGGTTGTTCTCGGCTGCTCGCCCACCACAGACTCCGCGAAAAAAGGTTGTTATTGGGCCCAAAAGGAAACCAAGCTCTGGTTGGGCCGTCGAATTGCATTGTTTTTTTGCATCATTTGCTCTATTTTTTGCGAACGTGTTGGCTCTGTTTTTTTGCATCATTTGAATTACACAACAATTGACATTGCGTGAAAAATTTACTTCTTTTTGTTCTATACAAATGCAAAATGACGAAATTTATAAGGGCCAATTTATTTTTATCATGCAAAATGGCCACAAACTATTCAAAAATTGTCTCTTTTTGTTCATATAATATATATGCCCATGGATTCCCATGCTTGCAATTAGCTTCTTTTTCTTCTTCTTTTCAAACCATGGTTTCCCACGCATGAACACTCCCGATGCTGCGATGGGTTTGAAAATGGGCTACTTCACATTTGATCCCGTTATTACCACGACCAAATAACACGTAGCACTACAGCTATTTAAGCCACGCTCTGCCTCCGCCATCCCTCATCCATCCATCGCCCATCCTCTGCCATCTGCCCTTCTTGCTCTTCGACCACTTCTCCTTCTTCTGCACATCCCTCAGCCATGCAGTACACCGGACCAACCTACCGCTTCCCACCCATCGTGCCAGAGAGGCTCTACCATACCGGTGTCTACGTTGATCGCAGACTATGTGTGTGGGCGATATCAAGGTTGAGGACCACATGGAACTTCACCGTGTTCTTCCTCGCGTACGGCTACCACCACATCCCGCGGGGATCTCCAATGATGTTCCACGTCGAGGAGGTCATCCAAAACGGGGTGGTAGTTTCTATCCTTGCCCACTTCACAAACACATTCGACGCCTTCTACCTCCTCGGCCGGGTGTTTTGGTGTGGCTCTGTGTTCATCGCTTTCACCACCCACAACAGGTTCATGGAGTACACCAACATCTTCCCCACAGTGATGCGCATGCACACTCTTCCGTACCCCATCGACAACGCCCCGGAGGAGCAGTGAAAAGGGCGCCCGGAGGAGGAGCGAGGTGGAGAAGGCGACGGCTAGGGTTCTAAACCCTCTATCTTTTTTAGTCTATGTTATGTCAAGTTGTAATTGAACTATGTTGGAGTTTCTATGGGCTTGTTGGCCCTTTTATTAAGTTCTAAAGTTTTATTATTAAGTTTCCTATCTATTATGTTATTAAGTTCTTCCTAGTTTGAACTATGTGATCATGCTATGGGCTTGTTGCCCTATCTACATATTGGGACTACATATTTGTTGATTGTTTTCTTAGAGAGCTCACTTTGTTAGTAGGGTTCCCTTGTTAGTAACAAATATGTAGCCACCTAGCTAGAAGAGATGAACAAGCGGTAGTGACCGTCGTTGCATCCATGGCGGATGGCGCGCAAGAAAGCTGCTCGGTCAATGCATCATGGCAGACACATCAACGCTTGCAGGCTCGATCGGCGCATGCAGGCTCGATCGGCGCATCGTGGCGGTGCGCATTGATGGATGCAGGTAGGCTTTGCTGGGTGCATGCATAGCAGGCTTCTGTCCAGGCTGCGTGCGCAGGCGTTTAATGCAAGGGACGGCCCAACGAAACCACGGCCCAACGGTCGAACAGCGACACCACCCAACGCGGCCCCACTTGTCAGGTCCAATGTACGACACATTCCAATGCGGCCCCACTCGTTAGAGTTAACGGTCAAGCCATTGACCCGACGGCAACGTCCGTTGTGACCAGTTCTGAGGGTTTCAGGCAAGGGAGTGGGGAAAGGTGAGCAAAAGTTAAGAGCGCGGGGATGAATGAGTAGAGCTTTGGAACTAGGGGCACAGATGTAAAAAACCCAAATAATAATAGTGCAAGAGTGTCATGGACTAAGCTGGAATCTACAAACATTTTATTCAAAAGGAGAAGACAAGGTAATTTGGGCTCTTGTTAAATCAACAATAATACATACGAGAGCCACTCAACATTTTCATCGTGGTATTCTCCGTGGTACGACTCAAGAAAAAGAAAATAATTTCAGAGAAATACACTAAAATATTTTTGGAGTTTTTAGTTCTTTCTTGAAGAAAGCAAAATTAAAGAAGGGAAAACAAAAACAAGAAAAACTATTTACGCGGGAAAGCTCCCAACAAGCAAAACAAGAATATAGAAATCTTTTTGGGTTTAATTTTAATACTACAGCTAATTAAACTAGAAAGAAAAACCAAAAAGAAATAAGAAATATTTTTGGATTTTCTCAAAGTTTTTCAAACACACAAGAAGAAGGCGAGAAAATAAATCTAACATGGATAATACAATGGAAAAGTATGAATACCGACAACTGGAATGAAATGTGTGAACATGAATATAATTTCGGTGGAAATACGTACTCCCCCAAGCTTAGGCTTTTGGCCTAGCTCGGTAATCACCATCCATAGTACCCTTCCGGTCCCATGTAGAAGTGTTGTGGTTGCGGCACCTGAGCGTCCCACTCCTAGGGCTCCTCCTCTGTCGTTGCCTGGTCGTTCCGGTAGGCAATGATATCCTCTGGCATGACCCTGCATCCGCCCCTAGCAATAGAATCAAACAAAGCAGGTGCAGGCAATGGAATAATATCACGGGAATCCACACTATAATCCAGGTTGTAACAAATATTTTGAAGAGAGTCAGCATCATCAGTAAACTGGTGAGCCACCATTGCCTGGTGATCTAGATAAACTCGGGGCAAACAATAATCATGTTGGCGTATCTGAACGTTAAAGTGACTCGCTAGGCGAGTGGCATAAATACCCCCATGAATTTTTCCCTTGGTTCTGTTAAGGTGCAGAAGATGTGCAATAATAGCCCCTACGCTAAAGGTGTGATCATTGACGGTGTAAAATGGCGAAGTCGGGAGCACTGAGTGCACCGACCTTTTCCCTAGCAGTCAAACACTTCGCTATGAATAAAGCCAAGTAATGCACAGAAGCAAGCTGCAAACTAGTGGCGGTGACACACCTCTCTCACCCCCCACTATCAGAGTGCGGTAAAAGTCATCAAACTCTGCAGGTCTAGGCTCTCTTAGTTACCCATCAGAAGGGATCAAACATATAACACAAAAGTTAGTGAGCAGTATCTGATGGGTCACAGCGTATAAATTAAACTGCACCTCAGGGGGGTTGTTCCTACTCACAAAATGAAAATTTTGCACAAAGGAATTTGTAAGGAGATGGTGTTGGTCACACTCAACTGCGAGGAAGTCGATCAGCCCAGCATTTGCAATGAATTGGGCAAACTTTTGATGGAATCCGGCCTCCTCAATGAAGGCATCATACGGACATTCGCACGGCCACACCTCCTCCGTTCTCGGAGTGTTGAGGTCATTATCTCATTATTCCCCAATGACTCCCTTAGCACTCTTCTTGGAAGAGAACTTCCTAAAGAAACTCATCTTATTCCTATAAATAATATTATGAAAATTTTGTCAACAGAACTTCACAAGAATGATAGCGACTACTCATATGGATGACTAGAGGCCATAACAAGCATTCAAACTACTTAGGACTCTCAGAATTCAACATGCAAGCACATGTACAATAGCACCAAGAGTAGCTAATGTGAGGAGTAGGGATTGCCATGCAACGGATGCACTAGAGCTATAAGTATATTAAGACACGAGTGACAAAATGAGAGACTCTCTATCATGAAGATTATGGTGCTACTCTGAAGCACAAGTGTGGTAAAAGGATAGTAACATTGCCCCTTCTCTCTTTTTCTCTCATTTCATTTTTTTCCTTTTTTTGGGCCTTCTCTTTTTTTTTATTTTTTTCGTCCGGAGTCTCATCCCGACTTGTGGGGGAACCATAGTCTCCATCATCCTTTCCTCACTGGGGCAATGCTCTAATAATGATGATCATCACACTTTTATTTACTTACAACTCAATATTACAACTCGATATCTAGAACAAAGATATGACTCTATATGAATGCCTCCGGTGTACCGGGATGTGCAATGATCTAGCGTAGCAATGACATCAAAAAACGGACAAGCCATGAAAACATCATGCTAGCAATCTTACGATTATGCAAAGCAATATGACAATGAATGCTCAAGTCATGTATATGATGATGATGGAAGTTGCATGGTAATATATCTCAGAATGGCTATGGAAATGCCATGATAGGTAGGTATGGTGGCTATTTTGAGGAAGATATAATGAGGCTTATGTGTGACAGAGCGTATCATATCACGGGGTTTGGATGCACCGGTGAAGTTTGCACAAACTCTCGAGGTGAGAAAGGGCAATCTTGTGATCTTGAAGAGGCTAGCAATGATGGAAGGGTGAGAGTGCGTATAATCCATGGACTCAACATTAGTCATAAAGAACTCACATACTTATTGCAAAAATCTATTAGTCATTGAAACAAAGTACTACGCGCATGCTCCTAGGGGGATAGATTGGTAGGAAAAGACCATCGCTCGTCCCCGACCGCCACTCATAAGGAAGACAATCCATAAATACCTCATGCTCCAACTTCGTTACATAACAGTTCACCATACGTGCATGCTACGGGAATCACAAACCTCAACACAAGTATTTCTACAATCCACAACCACCCACTATCATGACTCTAATATCACCATCTTTATATCGCAAAACTATTGCAAGGAATCAAACACATCATATTCAGTGATCTACAAGTTTTATGTAGGATTTTATGACTAACCATGTGAATGACCAGTTCCTGTCATCTCTCTAAATAGATATAAGTGAAGCACAAGAGTTTAATTCTTTCTACAAAAGATATGCCCACGCTCTAAAAAATATAAGTGAAGCATTAGAGCATTCTATAAATGGCGGTTGTCTAAGTGAAGAGAAACAGGCAATCCAAACTTCAAATGATATAAGTGAAGCACATGAAGCATTCTATAAAGCCATACTCAAAAGATATAAGTGAAGTGCAAAGAGCATTCTATAAATCAACCAAGGAACATCTCATACCAGCATGGTGCATAAAATAAAAAAAGGAAACTAAATGCAAAAGACGCTCCAAGATTGCACATATCGTATGAACGAAACGGATCCGAAAACATATCGATACTTGTTGAAGAAAGAGGGGATGCCTTCCGGGGCATCCCCAAGCTTAGACGCTTGAGTCTCCTTGAATATTTAATTGGGGTGCCTTGGGAATCCCCAAGCTTGAGCTCTTGCCTCTCTTCCTTCTTCTCACATCGAGACCTTCTCGATCATCGAACACTTCATCCACACAAAACTTCAACAGAAAACTCGGTAAGATCCGTTAGTATAATAAAGCAAATCACTACTCTAATTACTGTTGCAAACTAATTCATATTTTGTTTTTGCATTGTGTCTACTGTAATATAACTTTTTCATGGCTTAATCCACTGATATAAATTGATAGATTCATCAAAACAAGCAAACTATGCATCAAAAAACAGAATCTGTCGAAAACAGAACAGTCTGTAATAATATGAACATTCACCATACTTCTTATACTTGAAAAATTCTGCAAAAATTAGGAAAAATAAACAATTCTTATATAAAAAAAGTGCAAAAAGAATCATAACCTTTTGACATTCCAGTAAAAAAGTAAAAATCGATCACTACAGCCGAAGTTTCTGTCCTGCACCGTACAAACCAACAAGCATTGTAAACATCCTAAAGGCAAACCTTGGCACATTATTTTTATAATACAATGGAATTGTACAAGGGTATAATTATTTTTGTTGAAAATTTTCTGTAATCAATATTCACAAAGTTTCCGTGAGCATGAACAAAGTTCAAGGCTAGCTCCCACTTCAACAATGCTCGCCTTTCTCACTTTCGCTTTTCTTTTTGAAAAAGTTTTGGGTTCCCCTCTTTATTTTTGTTGTTTTTAAACTATATGAAAGCACTCAACAGAAATAAATGACTCTCTAAATCTTCCGGGTTGTCTCCCTGGCAGCGCTTTCTTTAGTTAAGCTAGGCATATAGTGCTCAAGTAGTGAATCCACCCGGATCCCAAGGTATATCAAAGCCAATTTTAATTAGCAATGATTTGTAATTTAGTAGTGATCACAAAGCAACATATATCATGTAATGACGAAGTCTAACTCTCTTCCTATGCATCGGCATGTCATAAAAGAACAATTCATGCACACATAGTAAAGGCCAATGCATAGTACAAACAGTTTCTTGCAATTCTATCGTGTGGGAAACATAGAGAGGTGGAGATATAGTTCCTCTCTAATAATAATTGCAAGTAGGAGCAGCAAGCACATTCATATTATATTCATCAAAATCATCATGTGTACCGGTAAAAGGCAACCCATCAATATAATCCTTAATAAGTGCAAACTTCTCCGATATAGTGTAGTCGGGAGAATTCAAAAAGATAATAGGACTATCATGCGTGGGTGCAATAGCAACAATTTCATGTTTAACATAAGGAAATATAGCAAGTTCATCTCCATAAGCATCATTCATATTGGCATCTTGGCCACAAGCATAGCAAGCATCATCAAAAAGGGATATTTCAAGAGAATCAACGGGATCATAACAATCATCATAGCAATCATCCTTCGGTAAGCACGAAGGGAAACTAAACAATGTATGAGTTTAAGAGTTACTCTCATTAGAAGGTGGGCACGGGTAGCTAATCCGCTCTTCCTCCTTTTGTTCTTCGCTCTCCTCATCATCTTTTTCATCCAATGAGCTCACAGTTTCATCAATTTCTTCTTCCATAGACTCCTGCAAAATATTAATCTCTTCTTGGACAGCGGAGTAGTCCTCAATATATGGTTTAACATACTCATTAGAAGCATAATTATCATAACAATATTTAAGTATAGCAAAATTTTCAGATTTGTAAAGAGTAGCACCATACTTTTCAATCAAAGAAGCAATTTCATAAGCACCCTTAAAAGCAACAAATTCTTCAATTTGTTGAACATCATAGTAATTATAAACACCCTTAGCATACGAAGATACGATTCCATTATCACTAGACTCACATTGGTAGGGAAGGTGTTTCTTAGGGTTTTCAGAACAACAAGTAAAATCATATATATATATATATATATATATATATATATATAAAACATAAATTCCAAGCATAGCATTGCAAACGATGAATTTGACCCAGAAAAAGTTTCCCTTTTTCAGATATACGGTGTCGCACATAACAGGCATGCTCATCTAAAGATTTGCCCTCGACTAAGCTAGTTTGGGTTTCGGCATGAGCACATAGGGATCGAAGATGATCCAAGTAATAAGCTTCAGGAGTGTGATATATTTTGAGTGATTCTTCAACCATTGGTTCAGTAGGTACAACTAATTTTTTTGGTATTTTGCATTTCCTACCCATAACTAAAGATAGAAAACAACTAAGAACATCAAATAAAAATTACTTAGTGATAAAGCAAACAAGCACACACGAGAATATTCACCCCATGCTATTGCTCCCCGGCAACGGCGCCAGAAAAAGGTCTTGATAACCCACAAATATAGGGGATCAATTGTAGCCTCTTTTGATAAGTAAGAGTGTTGAACCCAACGAGGAGCTAAAGGTAGAACAAATATTCTCTCAAGTTCTATCGACCACCGATACAACTCTACGCACACTTGACGTTCACTTTTACCGGAAACAAGTTTGAAACTAGAAGTACTTTGTAGGTGTTTTTGGATAGGTTTGCAAGATAATAAAGAGAAGGTAAATTAAAAGTAGGGGCTGTTTAGATAAAGACACAACTAAATTAGTTTTAGTAGAGAGCCTTTTGTTACGAGAAAGTTATTTGTCCCTAGGCAATAAATAACTAGACCGGTAATCATTATTGCAATTTTATTTGAGGGAGAGGCATAAGCTAACATACTTTCTCTACTTGGATCATATGCACTTACGATTGGAACTCTAGCAAGCATCCGCAACTACTAAAGATCATTAAGGTAATACCCAACCATAGCATTAAAGCATCAAGTCCTCTTTATCCCATACGCAACAACCCCCTTACTCGGGTTTGTGTTTCACCACTCACGCAACCCACTATAAGCAAATCATGAACATATTGCAACACCCTACAGCGGGAATCCCTCACGCTTGCGCAACACGGAGAGCACCATAGGACAGCACCAATAATAAAACATGCAACTCAAACCAATCTTGATCATCAAATAACCCATAGGACAAAACGGATCTACTCAAACATCATAGGATAGCCATACATCATTGGGAAATTATATATAGCGTTGAGCACCATGTTTAAGTAGATATTACATCGAGTAAGAGAGAGGTTACACCACCACTGCATAGGAGGGGGGGAAGAGTTGGTGATGATGGCGGTGAAGTTGTTGGTGAAGATGGCGACGATGATGATGGCCCCGGCGGTGTTCCGACGCCATCGAAAGAGAGGGGGAGAGGGCCCCCCTTCTTCTTCTTCTTCCTTGACCTCCTCCCTAGATGGGAGACGGGTTTCCCCTCTGGTCCTTGGCCTCCATGGCGTGGGAGGGGTGAGAGCCCCTCCGAGATTGGATCTGTCTCTCTGTCTCTCTCTATTTCTGCGTTCCCTCCTGCTGCCCTTTCACCGTTTCGTATATATATGGAGATCCGTAACTCCGATTAGACTGAAACCTTCGCCGTGATTTTTACCAAAAATTACTTTCTTGCGGCCGAAGAAGGGCATCAACCGCCTTACGGGTGGCCCACGAGGGTCAGGGGCGCGCCCCCTGCCTCGTGGCCACCTCGGACACCATTTCGCGTTGATCTTTCTCCCATATTTTCAAAATATTCAAAAAATAAGCTCTGTCCGTTTTATCCCGTTTGGACTCCGTTTGATATGGGTATTTTGCAAGACATAAAACATGCAACAAACATGAACTGGCACTGGGCACTGGATCAATATGTTAGTCCCAAAATAATATAAAAAGTTGCCAAAAGTATATGAACGTTGAATAATATTGGCATGGAACAATAAAAAATTATAGATACGTCAGAGACGTATCAAGTATGGACACCAACAAGTTGAAATGTGTGCACATGAATGTAATGTCGATGGAAATACGTACTCCCCCAAGCTTAGGCTTTTGGCCTAACTTGGTAATCAGTCAGCAGCCTGCATAATGGTCGGAGTGATAGCTCATGGAAGCTCTCGGTGCAGATGCCTCAGCCCGTCGTGCAGCCACAACTGCCGCGTTATGAGCTCGGGCCTCACTCTCCAGAACAAAATAGCTTCCCTTACTGTGAACATCAAAGAGAGCAGGTGCAGGCAAATACGTATTCAAAATGGAACTTTTATTAAACAACAAGTTGTAAGTGAAGTCGTGGGGTTCACCACTAAGGATCTTATGACGTTTAATATCATCAAAGTCCAAGTACTGCGTGGGTAAAATAGGGTCATGAGGCCAAGGTGAAACACCCAACTCTCTTGCTAAACGTGTGGCATAAATTCCACCATAAAAATATCCACTACCAGAGTTATGCTGCAACCTGCGTGCAACTATGGCTCCAAGATTATAACTTTGGTCACAAGTGAGAGCGGTGCGTATGAGGATCATGTCTGGGGCACAAAGTGTACTACAATATTGTTTGCCTACAATGCATTTTCCATTAAATAAAGCGAAGTACCGGATTGCAGGAAAATGAATGCTTTTTATTCTACCTTGCGTCACTCCCCTAGTCTCAACATAGCAAAGACTAGTCAAGAATATCTCAAACTCAGATCTTGGTGGTTCGTCAAGCGAACCCCAGAATGGGATTTTGCAGCAGTAGGCAAATCTCTCTAGAGATATGGTAAATGGATTGTCATACAGTTTAAATGACACCCAAGACTCACGAGGATGGAATTTAAATCCTTTGGTAAACGATTCAGTGAGGTTGAGGTGTAGGTTGCACTCATCTGAAATGTAGGGACCGAGCTCGGCATTGTGAACATATTGCTCAAATTCTTCCTTAATGCCCACACGCACCATATAATCGTTGCATGGCCATAACCATGATTTGGTGGCGGCATCTTGTATGGAAATTTCACTTGGTTCAACATAAGACCGACGAGCGGAGCTGCTACTAGAAGATGCCTCCGAGGATCTCCTCCTCGAAGAACTCCTTCCAAAGAAGTTCATCATATTCAAGTACAATTTTCTGAAAAAATTTGGGTCACAAAATTTTGTTAACAAAACTTCACAAGATTGGCAGAAACTACTCATAGGTATGCATAGAGGCCATATCAAGCATTCAAACTACTTAGAACTCTAAGAATTCAACATGCAAGCTCATCTACAGAAGCACCAAGAGTAACTAATTATTCACTAAAGCAAAAACTAATTGGACTAACAGAGGAGTCACATACCAATCAACAATCCCCTGAAACAGTTTCAGAAACGGAGCTTCGAGCAAAGAGATCAAAATCCGCGGGTTCGGGATCAAGAACACGAGAGAGAGAGAGAGAGAGAGAGAGAGAGAGCAATAGTGATTTTTTTCTGGAGGTAGGTTCTGATGTGGGATGAAGAGATAAGTGAGAGGGCCCACATGGACCACAACCCACCAGGGCACGCCTGGGGGTGTTGGCGCACCCAGGTGGGTTGTGCCCACCTGGAGAACCTCCCTCTAATGTTATTTGCACTAAAAATTCTTAAATATTCAGAAAAAAATCATATTAAATTTTCAGAGCATTGTGAGAACTTTTATTTTTGGGTCTTTTTTTATTGCACGGAGAACTCAGAAAACAGGCAAAGCATTTTATTTTATTTCATTTAACTAAGAAAAACAGAAAACAAAAGGTAGGGACAGAAGGTAGTGCTTACTAAATTCATCAACTTCATATCTCTGAAAAATGATTCATTAATAAGGTTGATCAGGTCTTATTAACAACCACTTCGGATTAGCATGAAACCGAAGACTTTCTTAAAACACTAAGGTACCTCAATGGGGATATGAATGTCCCCAATAATAAGAATTTCATATTTCTTTTTAACAGCAGGTAGAGGTAGTTGAAAACTTCCAATAGTGATTGTCGGAGATTTTTCAATAACATTAATACCATTCACTCGGAATTGTTTCTTCAGAAAGTGCACCATATGCTCATTACCATTGATATGAAAAGTGACTTTGCTTTTATTGCAATCAATAAGAGCCCCTGCAGTGTTCAAGAAGGGTCTACCAAGGATAATCGACATGTTGTCGTCTGCGGGCATCTCAAGTATAACAAAGTCAGTCAAAATAGTAACATTAGCAACAACAGCGGGCACATCCTCACAAATACCGATAGGTATGGCTATTGATTTATCAGCCATTTGCAAAGATATTTCAGTAGGTGTGAGTTTATTCAAATCAAGTCTTTTATATAAAGACAAACGCATAACACTAACACCAGCTCCTAAATCACATAAAGAAGTTTTCACATAATTTCTTTTGACGGAGCAAGGTATAGTTGGTATTCCGGATCTCCAAGTTTCTTAGGTACTCCATCTTTAAAAGAATTAGTAAGCATGGTGGAGATTTCAGCTTCTGGTATTTCTCTCTTATTAGTGATGATGTCTTTCATGTACTTTGCATAAGGGGGCATTTTCAAGATATCAGTCAAGCGAGTACGCAAAAAGACTGGCCTAATCATTTCAGCAAAGCGTCCAAATTCTTCATCGTCTTTATTTTTAGTTGACTTAGGTGGAAAGGGCATAGGTTTTTGAACCCATGGTTCTCTTTCCTTACCGTGTTTTCTAGCAACAAAGTCTCTTTTATCATATCTTTTATTCTTGGGTTGTGGGCTATCATGATCAACTGCTGGTTCTGTCTCAACATCATTGTCTGGTTCTTTATTATTTGTTTGAGCATCTTCATAAACCTCATAATTATCTTTTTCATTATCAGAAGGTGAGTGTTTACTACCAGATTGAGTTTTACCATCAGAGATAGAAACTTCATTGTCATTATCAGGAGGTTTTCTACTTCAGTTTCACTAGCGGCATGCAAAGTCCTATCATTTTTCTTCTTCTTTTTCTTTTTAGAAGGACTATGTGCATCAGTGTTAACTCGTTGAGAGTCTTGTTCAATTCTTTTTGGGTGTCCCTCAAGATAAAGTGGTTCCTGAGTCATCCTACCTCCTCTAGTCATTACTCTAACAGCATGATCATTGATATTATTATTCATTTCATCTAACAACTCTCTTTGAGATTTAGCAACTTGTTTTAACTTTTAACTGAGTTTGAACCATAGAAGCATGCTTCCCCACACCTCTAACATCATTTGAGATTCTAAATAACAAGTCACTCAAGTGAGCAATCATATTAGAGTTGTATTTCAATTGTTTCATAACATTTGCATTGAAGTGATCTTGCTTTCTAATGTAATTTTCAAACTCATAAAGGCATTGGCTAGGGTGCATATTGTGAGGATTATCGTTATCATTGAATTTCATTAGAGAATTTACCTCTACCACCTTAGGTGGTGGTGGTGGTGTATCAAGCCCATGTATTTCTTCAATAGGAGGTAAATTTTTGACATCCTCAGCTTTAATATCTTCTTCTCTCATAGATTTATTTGCCTCTTGCATATCTTGAGGACTGGGATATAAGATACGCCTCTTCTTCGGAGTAGGTTTAGGTGGTGGTTTAGGAAGAGTCCAATCATCATAATTTTTCAATATGTTATTCAATAATTGACCAGCTTGCCCAATAGTTCGTTCCTGAAAACACAACCCGCACAACTATCTAGGAAATCCCTAGAAGCATCGGTTAGTCCATTATAGAAGATATCGAGTATATCATTTTTCTTAAGAGGATGATCCGGCAAAGCATTAAGCAATTGGAGAAGCCTCCCCCAAGCTTGTGGGAGACTCTCTTCTTCAATTTGCACAAAGTTAAATATTTCTTGTAAGGCAGCTTGTTTCTTATGAGCAGGGAAATATTTTTCAGAGAAGTAATAAATCATGTCCTGGGGACTACGCACACAACCAGGAGCAAGAGTATTGTAACAAGCTTTAGCTTCACCCTTTAATGAGAACGGAAATAATTTGAGAATATAATAATAGCAATTTTCTCATCATGAGAAAAAAGGGTGGCTATGTCATTCAACTTAGTAAGATGTGCCACAACAGTTTCATAACATGGAAAGGATCAGATTCAACCAAAGTAATCAACTCAGGGTCGACAGAGAATTCATAATCCTTATCGTCAACAAAGATAGGTGAAGTAGCAAACTGAGGATCACATTTCATTTTAGCACTCAAAGACTTTTCTTTATACTTGCATAATAATTTTTCTAGATCATCTCTATCCTTACAAGATAGAATATGCCTAGTTGCCTCCTCATCCATAACATAACCTTCCGATACCTTTGGCAATTCATATCTAGGAGGGCTAGTTCTAATAGGTGTTTCAAGATTTTCAGTTCCATGATCTTCATCAGTTTCAACATTCTCAAAAGCTTTAGTTCTAGCAAGTTGTTCATCAAAAAATTCACCTAGTGGCAGATTATCATCAAGCAAGGTACTAGCATCATCATAAATATCATTCATAGCAGAAGTGGCATCATCAATGACTTGCGACATATCAGGATTAATAGCATGTGGTGGTGTTGCAAGTTTACTTATAACAGAAGGTGAATCAAGTGCAAAACTAGATGGTAGTTCCTTACCTCCCCTCGTCTTAGAGGGAAAATCTTAGTCTTAGCATCCTTCAGATTCTTCACAGTAATAATTTGATAATAATCCCAAAAGACTCAACAAATATAGCTATGCTCCCCAGATGGCAGTTAATTACCTCCCCTCGTCTTAGAGGGAAAAATCATAGTCTTAGCATCCTTCAGATTCTTCATAGTAATAATTTGATAATAATCCCAAGTGACTCAACAAATATAGCTATGCTCCCCGGCAACGGCGCCAGAAAAATGTCTTGATAACCCACAAGTATAGGGGATCGCAACAATTTTCGAGGGTAGAGTATTCAACAAAAATTTATTAATTCGACACAAGGGGAGCCAAAGAATATTTGCAGGTATTAGCAGCTGAGTTGTCAATTCAACCACACCTAGAGATTAATTATCTATAGCAAAGTGATCAATAGCAAAGTAGTATGATAGTTTTGATAGTAGTAGCAACAGCAATAGTAACAATAATAGTAGTAACTTAGCAGAAACAGTATAAGAGAAATTCGTAGGCATTGGATCGGTGAATTCATTGGATGATATTCATCATATAACAATCATAACCTAGGGCGATACATGTCGGTGCAACAGACCCCAGGTATGTTGCCCAACTGTGCACATGCACAAGATCAACATTTAAGCACCAGCTCAAGACAGAGATTGAAGAACCTAGAGACTTGAAGAACCAACATGCAGCTCGGAGAGATCGCGATCGAGCCAAAGGAACAGGATATCGGCAAGAGAAGGGCTTCCCTCGCCGGGCAAGCGAGCCCGGCAAGGGGCCAGGCCACCATGAGAAGCAAGAAGCCAAGACTCCCAGGTAGAGCCTGTCGGGGCTTGCAGGGCCTGAACCACCCCGCCAACCGCGCAAGTAGGACCCACGTCGTCAATCAGTGCGGTGTCAAGCCGCAAGGTTATTAAGTGGCAGGATTTGCCACATGGCAGCCATCTCCTACAGAAGAAACCCACAGGTGACATCTGTCCAGCGACATGTCAAGAGAAGAGGTGCGGAGGTGGCAAGATAAGCTCGACAGGCCTTGCTGGGCAGCTAGTGATGTGACACTGAGTGGTGCATTTAATGCACCCAGCCAGCCCACAAAATTAGTTGTGATAGCACTGTTTGCTTCATATCAGTGGGTAATGACAGTTTTGCCACTGTGGTGACCCCTTAATCTATAAAAGGAGGCCCATGGCAATCGTAGGGGGGTTTAGAGGTTTGGAAACTTGACAAAACCCAAGCCTCCATACGCTTGTGGTCACCATAGCCCTGAGGCAGGCCTTGCCGGGCAAGTGTACCACGCACCACCACGTTCATTTCCACCATCAATCCACCAAAGCAGGAGTAGGGTCTTACGCCTCGCGGCGGCCTGAACCTGAGTAAATTGCTTGTGTGCTCCCTGCCGTGCTGCCGCACGCTAGTCTGCTCTTTCTGCAACGCAACGTCCCCCGCCGAACCAACAAGGGGCCGCCCGGTCCCATAGGTGACCGCGGATATCCTGCGACATCTTTGGCGCGCTAGGTAGGGGGCTCGCTTGTGCGAACCTGAAAGCGTGCGCAGCGCGTCATCTTCGTCGCCATCTTCGTCTTTGACGACACCATCGACCATGGCGACCAAGAAGAAGAAGCCCGGACCTTCGGCCCAGCCATCTACCTTCAAGGCTCCACCACCCACGACCTTAGATGCCGCAGGGGATGCGGGGACAAGTGAGGACGTAAGCGCTGCTGGGGGTGGCAGGAGCAAGTGGCACCATCGCCACTCCCCCTGCGGCCGACACAGGGGCTGAAGGCGCCAGAGGATAATAGCTTCAGCAGCGTCTCGATGGTCAAGCTTCGCAAGGTATGGACGGGAGGGTGACTCCACTTACATCCCCTCCTCCCACCATCGGGCGCAGCCACAGCAACGGCGCTCGGTCCGGGATGAGCCACCGTCCTCCGTCCGTCCCTGCCACGGGGGCGGTCATGACACGTGTGTCTCCTCCCGGGCGAGCCGACCCAACCACTGCACCCGACGAAGTCGCGGACCCTCGAGCGCCATCACCGCACGACCCCGCTGCCCAGGTGGCCGCGCCACCGCAGCGCAGGCGCGCCACCGCCTCCGCTGGCACCGTCAGGAGCCAGACAACGATGCGGTCGAGGTCATCAACTTCCATGCCAAGCACAGCCACGGAGGCTATGGCGCGGGCCCAGCTGCTACTAAGGTTCCCTCCAGCAGCCGAGCAAATGGATGAATGGTGTGCCACCGTCCAGAGTCTGCTTGGTTTCGCTGTGGCTGGGGGCTCGCGGTGCGCTGGCCCGCCACGACCTCCCCAAGTGATGATGACTACCCGTACTGCTGGCCGAACTAAGGGGGTTGTCCCCACTATGCAGTCCCGACCACGGCAGCAGGCGCGGGCGCAGCAAGATCAAGATCCCGACGATGTCTCGACGGCCTCTTCCGATCCTCGAGCACGTCCGGGCTAATGGCGAACCCCAGAGGATAGGCAGCAGGGAGACGTGCATGTGGTCGTGGGACGGCCTCACGATGACCCCCTCCAGACTAATGGGTGCGGCGGCCTCAATGTCAATGAGCCTACGCTAGGTTTGGCGGGTGCCTACCTTTCGAGGTCGGCTGCCCTGCCTTTACACACAAGCTGTGGTAAGTCCGTTAGCCATCCATTTGCACGTTCAACCCGGAGATACCCGAGAAGTACGACGGGATGCTGAACCCGGCAGAGTTCCTGAGCATCTACACCATCGCTGTTCAGGCTGCCGGGGGAAGAGACGAGAAGGTGTTCACCAACTACTTCCCGTTGGGTCTCAAGTCCAACGTGAGATCTTGGCTCATGCACCTACCAGATAACTCCATTTCATCATGGGCAGACCTGTGCCACGAGTTCATCGGTGCCTTCACTGGTGGCCATGAGGAGCCTGGCAGGCCCAGCGACCTACAGCTTCTCCAGCAGAAAGAGGGAGAAACTCTCTATAAGTATTTACAAAGATTGAATAAAGTCCATAGGAATATTCCGAATATCCATCCGGCAGCTGTTATAGCAGCCTTCCTGTCTAATGTGCGCAACCGTCGCATTTGTTCTAAGATGAATGTGCGGTTGCCCAAGACTGTGAAGGAGCTGTACACACCCTGTGGATAAGTGTGCTAGATGGAGGAAGGAAGGTAGTTGCCCGGGGAGGAGGATTACATCAATGTTAATTCAGAGGATGAAGATGAATCAACCACTCAAAGAAAGGGCAAGAAGTGCAACAAGAAGCCAAGAGATAAGACAGTGATGACTGTCGAAGGTTCTGGCATGCCTAGTACCGGCAAGAAGGCCAAGGCTGAGGCCCTCGACAAGGAAGTTGCCGCGTGCACTGCCTGCCGGGAAGCCGCTACCGCGGAAAAAGTCGGGAAAGGTGATGGGCCGTACTGCAAGGTCCAGCGGACCAAGAGCCACGACCTTCATGAATGTTATCAAGTTGAGCAGCTTGTCAAGAGACAGAGAGCAGAGTATGATAAGTGTGATAAGGAGAAAGGTCAGAATGCTGCTGGCGGAAAGGGCCGAGGTGGTGAAGCAAACCACCCCGGCAAACCCTTTCGGAACCAAGGAAAACACGCCAGGGGCCCAGAGAAGGAAACCTGTGATGACTTGAGTGATGGAGGGAATGAAGAGGAAACCAGTGAGCAGGAGTTTTAGAAGGCCCCTGACGCCCTATGCATTGTTGGGGCTGCGTCATTGCACTCCTCCCATCGCCAGCTCAAGCGATGAGCACGAGAGGTCAATGTTGTGGAGCCAGCGCCAGAGGCCCGGAAGCTGCTAAAATGGTCCCGCACGCCCATCATCTTTGATGAGGAGGACCACCCTTGCCGCACCACCGCGGTAGGGTGTTTGCTGTTGTTGGTCTCCCCAACAATTCGTAACCTCAAGGTCACAAAGATGTTAGTGGATGGCGGGGCCGAGTTGAATTTGATTTCCCCAGCAGTTATTAACAAGCTTCAGATAGGAAAGGAAGAGTTGGAGGTTTCCGACACGTTTCAAGGAGTCAATCCCGGCAGGAGCCATCCCAAGGGAAAGATTACATTGCCGGTGACGTTTGGGGGAGAGATGAACTATAGGACTGAGAAAATTGTGTTTGATGTGGTTGAGCTCCCCTTGCCGTATAATGGGATTCTGGGACGACGGCCTTGGCCAAGTTCATGGCAGCATCCCACTATGCTTACAACACTTTGAAGATGCCTGTGCCATTGGGAGTCATCACCATCCCCTCAGATGAGAAGGATGCGATTATCTGTGTGGACAGGATATATCGGGATGCCGTCGCAGCAGAGGCTGCGGCAGCAGCGGTCCCCGCCAAGGAAAGCAAAGGAAAGAAGAGGGATTGTAGGACCTCCGGCAAGGAATCCGGGAACTGTGCCCCCTCCGAGTGCACGGCACCCGTTGACGAAGTGCCGGAGTGTTCCAACAGCAAGAGATCCAAGGTTGCAACACCCCAAGTGAAGAAGGTCCCGGCAGGGCTTGCTGGTGCTGACGGTATTTTCACCATCAGCGCCACCCTTGATGACAAATAGGAAAGCGCGCTCATTGCCTTCCTGTGGGTGAATATCAATGTGTTTTCCTGGCAACCATCTGATATCCCCGGTGTTCCCAGGGAGGTAATCAAGCACCACCTTGCTGTCTGCCCACATGCCCGACCCGTCAAGCAGAAAGTTAGGAAGCAAGCCTTGGAGTGGCAACAGTTCATTGCCGAGGAAATCAAGAAGTTAGAGGTAGCTGGATTGATCAGAGGAGTACGGCACCCTACATGGTTGGCAAACCCAGTGGTAATTCAGAAGGCGAATGGGAATTGGAGGCTTTGCATTGATTTCACATATCTCAATAAGGCTTGCCCAAAGGACGCATTCCCCTTGCCATGCATTGATCAGATTGTGGATTCTACTTTAGGGTGCGATCTGCTCTCCTTTTTGGATGCATACTATGGATATCACCAGATCTTCATGTCCAAAGAAGATGAGGAGAAGAAATCATTCATCACTCCATGTGGTACATACTGTTTTGTCCACATGCCTTTCGGATTAAAGAGTGCCGGGTCCACTTTTGCAAGAGGAGTCCAGATTGGTTTTGAGCCACAGTTACACAAAAACATAGAAGATTATATGGACGACATTGTGGTCAAAACCAAGGATAAGGCCACCCTTATCCAGGATTTGGAGGAGACATTTGCTAATTTGCGCAAGATCAACTTGAAGCTTAACTCGGAGAAGTGTGTGTTCGGTGTTCCCTCCGGCAAGTTCTTCGTGTCCCATTGGGGGTTGAAGCCAACCCCGACAAGATCAAGGCCATTGAGCAGATCCAAGCGCGAAGGACAATTAAGGGTGTGAGGCACTTGACGGGATGTGTTGCCGTGCTAAGCAGATTCATTTCCAAGTCCGCCAAGCGTGACCTGCCGTTCTTCAAAATTTTGAAGAAGGCAGGGCCTATGAAGTGGACCCCGGAAGCATATACAACCTTGCAAGAGTTGAAGGCTTACCTGTCATCTATGCCTACCTTGATTGCACCCAAACCTCAAGAGCCGTTACTGCTTTACTTGGGAGCAACCAACCAAGTGGTCAGTTCAGCCTTGGTAGCACAGCGAGAAGTGGGTGAAGCAGAGAGCAGCCAAACCGCGGCAGAGTCACAAGAGGATCAGAACAGCAGTAAGCACGACAATGAGTGCAACCCCAAGGATGCGGCAAGGAAGAAAGTGGTGCAGTGCCCAGTGTACTTCGTCAGCTCCTTGTTGCAAGGGCTATATCGAGGTACTCTGGTGTGCAAAAGTTGATCTTTGGCCTTGTCATGGTCTCAAGGAAACTGGGCCACTACTTCCAAGCCCGTGAGATCACAGTTCTTACTCGTTTTCCGTTGCAAAGGATACTCCGGAACCCTGAGGCTACTGGCAGAATAGAGGAGTGGGCTTTGGAGTTATCCAGCTTTGGTTTGAAGTTTGAGAGCACTTCAACCATTCAAAGCAGGGCGTTGGCAGATTTTATTGTAGAATGGACGCCAACCCCTGATGAGGAAACAATAGAAACAACTCTCCCCGACAAGGAATCACCCCAAGAATGGATTATGTATTTTGAGGGTGCTTTTTCCTACAAGGTGCAGGAGCTAGCGTGCTTCTTGTTGCCCCCTATGGGGAGCACTTGAAGTACTTTATCCAAATGCACTTTGCCCGGGAAGAATCCACCAACAATACAGCTTAGTATGAAGGGCTCTTTGTCGGGCTCAGGATTGCAGCGGAATTGGGAATCAAAAAGCTGATCATTCGAGGAGATTCACAGTTAATGGTGAGACAAGTCAACAAGGATTATCAAAGCCCATTGATGGAAGCTTACGTTGAGGAAGTAAGGAGGTTAGAGGAGCACTTTGACGGGTTGCAAACAGAGCACGTACACTGTGCAGAAAATAGCATAGATGATCACCTGTCAAAGTGTGTTGCGCAGAAGCTTCCCATGGAACCAGGAACTTTTGTTCTCCACCTCTCTCAACCCTCCATATCACCAACCACAATGCCCCGGAAAAGGAGAAAGTTGGACTACGGTAAGCCTCTCCCGACCGAGCCATCCGCTCCTGGCAGAGACCCTACCGGAAACAACTCCTAACAGCCTGCCGGACCACCCCCTCCAGCCAGGCCTATAGACCCCGTGAACGAGGCTGGTGCTCCCGCAGCCGAGGAGGTGCCGCTAGTCCTCATTGCCGAGCCTCAGGTTCCAACTTGGGCAAGGCACATCGTCCACTTCCTCCAAACCGGAGAACTCCCTGGCGACCCAGATGAAGCTGAGAAAGTAGCCCGGAGGCCAATATATATCAGTTTGTCGATGACACTCTATATAGAAGGAGGCCCAACGGTGTGAAATTGAAGTGTGTCTGGCGGGGGGATGGAAATGAAGTGCTCGCTGAGATTCACAGAGGAATGTGCGGCTCACACATTGGATCAAGGCCATTAGTTGGGAAAGCATTCCGGCAAGGATTCTATTCGCCCACAACCCTCCAAGGCACAGTTGAGCTCGTCACGACATGTGAAGCCTATCAGTTCCATTCCAAGAAAACACACCTGCCTGCCCAAGCTCTTCAGAAAATCCCTCTGTCATGGCCATTTTCGGTCCGGGGGCTCGATATCCTCGGCCCCTTCCCCCGAACAATCGGGTGCTTTGAATTATTGTTCGTTTCCATCGACAAGTTTACAAAGTGGCCAGAAGTGACTGTCGTGAGGAAAGTGACTGCTCAGTCAGCTATCAAGTTCTTGAAAGAATTGGTGTGTCGTTCCGGAGTTCCGGCAAGGATCATCACTAACAACGGCACCCAATCCACGAGCCACGCCTTCATGCAATATGATCAAACCCTCGGATGAAAGATCTCATTTGCCTCTACGGCACACCCCCGGAGCAATGGACAAGATGAGAGGGCAAACGCTAAAGTGCTTCGTGGACTCAAGACAAGAACTTTCGATACGCTGCAGAAGCACGGCGGGTGTCAGTGTCAAAACCTGCGGATCTCGGGTAGGGTGTCCCGAACTGTGCGTCTAAGGCGGGGGACACGATGTCTACCCAGGTTCGGGCCCTCTCGATGGAGGTAATACCCTACTTCCTGCTTGATTGATCTTGATGATATGAGTATTACAAGAGTTGATCTACCACGAGATCGTAGAGGCTAAACCCTAGAAGCTAGCCTATGGTATGATTGTTGTTGTCCTACGGACTAAACCCTCCGGTTTATATAGACACTGTAGGGGACTAGGGTTACACAGAGTCGGTTACAAGGGAGGAGATCTACACTTCCGTATTGCCAAGCTTGCCTTCCACGCCAAGGAGAGTCCCATCCGGACATGGGACGAAGTCTTCAATCTTGTATCTTCATAGTCCAACAGTCCGGCCAAAGGATATAGTCCGGCTGTCAGGAGACCCCCTAATCCAGGACTCCTCAGTAGCCCCTGAACCAGGCTTCAATGACGATGAGTCCGGCGCGCAGATTTGTCTTCGGCATTGCAAGGCGGGTTCTTCCTCCGAATACTCCATAGAAGCTCTTGAACACCAGGACAATGTCCGACTCTGCAAAACAAGTTTCACATACCACCGTAGATAGAGTAATATTTCCACAAATCTAATCTGCTAACATGTTTAGCAGCATGACATCATACCATGGCCCAGTCATTATTCAAACCGTTTTTCTCAACCAGCACTGCACATATTGCGAGGCGGTTTTCTTGGCACGTCTTGTCAAAGCAGAGATTGTGTCCCCTTATCACGAGATTCTCATCAATACGGGTGTGGGTAACCCAACCGCACCATCAATTACGACGTTTGGGGAATAAGCGATTTTACCAGGCAAGCGGGGAGGCGCATCGCCTCCTCCGCCCTTATATAGGGACAAGGATTCACCCCTTTGTACCCACGCCTTCTTCTCCCTTGCTTATCCATTCTTGCGCACTCGAGCTCCAACGCCCAAGTTCACACCTTTCTCCTCAAACCACTCCAGGCATGTCCGAGCAGGAGGCAAGTGGATGGTAACGGAGGAGAACATCACCAAGCTACGGGAAGCCGGATATCTGGCCGTGGACATCACGAACCGGCTGCCAGATGCGGGGCAGATCATCCCTATGCCCGAACCCCATGAGAGGGTAGTTTTCCTTACCCACTTTGTCCACGGACTGGGGTTTCCCCTCCACCCGTTTGTCTGCAGGCTTATGTTCTACTACGGTCTGGATTTTCACGATCTGGCCCCCAATTTCATCCTCAACATCTCGGCGTTTATAAATGGGTAATGCGAAACTTTCCTCCGCATCGAGCCCCACTTCGCCTATGGTGAAGACCTTCAATGTCAAACCGAAGGTGGTGGTCGGCCCGACAAGCGGAGTGCGGAGGCGCCATGGTGGGCAAAATGCCTAACGTCACCTGGCTCGAAGGCTCCTATGTGGAGACCATAAAGGGGTGGCAATCGGGGTGGTTCTACATCACGGAGCCGCGCGACACCAACTGGGTAGCGGCCCCCGAATTTCGATCCGGAATCCCCATGCGGCTCACTTCCTGGAAAGAGAAGGGCCTGTCCTAGGGTTCCTCGGTAGAGCTGACCGGACTCCAGACATGCATCAAAAACATGATGAGCAAGAAAATCAAGCTCGTCAACGTGGTCCAAGTCATGCTCTTCCGCCGGATTCTCCTGTGTCAAAGACGGGCATTCAACTTGTGGGAGTTCGACACGGCCAAGCATCAGACGCTGCGCGAGCTCTACGACAAGACGCACAAGGACGTCTGGAAGGTGTTGTTCAAGGGCGCCGAGGTACCTCCTCCCCTTACCGAGGAGCGCGGACTCTGCGCCAAGCGCCACGCC
Organism: Aegilops bicornis; assembly: GCA_021605145.1. Taxonomy (NCBI): domain Eukaryota; kingdom Viridiplantae; phylum Streptophyta; class Magnoliopsida; order Poales; family Poaceae; genus Aegilops; species Aegilops bicornis. The sequence continues at coordinate 258,962,983 of CM038670.1, read as the reverse complement.
AATCCGGTAAGTGTACTATATCTCATAGGGTGTTTTATTTTCCCTGGTTTAATCATGTGCGGGATCTAAGCATCCATGCCATTAGCAGGACTGGGTAGAGACGGCGGAGCAGATCGACTGCCCAGCCCCCCTGCCCAATGATCCAGAAGATGCTGGTCTCGGCGCCTTACGAGGTGCTGGTGAAGAAGGCCAAGAAGAAGGCCACGGGGACCCGACAGGGTCTCCGGCACAAGGTTATATTGGACTCATCGTCCGAAAACTCCGAGGCGCACTCCTCCCATGAAAACGACGAGGAGGAGGAAAGTTCTCCCCCCCCCCCCTAGTCGGGGGAGAAAAGAAAAGGAAGGCTGCCCCAACCGGGGAGGCTGAAGGGTCCAAGAAGAGCAGGACCCTCCTTCCGGACTGCTCCACGACCGCCGCCTATAGCGATGATGAGTGGTTGCCCAGGGACAAGCCCCTGGCGAAGTCGTAAGTATCCGGATACCATAGTAATTCATGGTACATTTCTACTGCACTTCTTCTCCTTACGCCGAATATGATTATGCAGTCCGTCCCGAGCCCGTATCGATGTATCTTCGTCGGACGGTTCTTTGGACTCGTCGGATATGAATAGCAATTCACTTCCGACCGCCTCCACCCCTTGCCCTACGAACAACGTTGAGGTGTTGTCTTAGAAGGCACCGAGTCGAGGGAAGGTAGTCCTGGGGGCGCCTCGAGGCGATCTTCCGGACCCTGGGCGCAAAGGGAGCAAGACTCCCATGGGTTCCAAGTTCGGTCCCCAGCCGAACACTCCCGGAACCTTTGATGGTTCCAGACTCCGGCAGGTGACCCCCCGCTAAGAGGGGCAAGCCGCCCGTGCCGGTGGCCTCTGTCCATCCAGAGGCACCGGACAACTTGCTGGAAGCGCTTCGCGGCGCTTCCATCAACGAAGAGCACCGCACTATCATGAGTGCGGTGACCGAGAAGGTTCAGTCCGCCAAAAACAGACTAACTGAAGCTTGTGCCAGCCTCCTAACAGGCTTTCAGGTAAGTAATCAAAATATAGGAAAATATTAACGCCTAGAAAGTAGCCCCCTATGCTCTGTTTGGCGTTCGCGAAGAAAGGCCGGATAGAGGATCAAATAATGACTCAGGAGTCTAATCAGAATAGGTCTATGTGCATATGCAGGATTCACTGTTGGCGCGCCGCGTCTCGCGAAGGTCATTGCCTTTGAAGCAGGACCTTGAGTGGTCCGAGGAAGAGCTCGGCCTTACCAAGAGGCAGGTCGAGGAGAGCAAAGGTAAGCAATACCTTGTCTATATATTTTAAAAGAAATTTGGTTGTAAAATAATAGGATCATCATGAATTTGTCAGGGGCCACGACCGAAGTGGCGACCCTAAAGAAGGTGTTGTCCGAGGCCAAAGACAAAGCGGCCAAGGAGCGCATTGAGCGAGAAAAGCAAGAAGCCCAAATAGGCGAGGTGCAGCAAGAGCTCAAGGATCTCGCCAAAAAACACGAGTCCTTGGAGCTTGACTCTAAGACGCGAGAGTCCGAACTTGCGAAGGCGCTCAAAACAGCAAGGCTGAAGCCCACAAGGCCCTCCAGGAGATGGATGCGATGAAGAAGATAGCAGCGGGTAAGGCATTCATTATGCAAAGCAGGCATGTGAAGGAAACTTTCCTTTTACTTACCCGGGTTCGGAGCTCTCCAGGAGCGTTCGCAGATCTTCCCCGCAGTGTGCTGGATGCCGTGGAGTTTTACCGAGTTGAGGAGGGGAGCTCGACGGAAAAGTTGTTCTGGTCTCAGTATACTGGGACCGAACACCCAATGCCCTTGAGCGACCAGCTGAAGCAACTGGTCGAGCTTCACAAGGCGGCCGGACAGGCCATGAAGGGTCTTATAGTCCGGTTGTGGCCCGGCGATCCCCTGCCTAACAGCTACTTCGGTCTGGTGAGGCGGCTTGTGGATGCCTGCCCCCGGCTCGAAGTTATAAAGCGGCCCGTCTGCATCAAGGGTGCGTGCAGGGCTTTTGCACGGGCGAAGGTGCACTGGGCGAAGCTAGACGCCATGAAGCTGGTGAAGGGGGGGGGGCACCGGAGGCCAAGGAGCATCGCCGCCCTGAAATGTATTATGACAGTGTCCTGAAGGTTTATCGCCTTGTGGCGGAGGAATGTGCTAGAGATGTAATTTTTGAATGAACATGCTCATGTGATCCTGTAATTTGAAACGAGTTCATTTGCGCTATGCAACGCTTTTTGAATTTAAAATATTACCTTCTGTGCGGCCGTTTATAAAATCTGAGAGTTGGCCAGTCGTCGGCTTCTACCCCCATGTAACTAGTACTGGGGTGTTCAGGATAAACCTGAGCACTCTTTATCCCAATTTTGGGTCCTTCGAGGGAGGTGTTCAGCACAACGAACCAGGCAATCGGACTATAAGGCTTTATCACTCTCACTTAGCCATAGAAGTCTACAATTTTAAATTTTGGCGAAGCCCCTAGTATTCGGAAGGCCGAATTTGGGGTGCTATATACGCCTAAGTCGGGCAAGGCCGACTCCTCGCCTGAAGCGGAAAAAGTCTTTAAGGACTTGAGATCTCTCGAACAACGACCAACTCTTGCCTTATCATGACAGTCAGTTTTCGGCCTTCTCTACCGAGGTGCTCGTCCGGAAGAACCGGGAAACAATCGCAGTAGTTCTCCCAACGCTACCTTAGCCGATATAGCGGAACGTAAGGTACCAAAACATGGGAGCCGGGCAAACCCAACATTTGACCCAAGACATGATTCGGAGCTGATGCATATAATGATATAAGTTCGAGGTGCCGCACTGTCGAAAGTGTTCAGACTTCTCACGACGTATTATGGGGTATACGAAAGCCCCTGGCGTACTGACCGTACCAGAGTGTACGGGTGCAAGTTGTCGTAAATGAACATATAAGAATAAATGATGGATAATGCAATAATAGACTAATGCTATGCATTGTTATTTAAATAATACGTCGAAGCGTACTGATACAAGTAGTGCAATAAGCAAAAAATAGGACTATTTGACATGTCCTATCCAAGGGCAAGCTGCGTATGGGTATTAAAAAGACGGGTATGTCGATTGTTATTAGAGACCACCTGTGGGTTCCCTTGTATGACTTTAGCTTCTTGCCTCCTTGGTTGTTCCTTCCCGTAATGTGTCCGGCAATCGTACTGCCGGAAAGGGCCTCGAGAGAGTAAGGTCCTGAAAGGAAAAATGGTAAAGGTATGCAGCCCCTAGGGCGGTTGAGCCGCATTGCGGGACGTGCACTGATCGTGCCCCCGCCTATGCCCATGGTATTTTCAGTGCGTAATTATGTACGCGCGGGACGGATTTCGTCGCTTGACTGGGACTAGGACGGGGGCCGAATTGCTAGGCGAGCTCTGAACGTGCCAGGCGATCCTGCTGCAGGTTACTCCGGACTCGCTTGACGGTGTCTGAGGGCTGTATCGCCGAATTGGCGGTTTGTCTAAAAAGGCTGCTTTGTGCTTCTGCTGCGAGGGCCGAAGTGTGCTCCTCCGTGCGGAGCGAGCGCTCTGTGTTTCCATTGACTGTTATGACCCCCCTAGGTCCTGGCATCTTGAGCTTGAGGTATGCATAATGCGGTACCACATTGAATTTTGCAAATGCGGTTCGCCCTAGCAGTGCGTGATAGCCACTGCAGAACGGGACAATATCGAAGATTAACTCCTTGCTTGGAAGTTGTCCGGAGATCCGAAGACCACTTCCAGTGTGATTGAGCCCGTGCAATGGGCCTCTACACCTGGGATGACACCCTTAAAGGTGGTTTTGGTGGGTTTGATCCTCGAGGAATCTATACCCATTTTGCGCACCGTATCCTGATAAAGCAGGTTCAGGCTGCTGCCGCCGTCCATGAGGACTCGAGTGAGGTGAAATCCGTCAATGATGGGGTCTAGGACTAATGCGGCGGATCCGCCGTGACGGATACTAGTTGGGTGGTCCCTGCGATCAAAGGTGATCGGACAAGAGGACCATGGGTTGAACTTTGGGGCGACAGGCTCCATCGCATAGACGTCCCTTAGTGCACGCTTCCATTCCTTCTTGGGAATGTGGAATGCGTATATCATGTTCATCGTCTTCACTTGTGGGGGGTGATAACCCACAAGTATAGGGGACCGCAACAGTTTTCGAGGGTAGAGTATTCAACCCAAATTTATTGATTCGACACAAGGGGAGCCAAAGAATATTCTCAACTATTAGCAGCTGAGTTGTCAATTCAACCACACCTGGAAACATAGTATCTGCAGCAAAGTGTTTAGTAGCAAAGTAATATGATAGTGGCGGTAATGGTAACAAAAGTAAAGACGGCTAAAGTAATTTTTTTGGTATTTTTGTAGTGATTGTAACAGTAGCAACGGAAAAGTAAATAAGCGTAAACCAGTATATGGAAAGCTCATAGGCACCGGATCAGTGATGGATAATTATGCCGGATGTGGTTCGTCATATATGATCATAACATAGGGTGACATGAGAACTAGCTCCAATTCATCAATGTAATGTAGGCATGTATTCGAATATAGTCATACATGCTTATGGAAAAGAACTTGCATCACATCTTTGTCCTACCCTCCCGTGGCAGCGGGGTCCTATTGGAAACTAAGGGATATTAAGGCCTCCTTTTAATAGAGAACCGTAACAAAGCATTAGCACATAGTGAATACATGAACTCCTCAAACTATGGTCATCACCAGGAGTGGTCCCGATTATTGTCACCTCGGGGTTGCCGGATCATAACACATAGTAGGTGACTATAGACTTGCAAGATAGGATCAAGTACACACATATATTCATGAAAACATAATAGGTTCAGATCTGAAATCATGGCACTTTCGGGCCCTAGTGACAAGCATTAAGCATAGCAAAGTCATAGCAACATCAATCTCAGAACATAGTGGATACTAGGGATCAAACACTAACAAAACTAACTTGATTACATGATAAATCTCATCCAACCCATCACCGTCCAGCAAGCCTACGATGGAATTACTCACGCATGGCGGTGAGTATCATGAAATTGGTGATGGAGGATGGTTGATGATGACGACGGCGATGAATCCCCCTCTCCGGAGCCCCGAACGGACTCCAGATCAGCCCTCCCGAGAGAGATTAGGGCTTGGCGGCTCCGTGTCGTAAAACGCGATGAAACTTTCTCTCTGATTTTTTCTCCTGAAAGCCAATATATGGAGTTGGAGTTGGCGTCGGAGGGTCTCGAGGGGCCACGAGGTAGAGGCGCGCCCCCACCATCGTGGATAGGGTGTGGGCCCCTGGTCTTCATCTTTGGCGAGGATTTTTTATTATTTTTTATAAGACATCCCGTGGAGTTTCAGGTCATTCTGAGAACTTTTGTTTTATGCACATAAAACAACACCATGGCAATTCTGCTGAAAACAGCGTCAGTCCGGGTTAGTTCCATTCAAATCATACAAGTTAGAGTCCAAAACAAGGGCAAAAGTGTTTGGAAAAGTATATATGACAGAGACGTATCAACTCCCCCAAGCTTAAACCCTTGCTTGTCCTCAAGCAATTCAGTTGACAAACTGAAAGAGAAAAAGAAAAACTTTTACAAACTCTGTTTGCTCTTGTTGTTGTACTTATGTCAAGCCAGCATTCAGGTTTTCAGCAAAGATCATAACTAACCACATTTGCAATAACTCCTAGGTCTCATGTTTACTCATATCAATGGCATAATCAGCTAGCAAGTCATAATAATAAATCTCGGATGACAACACTTTCTCAAAACAATCATAATATGATATAACAAGATGGTATCTCGCTAGCCCTTTCTGAGACCGCAAAACATAAGTGCAGAGCACCTTTAAAGATCTAGGACTGACTAGACATTGTAATTCATGGTAAAAGAGATCCAATCATAGTCATACCCCGATATAAATTAACAATAATGAATGCAAATGACAGCTGTGCTCCCCAGCTAGTGCTTTTAATAAGAGGGTGATGACTCAACATAAAAGTAAATAGATAGGCCCTTCGCAGAGGGAAGCAGGGATTTGTAGAGGTGCCAGAGCTCGATTTTGAAATAGAGATTAATTATATTTTGAGCGGCATACTTTCATTGTCAACATAACAACTAAGAGATCACGATATCTTCCATGCTAAACAAATTATAGGCGGTTCCAAAACAGAATGGTAAAGTTTATACTCCCCTCCTCCACAAGCATCAATCCATGGCTCGCTTTCGAAACAACGAGTGCCTCCAACATTCAACGGGTCCCAGGGGGAGTTTTGTTTGCAATTATTTTGATTTAGTTTGCATAATGCATGGGACTGGGCATCCCGGTGACCAGCCATTTTCTCGTGAGTGAGGAGCGGAGTCCACTCCTCTTGAGAATAACCCGCCTAACACGGAAGATAAGGGCAGCACTAGTTGATATATGAGCTATTCGAGCATGCTAAACAGAATGTTTATTTGAAGGTTTAGAGTTTGGCACATACAAATTTACTTGGAACAGCAGGTAGATACCGCATATAGGAAGGTATAGTGGACTCATATGGAATAACTTTGGGGTTTAAGGGATTGGATGCACAAGTGAAGGCTAGCAAAAGACTGGGAAGCGACCAACTAGAGAGCGACAACAGTCATGAACATGCATTAAAATTAATAAACATTGAATACAAGCATGAGTAGGATATAATCCACCATGAACATAAATATCGTGAAGGCTATGTTGATTCGTTTCAACTACATGCGTGAACATGTGCCAAGTCAAGTCACTTAAATCATTCAAAGGAGGATACCAACCCATCATACCACATCACAATCATTTTAATAGCATGTTGGCATGTAAGGTAAATCATTATAACTCATAGCTAATCAAGCATGGCACGAGCAACTATGATCTCTAATTATTATTGCAAACATGTTTATTCATAATAAGCTGAATCAGGAACGATGGACTCATCATGTTTACAAAAACAAAAGAGGTCGAGTTCATACCAGCTTTTCCCATCTCAGTCAGTCCATCATATATCATCATAATTGCCTTTCACTTGCAAGACCGAACGGTGTGAATAATAATAAGAGTGCACATGCATTGGACTAAGCTGGAATCTGCGAGTATTCAATAAACAGGAGAAGACAAGGCAATATGGGCTCTTGGTTAAATCAACAATGATGCATATAAGAGCCACTTCAACAATTTAATCATGGTCTTCTCCTACTGACCCCCAAAGAAAAGAAAAGAAATAAAAACTATTTAAGGAAAGCTCCCAACAAGCAAAAGAAGAACGAGAAATATTTTGGGTTTTCTTTTTAATTATTACTACTACAGCAGGAAAAATAAACTACTACTAATTTTTTGGTTTTTTCTAAGGTTTATTAAACACACAAGAAGAAAGCAGGAAAAAGGAAAATAAACTAGCATGGATACTACAGTGAAAGAGTATGAGCACCGACATCTAGCAATGAGTGTGTGTGAACATGAATGTAATGTCGGTGAGAAATATGTACTCCCCCAAGCTTAGGCTTTTGGCCTTAGTTGGTCTATTGCCAGGGATAGCCAGGCTGATACTCGTAGGTGTAGCTGGGGTCGTACTACGATGAAGAATAGTTGGGATCATAATGTGATGAAGAGGAATCTGACTGCCACTGGCTGGCAACCGCCTCAGGATCCCAAGAATAAACAGACTGTCGTGGAGGCTCATCTTGTGGCTCCGGTTCCGGGGCAGGTGCAGGATTCCGATAGGCTTGAACAGTTGACCACGGAACAATGTAAGGACCTGTAGACAAGTTAAACAAAGAGGGAGCAGGCAAAGTAATAGTCTCAGGGTGATGTTTATCAAAGTACAATTTATATTTAAGCTCCCCTTCGCGACTCTTAACAAGAAAATCATGCGCTAGCATACTCTTATAATCTAAATAATCACGGGGTAGCGCTGTTTCTTCTTTCTCCTCATGCCTAATAGGTATCTCAAAATATTCAGCTAGGCGTGAAGCATAAATGCCTCCAAAGACGGGGCCCTTAGTACGGTTCAGACTTAACCGTCTAGCAACAATTCCACCCATACTAACAGAGTTATTGCGGTATAAACCATGGAACAAAATGATAATATCAGGAATGCTAAGGTTTCGAGTTCCCCGACCAATCAAGCGGCGACTAGCAAATAAGGCAAAGTAGCGTAAACAGGGAAATGTATGCTAGTAATTCTTGCATCAGAAACCTTCCTGGTTTCTCCCACGGTGATAGTGTTAATAAAAGCTTCCACTTCATTACGGTGTGGTTCATCTAAGGTGCCCTCAAAAGGTATTTTGCAAACCTCGCAAAATTCAGCTAATGTCATCTCCTTAACAACGTCATATAAATGGAACTCTCCTGTTGGAGGTGATTTCTTAGGGAAAAGTAGAAGTTCTGCACAAAAGTATTTGTGAGTAAGAGATCTTGATGGCGTTGGTCGCGGAGGAAGTCGGTGAGGCAGCGTTCTCAATTAATAGATATAAATCCTCATAAATCCGGCTCTCCTCAAGAAGTCGTCGGAAGGCCATTCACACGGCGGACCTCCATGAGTCTTGAGGCAAATTAAATTTGGGCTTCTGCTCTTCTTCCTTTTGTTTTTCCCTCGAGCTTGGCTCGACGAGCCCCTCAAAAGTCTCTTCATTATTTCTGAAATAATCTGAAATTTTAGTAACTTCAAACAAAAGTGAACCAACTTCAATTAGCGATAGCAACTACTCATACAAGTGCCTAGAGCATATATCAAGCATTAGAACTACTTGGAACCATATAAATTTGACATGCAAGCTCAAGAACATGGTCACCTATGCAACACAAATTTGCAATGAATAAAGCACTAGAACAAAACTAATTGGACCAATGGAGGAGTCACATACCAAGGAACAATCTCCCCAAGCAGTTTTGCGAGAGGTGCTTTGAGCAAGGAGATCGAAAATCACAGCAAAAGTGCATTTGGAACACGAGCTTGAGTTGGTTTTCGGGTTTGTGTGAGGCGGAGGAAGAAGATGGGTGCAGGGGATAAGTGGAGGAGGGCCCCCATGGGCCCACGAGGCAGGGGGCGCGCCCAGGGGGGTAGGGCGCGCCCTCCACCCTCGTGGCCAGGTGGCAGCTCCCCCCCGGTAATTTTTGCACTAAAAATCCTCAAATATTCCCGATGTTATGCTTGAATGCCGCTACGGCATCTGCATCCGGACAGTTGACAATTTGGTTTTTCTTAGTCAGGAACCGTGTCCAGAATTGCCTGGTCGATTCCCCTGGCTGTTGAGTTAAGTCGTCAGCATCCGGTGGTCGCACATAAGTGCCTTGGAAGTTGTCTAGGAATGCATCTTCCAAATCCTCCCAACTGTCGACAGAGTCTACTCGCAAGCTATTCAGCCAATGCCGAGCTGGTGCTTTGAGTTTTAGTGGGAGGTACTTGATGGCATGTAAATCATCACCGCAAGCCATGTGGATTTGGAGGAGGAAATCCTCAATCCATACCGCGGGATCTGTTGTACTATCATACGATTCGATGTTTACGGGTTAAAAACCCTCCGGGAATTCGTGATCCATAACTTCATCAGTGAAGCATAGGGGGTGTGCGGCGCCTCTGTGCTGGGCTATATCACGGCGTAGTTCATATGAGTCTTGTCTGCTGTATTCAGCCCGGGCGGATTTTCTTTTAGTGTATCCGGCGTGACGATCATCGTCGCGTGTTGGTGTGCGCCCCCGTGATCCGTATATTGATCTTGCATGTTTTTCCCCGCTTTCCAATACGTCTCGCAGGTCTCGCGTGTTGCCCCGGGCCTTGGTATTTTTGTTTGAGTGGCGGCGGGGTGCAGGCTGATCTTCAGGCTGAAACGCCTCTCTGTCTCGGCCACGAGGTGGCCAGTCGGCCGCATCGTATGCTGGTGATGTAGGTTTCAATGCTTCCTTCTCGAGTTGGGGTAACGACCTGCGCTTTGGGTAACTCTTGGAGGGGCGTTCGAGTTCATATTCCTCGGCCGCAAGGGCTAGCAAATTTTGATCAGCTCGAAGCTGTTGTTGCTTTTTATTTAAGCTATTTGTTGTGGCTATAAGCCGGCGCTTGAAGCGCTCCTGCTCGACGGGATCCTTAGGCACGATAAATTCTTCGTCGTTGAGGCTCGCCTCGTCTTCGGAGAGAGGCATGTAATTGTCATCCTCCGCTTCTTCATCTGCTTGCCCGTTACGGAGGGCTAGCTTGTTCATCCTCCGCTCTAAATCTTCTTTGGAGGGATTGTCGTCGTCTTCGGCACTATCCGGAGTGTTATTGTCTCTTGTGCCGGTATCACTACTTTTGCTATGGCGGGACTTAGAGCGGCGCCGCTGACGTCGGCGCTTGGGTTGCTTCTAGGAGGGGTCATCCTCCGCTGTCTCATCGCCATTGCCTTCTTTGGGGGTGTCCACCATGTATATATCATATGATGAGGTGGCGGTCCAGCGCCCTGTGGGTGGTGGTTCCTGTTCGTCTCCTTCATCGTCGTCCATGCTGTCGATGTCTTTGAAGTCGAAGTCGAGCATGTCGGTTAAATCGTCAACAGTGGCTACTAAGTGGGTGGTGGGTGGGGAGCGAATTTCTTTGTCGTCCGCATCCCATTCTAGCCGGACATAGTTCGGCCAAGGTTCTCCTGACAAGGAGAGAGACCTTAATGAATTTAGCACGTCGCCGAAAGGCGAAGTCTTTGAAGATATCATGAGGTAAACTCCATGATCGGCGCCCAATCGATTCGATAGGGACGGACGCAGGTGGCTCGAAGTCCGTGGCCGGAGATGAATCCAGTGGTTCGGCAACACGGCTCTCTTAAGGGGTGAAGTCAGTATCCGGCTCTATCGCCACTGAGAGTGCGGCCTCCATGGCGGGGTCCATCCCCCTGTCCTCGGATGGTGCGATTTGCTCCGGATTGAGGGCCGGGGCGATTGCGAATCACGATCTCCCGAGCCTTGTTGACAGACGAGCTAAAAATGCTCGTTGTATTTGTGCGGCGACTGGCGTGAGGCTCGAATCCGTCGAAGATCAAGTCCCCGCGGATGTCGGCGGTGTAGTTCAAGTTTCCAAACCTGACTTGATGGCCAGGGGCGTAGCTGTCGATCTGCTCCAGATGGCCAAGCGAGTTGGCCCGCAGTGCGAAGCCGCCGAATATGAAGATCTACCCGGGGAGGAAAACCTCACCCTGGACCGCATCGTTACAGATGATCGAAGGAGCCATCAAGCCCTACGATGACGGCACACTGGAACTCTCAATGAAAGCACCAATGTCGATGTCAAAACCGGCGGATCTCGGATAGGGGGTCCCGAACTGAGTGTCTAAGGCGGATGGTAACAGGAGGCAGGGGACACGATATTTACCCAGGTTCGGGCCCTCTCGATGAAGGTAATACCCTACTTCCTGCTTGGTTGATCTTGATGATATGAGTATTACAAGAATTGATCTACCACAAGATCGTAGAGGCTAAACCCTAGAAGCTGGCCTATGGTATGATTGTTGTTGTCCTACGGACCAAACCCTCCGGTTTATATAGACACTGCAGGGGGCTAGGGTTACACAGAGTCAGTTACAAGGGATGAGATCTACACATCCGTATTGCCAAGCTTGCCTTCCACACCAAGGAGAGTCCCATCTGGACACGGGACGAAGTCTTCAATCTTGTATCTTCATAGTCCAACAGTCCGGCTGTCCGGAGACCCCCTAATCCAGGACTCCCTCAGCAGGCGGTAGATCGAGGAGCTGCCGGTAGTTCTCTGGTCCCTCAGAATGACACCTAATCAAGCTACCGGACAGACTCCCTTCTCCGTGGTCTACAGGGCAGAAGCAGTTATCCCCACAGAACTCATTTACGGGTCTCCTCAGGTGCTTTCCTACGATGAAGTAGCGCAAGATCAGCACCGACGTGACAATGTTGTGCTACTCGAGGAGAATCGTCTCTGGGCTGCTACACGTGCTGCACGCTATCAGCAAGCCATGCGTCGCTATCACAGCTACAGGGTCCGTGCCCGGTGTTTTGAGGAAGGTGACCTTGTCCTTAGGCGCGTTCAGTCCGCCAAGGGTACACACAAGTTATCACCGAAGTGGGAAGGCCCTTACCGGGTAGTACGAGTCTCCAGACCCGGCGTAGTCCTTCTGGAGACCGGAGATGGCACACCATTGCAAAACTCATGGAACATTGAGCATCTCCGTAAGTTCTACCCGTAAGGCGCTGAGGCCGCCGGGCCCTGCCCGGCAGCCACCCATTGTACATGGCATTGCCGAAGTTACATGTAACCCGTTGAAAAATCCGGGGCGATGACCCCGTGCAAGAGAAAATAAAGAAGCACCGTACGGGGGGAACAACTAAGATTGCATGCATGCACAAGCACATGCAGATCATTGCATAAGCACTTCATGAGCATTGCATCCTGCATTCATTCTCATATGCATGAAGTTGCAGGTTCTTGCCGTGAACCTGGCTTCAACGAAGGACGAGAAGATTGCACGTCACGGCGATCCCCGGCAAGCCAAACAGATAAATCCACCTCTTGTCCAGTAGTATTCTGTAAAGCTACAACTTTGCATGAGAAAACCTCTCCTCCTTCTTTGAAACTTAGGTGCTCCCATCCATGAATCGAATGCTGCTTCGGTCAAGGTGGTCGCTGTGGCCTTTGGGAAAAAGGAGTTGGCGGGGGGCTGGCCCCTCCGTCTGTTCCCCAGCAGACGTAGTTCTCCGGTAGACAAACAGGGTGCCGGCAGGATATCCTGCTGGGGAAAACTCGTTTATTCTATTAAAGAGGCACTTTTCCTCTGCATGGACATACATGTGCACGAGTTTCTGACAAGATTCATCTTTTTCATTCATATGTAGTTACAAGTACAAGCATTACATAATACAAAGATGGACTTGAGAGATTACATTATTTGAATTAAATTTGGCGATTGCCTACAAGTTTAAGATTGAAAAAATATAAGTGCTCTTTGATGTCCTTTCTTGTCCCTCTCCTCCTAGGTACAGCCGTCGAAGGCGAGGGGGTCAAAAGGAGCGCCAAGGCGAAGGCCCAGACCGCTCTCATCGGGCTACAGGGGAGGTAGCCCGGGGGAAGCGGAAGCACAAGGGAATGCCTCGATGGAGATCACGGCGGAAGGCGACCCCATCAACCACCGTCACCAGGGCCAGTGCTACCTCTTGAGCATGCGTTGGTTTTCCCTTGAAGAGGAAAGGGTGATGCAGCAAAGTAGCGTAAGTATTTCCCTCTGTTTTCGAGAACCAAGGTATCAATCCAGTAGGAGACTACACGCAAATCGCCTAGTACCTGCACAAACAATCAACAACCTTGCAACCAACAGGATAAAGGGGTTGTCAATCCCTTCACGGCCACTTGCAAAAGTGAGATCTGATAAAGATAACAAGATAAATATTTTTGGTATTTTTGTTGTATAGATTGGAAAATAAAGATTGCAAAATAAATAGTAAACTAGAATTGTAGATTGGAAACTTATATGATATAAAGTAGACCCGGGGGCCATAGGTTTCACTAGTGGCTTCTCTCAAGATAGCATATATTACGGTGGGCGAACAAATTACTGCCAAGCAATTGATAGAAAAGCGCATAGTTATGATGATATCTAAGGCAATGATCATGAATATAGGCATCATGTCCGTGTCAAGTAGACCGAAACGATTCTGCATCTACTACTATTACTCCACACATCGACTGCTATCCAGCATGCATCTAGAGTATTAAGTTCATAAGAGCGGAGTAGCATTAGGCAAGATGACATGATGTAGAGGGATAAACTCAAGCAATATGATATAAACCCCATCTTTTATCCTCGATGGCAACAATACAATACGTGTCATTTCCCTTTACATCACTTTGGGATCGAAATCGCAAGACTGAACCCAAAGCTAAGCACTTCTCCCATTGCAAGAAAGATAAATCTAGTAGGCCAAACTAAACCGATAATTCAAAGAGACTTGAAAAGATATCAAATCATGCATATAAGAATTCAGAGAAGAATCAAATAATATTCATATATAATCAAGTTCATAAACCCACAATTCATCGGATCTCGGCAAACACACCGCAAAAAGTATTACATCGAATATATCTCCAAGAAGATCGAGGAGAACTTTTTATTGAGATCCAAAGAGAGAGAACAAGCCATCTAGCTAATAACTATGGACCCGAAGGTCTACGGTAAACTACTCACACATCATCGGAGAGGCTATGGTGTTGATGTAGAAGCCCTCCGTGATTGAATCCCCCTGTGGCAGATCGCCGAAAAAGGCCCCAAGATGGGATCTCACGGGTACAGAAGGTTGCGGCGGTAGAAAAGTGGTTTCGTGGCTCTCCTGGATGTTTTTAGGGTATAAGAGTATATATAGGCAAAAGAAGTAGGTCGGTGGAGCTACGAGGGGCCCATGAGGGTGGGGGCGTGCCCACCCCCCTGGGGCGCACCATCCTACCTCGTGGCTGCCTCGTTGCTTCCTTGACGTCCACTCCAAGTCACCTGGATTGCGTTTGTTCTAAAAAAGATCCTCGCGAAGGTTTCGTTCCGTTTGGATTCCGTTTGATATTCCTTTTCTGTGAAACACTCGCAAAAAAACAACAAATTGCTGTGGGCCTCCGGTTAATAGGTTAGTCCCAAAAATAATATAAAAAGGTATATTAAAGCCCATTAAACATCCAAAACATATAATATAATATCATGGAACAATAAAAAATTATAGATATGTTGGAGACGTATCAAGCATCCCCAAGCTTAATTCCTGCTCGTCCTCGAGTAGGTAAATGATAAAAACAGAATTTTTGATGTGGAATGCTACCTAACATAATTTTCAATGTAATTTTCTTTATCGTGACATGAATGTTTAGATCCAAAAGATTCTAGACAAAGTTTATTATTGACATAAAAATAGTAATACTTCAAGCATGCTAACCAAGCAATTATGTCTTATCATAATAACATAGCCAAAGAAAGCTTATCCCTACAAAATCATATAGTTTGGCCATGCTTCATTTTCCTCACACAAAATGTTGCCATCATGCACAACCCCGATGACAAGCCAAGCAATTGGTTCAAACTTTTTAACGCGCTTCAGCCTTTTCAACCCTTATGCAATACATGAGCGCAAGCCGTGGACATAGCACTATGGGTGGAATAGAATATGATGACGGGGGTTATGTGAGAATACAAAAAAGGAGAAAGTCTCACATTGACGCGGCTATTCAATGGGCTATGGAGATGCCCATCAATTGATGTCAATGCGAGGAGTAGGGATTGCCATGCAACGGATGCACTAGAGCTATAAATATATGAAAGCTCATCAAAAGAAACTAATTGGATGTGCATCCAACTTGCTTGCTCACGAAGACCTAGGGCATTTTGAGGAAGCCCATCATTGGAATATACAAGCCCAGTTTTATAATGAAAAATTCCCAGTAGTATATGAAAGTGACAAAATAAGAAACTTTCTATCATGAAGATCATGGTGCTATTTTGAAGCACAAGTGGAAAAAGGATAGTAACATTGTCCCTTCTCTCGTTTTCTCTCATTTTTTTGTTTGGGCTTCTTTGGCCTCTTTTTTTATTTGGGTTCTTTGGCCTTTTTTATTTTTTGTCCGGAGTCTCATCCCGACTTGTGGGGGAATCATAGTCTCCATCATCCTTTCCTCACATGGGACAATGCTCTAATAATGATGATCATTGATGTCTACTACACAACCTTCTTCTTGTAGACGTTGTTGGGCCTCCAAGTGCAGAGGTTTGTAGGACAGTAGCAAATTTCCCTCAAGTGGATGACCTAAGGTTTGTCAATCCGTGGGAGGCGTAGGATGAAGATGGTCTGTCTCAAACAACCCTGCAACCAAATAACAAAGAGTCTCTTGTGTCCCCAACACACCCAATACAATTGTAAATTGTATAGGTGCACTAGTTCGGCGAAGAGATGGTGATACAAGTGCAATATGGATGGTAGATATAGGTTTTTGTAATCTAAAAATATAAAAACAGCAAGGTAACTAGTGATAAAAGTGAGCGTAAGCGGTATTGCAATGCTAGGAAACAAGGCCTAGGGTTCATACTTTCACTAGTGCAAGTTCTCTCAACAATAATAACATAACTGGATCATATAACTATCCCTCAACATGCAACAAAGAGTCACTCCAAAGTCACTAATAGCAGAGAACAAACAAAGAGATTATGGTAGGGTACGAAACCACCTCAAAGTTATTCTTTCCGATCAATCCATTGGGCTATTCCTATAAGTGTCACAAACAGCCCTATAGTTCGTAGTAAAATAACACCTTAAGACACACATCAACCAAAACCCTAATGTCACCTAGATACTCCAATGTCACCTCAAGTATCCGTGGGAATGATTATACGATATGCATCACACAATATCAGATTCATCTATTCAACCAACACATAGAACCTCAAAGAGTTCCCAAAGTTTCTACCGGAGAATCAAGAAGAAAACGTGTGCCAACCCCTATGCATAGGTTCATGGGCGGAACCCGCAAGTTGATCACCAAAACATACATCAAGTGGCTCAATAGAATACCCCAATGTCACCACGGGTATCCCACGCAAGACATACATCAAGTGTTCTCAAATCCTTAAAGACTCAATCCGATAAGATAACTTCAAAGGGAAAACTCAATCCATTACAAGAGAGTAGAGGGGGAGAAACATCATAATATCCAACTATGATAGCAAAGCTCGCGATACATCAAGATCGTACCACCTCAAGAACACGAGAGAGAGAAAGATCAAACACATAGCTACTGGTACATACCCTCAGCCCCGAGGGTGAACTACTCCCTCCTTGTCATGGAGAGCGCCGGGATGATAAAGATGGCCAACGGTGAGGGATCCCCCCTCCGGCAAGGTGCTGGAACAGGGTCCCGATTGGTTTTAGGTGGCTACAGAGGCTTGTGGCGGCGGGACTCCCTATCTTTTCTGTTCCCCGATGGTTTTAGGGTATACTGGTATATATATATAGGAGGAAGAAATACGTCAGGGGAGCCACGAGGGGCCCACGAGGGTGGGGGCGCGCCCAGGGGGGTGGGCACGCCCCCTGCCTCGTGCCTTCCTCTTTGATTCCCTGACATGCATTCCAAGTCCCCTGGATGGCTTCCGTTCCAAAAATAACTTTCCCGAAGGTTTCATTCCGTTTGGACTCTGTTTGATATTCTTTTTCTGCGAAACACTGAAACAAGGGAAAAAGCGAAGCATCCTTTGGGCTCTGGATTAATAGGTTAGTCCCAAAAATAATATAAAAGTGTTTAATAAAGCCCATAAACATCCAAAACAGATAATATAATAGAATGGAACAATCAAAAATTATGGATACGTTGGAGACATATCAGCATCCCCAAGCTTAATTCCTGCTCGTCCTCGAGTAGGTAAATGACAAAAACAGAATTTTTGATGTGGAATGCTAGGTGGCATAACTTCAATGTAATTCTTCTTAATTGTGGTATGAATATTCAGATCCGAAAGATTCAAGATAAAAGTTCAATATTGACATAAAAATAATAATACTTCAAGCATACTAACTAAGCAATTATGTCCTCTCAAAATAACATGGCCAAAGAAAGCTCATCCCTACAAAATCATATAGTTTAGTCATGCTCCATTTTCTTCACACAAGAATGCTCTCATCATGCACAACCCCGATGACAAGCCAAGCAATTGTTTCATACTTTAGTAATCTCAAACCTTTTCAACTTTCACGCAATACATGAGCGTGAGCCATGGATATAGCACTATGGGTGGAATAGAATATAATGATGGGGGTTATGTGGAGAAGACAAAAAAGGGAGAAAGTCTCACATCAACGAGGCTAATCAATGAGCTATGGAGATGCCCATCGATTGATGTTAATGCAAGTAGTAGGGATTGCCATGCAACAGATGCACTAGAGCTATATATATATATATGAAAGCTCAACAAAAGAAACTAAGTGGGTGTGCATCCAACTTGCTTGCTCACGAAGACCTAGGGCATTTGAGGAAGCCCATTTTTGGAATATACAAGCCAAGTTCTATAATGAAAAGTTCCCACTAGTATATGAAAGTGACAAAACAAGAGACTCTCTATCATGAAGATTATGGTGCTACTTTGAAGCACAAGTGTGGTAAAAAGGATAGTAACATTGCCCCTTCTCTCTTTTTCTCTCATTTTTTTGGGCCTTCTTCTTCTTTTTTATGGCCTTTCTCTTTTTTTCCTCACTTGGAACAATGCTCTAGAAAATGATGATCATCACACTTCTATTTATTTACAACTCAATGATTACAACTCGATACTAGAACAAAGTATGACTCTATACGAATGCCTCCGTGATGTGCAGGATATGCAATGAATCAAGAGTGACATGTATGAAAGAATTATGAATGGTGGCTTTGCCACAAATACTATATCAACTACATGATCATGCAAGGCAATATGACAATGATGAGCGTGTCATGATAAACTGAATGGTGGAAAGTTGCATGGCAATATATCTCGGAATGGCTATGGAAATGCCATAATAGGTAGGTATGGTGGCTGTTTTGAGGAAGATATAAGGAGGTTTATGTGTGAAAGAGCGTATCATATCACGGGGTTTGGATGCACCGACAAAGTTTGCACCAACTCTCAATGTGAGAAAGGGCAATGCACGGTACCGAAGAGGCTAGCAATGATGGAAAGGCGAGAGTGCGTATAATCCATGGACTCAACATTAGTCTTAAAGAACTCACATACTTATTGCAAAAATCTGCAAGTCATCAAAAACCAAGCACTACGCGCATGCTCCTAGGGGGATAGATTGGTAGGTAAAGACCATCGCTCGTCCCCGACCGCCACTCATAAGGAGGACAATCAAAGAACACCTCATATTTCAAATTTGTTACTTAAAGTTTACCATACGTGCATGCTACGGGACTTGCAAACTTCAACACAAGTATTTCTCAATTTCACAACTACTCAACTAGCACAACTTTAATATCACTACCTCCATATCTCAAAAAAATCATCAAGCATCAAACTTCTCTTCGTATTCAACACACTCATAAGAAAGTTTTTACTAGTCTTGAATACCTAAGATATTATGATTAATTTCCCAATTTAAGCAAATTACCATTCTGTTTAAGACTCTCAAATAATATAAGTGAAGCATGAGAGTTCATCTATTTCTTCAAAATAAATCCATTGCCGTGCTCTAAAAGATATAAGTGAAGCACTAGAGCAAACAACAAACTACTCCAAAAGATATGAGTGAAGATCAATGAGTAGTTGTATAATTATGTAACTATGTGAAGACTCTCTCTCATTTAAGAATTTCAGATCTTGGTATTTTATTCAAACAGCAATCAAAACAAAACAAAATGACATTTCAAGGATAGCACTCATCATGTGAAGAAGCAAAAACTTAGGATCAACCGATACTAACCGATAGTTGTCGAAGAAGAAAGGTGGGATGCCAACACCAGGGCATCCCCAAGCTTAGATGATTGAGACTTCTTGAAATATTATCTTGGGATGCCTTGGGCATCCCGAAGCTTGAGCTTTTGTGTCTCCTTAATTCCTCTCATATCACGGTCTCCCTAAATCTCAACAGCTTCATCCACACAAAACTCAACAAGGACTCATGAGATAAGTTAGTATAAACCAATGCAAAAACCTTATCATACTCTACTGTAGCAAATCACTAAAATTATTATTCAACATTGCATACTAAATGCCTCTGCATATTTAATACTCCTATCATCAAATAGAATCATTAAACAAGCAAACATATGCAAACAATGCAAACATAACATCAATCTGCCAAAACAGTACAGTCTATAAAGAATGCAAGATTCATCATACTTCCCTAACTCCAAAAATTATGAAAGAAAATTCCCACTGTAGTAAATTTATCAGAGCTTATTATGCAAAAGGTTTCAACATTTTAAAACATTCTGAATTTTCTAGGAATTTTTGCAACAGTGGTAAACTTTCTGTTTTGAAACAGCAACATGTATACTTGCAAAATAAGCATGGTAAAGGCTATCCTTGACAATTTTATTGAAAATAAAGATGCAAAAAATTATTATAAATAACAGAAAGCAAATACTAACAAAATAAAATGATGCTCCAAGCAAAACACATATCATGTGGTGAATAAAGATATAGCTCCAAGTAAAGTTACCGATGAACGAAGACGAAAGAGGGGATGCCTTCCGGGGCATCCCCAAGCTTAGGATCTTGGTTATCCTTGAATATTACCTTGGTGTGCCTTGGGAATCCCCAAGCTTAGGCTCTTTCCACTCCTTATTCCGTAGTCCATCGAATCTTTACCCAAAACTTGAAAACTTCACAACACAAAACTTAACAGAAAATCTCGTGAGCTCCGTTAGCGAAAGAAAACAAAACACCACTTCAAGGTAATGTAATGAACTCATTATTTATTTATATTGGTGTTAAAACTACTGTATTCCAACTTCTCTATGGTTTATAAACAATTTTACTATCCATAGATTCATCAAAATAAGCAAGCAACACAATGAAAACAGAATCTGTCAAAAACAGGATAGTCTGTAGTAATCTGTATCAAACGTATACTTCTGGAACTCCAAAAATTCTAAAATAAATTGGTGGACCTGAGTAATTTGTATAGTAGTAATCTTCAAAAATAATAAACTAAATATCACTCTCCAGTAAAAAGTTGAAGCTAATCTCGTGAGCGCTAAAGTTTCTGTTTTTTACAGCATGATCATAAAGACTTCACCCAAGTCTTCCCAATGGTTCTACTTGGCAAAAACACTAATTAAAACATAAAACCACATCTAAACAGAAGCTAGATGGATTATTTAATCCTAAACAGAACTAAAAAGTAATAAACTAAAATAAAATTGGGTTGCCTCCCAACAAGAGCTATCGTTTAACGCCCCTAGCTAGGCATGACGATTTCCATGATGCTCACATAAAAGATAGGAATTGAAACATAAAGATAGCATCATGAAGAATATGACTAGCACATTTAAGTCTAACCCACTTCCCATGCTTAGTGATTTTGTGAGTAAACAACTTATGGGAACAATAATCAACTAGCATAGGAAGGCAAAACAAGCATAACTTCAAAACTTTAAGGACATAGAGAGTAACTTGATATTATTGCAATTCCTACAAGCATATATTCCTCCCTCATAATAATTTTCAGTATCATCATGAATGAATTCAACAATATAACCAGCACCTAAAGCATTTTTTCGTGATCGACAAGCATAGAAAATTTACTACTCTCCACGTAAGCAAAATTCTTCCCATCAATAGTAGTGGGAGCAAACTCAACAAAATAACTACCATGTGAATCATAATCCAATTGAAAATTAAAATCATGATGACAAGTTTCATGGTTAGCTTTATTCTTTATAGCATACTTGTCATCCCAATAATCATCATAAATAGGAGGTATGCTTTCATCATAATAAATTTGCTCATCAAAACTTGGGGGACAAAAAATATCATCTTCATCAAACATAGCTTCCCAAAGCTTGTGGCTTTGCATATCATTAGCATCATGGGTGTTCAAAGAATTCATACTAACAACATTGCAATCATGCTCATCATACAAAGATTTAGTGCCAAACATTCTAATGCATTCTTCTTCTAGCACTTGAGTACAATTTTCCTTCCCATCATTCTCACGAAAGATATTAAAAAGATGAAGCGTATGAGGCAAACTCAATTCCATTTTTTTGTAGTTTTATTTTATAGACAAAACTAGTTATAAAACAAGAAACAAAAAGATTCGATTGCAAGATCTAAATATATACCTTCAAGCACTCACCTCCCCGGCAATGGCGCCAGAAAAGAGCTTAGTTGACGGGGTGTGAGTGCCGCTTACCTAGCCTCCCCGGCAACGGCGCCAGAAAAGAATCATCACACTTTTGTTTACTCATAACTCAACATTACAACTCGATACTAGAATAAAATATGACTCGATGTGAATGCCTCCGGCGGTGTACCGGGATATGCAATGAATCAAGAGCAACATGTATGAAAGAATTATGAAGGTGGCTTTGCCACAAATACGATGTCAACTACATGATCATGCAAAGCAATATGACAATGGTGTGTGTCATAATAAACGGAACGGTGGAAAGTTGCATGGCAATATATCTCGGAATGGCTATGGAAATGCCATAATAGGCAGGTAAGGTGGCTGTTTTGAGGAAGATATAAGGATGCTTATGTGTGATAGAGCGTATCGTATCACGGGGTTTGGATGCACCGGCGAAGTTTGCACCAACTCTCGAGGTGAGAAAGGGCCATGCACGGTACCGTAGAGGCTAGCAAATTGCGAAAAGGTAAGAGTGCGTATAATCCATGGACTCACATTAGTCATAAAGAACTCATATACTTATTGCAAAAGTTTATTATCCCTCAAAGCAAAGTACTACTACGCATGCCCCTAGGGGGATAGATTGGTAGGAAAAGACCATCGCTCGTCCCCGACCGCCACTCATAAGGAAAGCAATCAAAGAACACCCCATGCTTAAAATTTGTCACAAAACGTTTACCATACGTGCATGCTACGGGGCTTGCAATCCTCAACACAAGTATTTCTCAATTCCACAATTTCCCAACTATCATGACTCTAACATTACCACCTTTATATCTCAAAACAACTATCAAGTATCATAGTCATCATAGTATTCAATGCACTCTATATGATAGTTTTTATTATACCCATCTTGGATGCCTATCACATTAGGACTAATTTTATAGCCAAAGCAACCCATGATGTTCTAAAAGACTCAAAATTATATAAGTGAAGCATGAGAGATCAATAATTTATATAAAATAAAACCACCACCGTGCTCTAAAAAGGTATAAGTGAAGCACTAGAGCAAAATTATCTAGCTCAAAACATATAAGTGAAGCACATAGAGTATTCTAATAAATTCTTATTCATGTGTGTTTCTCCCAAAAGGTATGTACAGCAAGGATTATTGTGGTAAACTAAAAAGAAAAGACTCAAATCATACAAGACGCTCCAAGCAAAACACATATCATGTGGTGAATAAAAATATAGCCTCAAGTAAAGTTACCGATAGACGAAGACGAAAGAGGGGATGCCTTCCGGGGAATCCCCAAGCTTAGGCTTTTGGTTGTCCTTGAATTTATCTTAGATTGCCTTGGGAATCCCCAAGCTTAGGTTCTTGCCACTCCTTATTCCATAATCCATCAAATCTTTACACAAAAACTTGAAAACTTCACAACACAAAACTCATCAGAAAATCTCATGAGCTCTGTTAGTATAAGAAAACAAACCACCACCTTAAGTTACTGTAATGAACTCATTATTTATTTATATTGGTGTTAAACCCACTGTATTCCAACTTCTCTATGGTTCATACCCCCCGATACTAGCCATATATTCATCAAAATAAGCAAACAACACACGAAAAATGGAATCTGTCAAAAACAGAACAGTCTGTAGCAATCTGATTTGTTCGAATACTTCTGGAACTCCAATTTTTTTGAAAAACTAGGACAACCTGGATAATGCAAAAAGAATTGGTATTTTATCACGTTCTAGTGAATTTTAACAATTATATTTGTGAGCGTAAAGTTTCTGTCTTTTTCAGCAAGATGAAACAACAATCACCCAAGAAGATCCTATTGGTTACTTGGCACAAACACTAACTAAAACATAAAACCACATCTAAACACAGGCTAGATGAATTATTTATTACTAAACAGGAAGAAAAATCAAGGAACACAAAATAAAATTGGATTGCCCCCCAACAAGCGCTATCGTTTAACGCCCCTAGCTAGGCATAAAAACAAGAATAGATCTAGGTATTGTCATCTTTGGTATGCAATCCATAAGTGGATCTCATAATAGATTCATAAGGTAATTTAATTTTCTTCCTAGGAAAGTGTTCTATGCCTTTCCTTAATGGGAATCGGAATCTAATATTTCCTTCTTTCATATCAATAATTGCACCAATCATTCTAAGGAAAGGTCTACCAAGAATAATATGACATGTAGGATTGCAATCTATATCAAGAACAATGAAATCGACAGCCATATAATTCCTATTTGCAACAATAAGAATGTCATTAATCCTTCCCATAGGTTTCTTAATGGTGGAATCTGCAAGATGCAAATTTAAAGAACAATCATCAAATTCACGGAAACCTAGCACATCACACAAAGTTTTTGGAATCGTGGAAACACTAGCACCCAAATCATATAAAGCATAACATTCTTGATTTTTAATCTTAATTTTAATAGTAGGTTCCCACTCATCATAAAGTTTTCTAGGGATAGAAACTTCCAATTCAAGGTTTTCTTCATAGGATTGCATTAATGCATCAACGATATGTTTGGTAAAAGCTTTATTTTGACTATAAGCATGAGGAGAATTTAACACGGATTGCAACAAGGAAATATAATCTATCAAAGAACAATTATCATAATTAAATTCCTTGAAATCCAAAATAGTGGGTTCATTGCTATGTAAAGTTTGACCTCTTCAATCCCACTTTTACCAATTTTTGCATCAAGATCTAAAAACTCTGAATCATTGGGATGCCTTTTAACTAAAGTTGACTCATCTCCAGTCCCTTCTTTATCAAGATTCATATTGGAAAACAAAGATTTAATAGGAGACACATCAATTACTTTTAGATCTTCATTATTATTATTATCTAAATCATCCGGTTTAGTGGCCATCTTATTAACTAAGGTGGCTTGCTTATCCGAAATTTGGGCTATTAAGTTTTCAAGATGAGCAAACTGAGATTTCAAGCCATAAAATTCCTTAGACATATCATCGAGATCTTTATTCATATACTCCATAAAACTTTTCTGTTCTTTAAGCTCCTTTCTGAAGAAATTATTATGCTACAGTTTCAAAGACATAAAGCTCTTAACAGTGTTTTCAATTTCTTCCAACCTTCTAAGGTGAGGATCAACGCTTTTTGGTGGAGCCATCAAAGCAAAATGGGCACACTAACACCAAAAAACACAGGAGGCAAGCAGAAGCGGCGAACAGAAAAAGGGCGAATAAAACGGCAAAGGTGAAGTGGGGGAGAGGTAAACGAGAGGCAAATGGAAAATAATGTAATGCAAGGGATAAGAGTTTGCGATGGGTACTTGGTATGTCTTGACTTGTGCGTAGATTTCCCCGGCAACGGCGCCAGAAATCCTTCTTGCTACCTCTTGAGCATGCGTTGGTTTTCCCTTGAAGAGGAAAGGGTGATGCATCAAAGTAGCGTAAGTATTTCCCTCGGTTTTTGAGAACGCATCAATCCAGTAGGAGACTACACGCAAATCGCCTAGTACCTGCACAAACAATCAAGGACCTTGCAACCAACGCGATAAAGGGGTTGTCAATCCCTTCACAGCCACTTGCAAAAGTGAGATTTGATAAAGATAACAAGATAAATATTTTTGGTATTTTTGTTGTATAGATTGGAAAATAAAGATTGTAAAATAAATAGTAACTAGAATTGTAGATTGGAAACTTATATGATATAAAGTAGACCCGGGGGCCATAGGTTTCACTAGTGGCTTCTCTCAAGATAGCATATATTATGGTGGTGAACAAATTACTGCCGAGCAATTGATAGAAAAGCGCATAGTTATGATGATATCTAAGGCAATGATCATGAATATAGGCATCACGTCTGTGTCAAGTAGACCAAAACAATTCTGCATCTACTACTATTACTCCAAACATCGACCACTATCCAGCATGCATCTAGAGTATTAAGTTCATAAGAATGGAGTAACGCATTAGGCAAGGTGACATGATGTAGATGGATAAACTCAAGCAATATGATATAAACCCCATATTTTTATCCTCGATGGCAACAATACAATACGTGTCGTTTCCCTTTCTGTCACTGGGATCGAGCAACGCAAGATTGTACCCAAAGCTAAGCACTTCTCCCATTGCAAGAAAGACCAATCTAGTAGGCCAAACTAAACCGATAATTCAAAGAGACTTGCAAAGATATCAAATAATGCATATAAGAATTCAGAGAAGAATCAAATAATATTCATAGCTAATCAAGTTCATAAACCCACAATACTTCGGATCTCGGCAAACACACCGCAAAAAGAATTACACTGAATAGATCTCCAAGAAGATCGAGGAGAACTTTGTATTGAGATCCAAATAGAGAGAAGAAGCCATCTAGCTAATAACTATGGACCCGAAGGTCTATGGTAAACTACTCACACATCATCGGAGAGGCTATGGTGTTGATGTAGAAGCCCTCCGTGATCGAATCCCCCTCCGGCAGATCACCGGAAAAGGCCCCAAGATGGGATCTCACGGGTACAGAAGGTTGCGGCGATGGAAAAGTGGTTTCGTGGCTCTCCTGGATGTTTTCGGGGTATAAGAGTATATATAGGAGAAAGAAGTAGGTTGGTGGAGCTACGAGGGGCCACCAGGGTGGGGGCGCGCCCTCCTGCCTCGTGGCCGCCTCGTTGCTTCCTTGACGTCCACTCCAAGTCTCCTGGTGTAACATCCCAAATTTTCAATTTGGAATGTTATACATAGGTCATCCATGCGTATCATATTTTATTGCATTTAGTTTTGCGATCCTCGAAATTCTAAGCAACTCAAGGACCCACATAGAGAGTTGGGGATTTCACGTTTTTCATATTTGAATTTTATCAAATATCGAAACAAGGATCACTTTGGTTTTAATTATTTTTCTCTCCGAAAATATTTCATATTAAAATATAAGAGAGGAGATAATATGACTTCTCCAAAATAAAGGGAATATTGGAGGAAAAATATTAAAATCAAATAAATAATTTTTTTTGACTTTTATTGCTATTTTAGTTGATTTGGAAAATTGTGCGTTTTTCAAAATTGCATTAGAGGCCCAAATAAATGTTCACTTTGTCCGCAATATTATTAGAGGACCGTGAAAATTTATTTCAAGAATTTTGGACTCCGTTTAGTATTTCTTTTATTTGTTTTTCCGTGTGAGGATTATTTAAAAAAAGTGCACCGACCTAACGGGCCGTGCCCGACCCGGACACCGCCCGGCCGGCCTTTAAAGGGCGAGGCCCGAAGCCCGCAGCACCGCCAGCCCTACCTCGAAAACCTATCTCCCCGCCCCGAAACCCTCGATGCCGGAGCCGCCGCTGACTGCCGCCCGCCGTAGTCGCCGCCGCCACTGATCTCGCCACCGCTGCCGCCACTCGCCGGAGGTAGAAGCCGCCGCACCCCCGCCGGAGTTGCCGCCACCACCGATCCCGCCGCCGCCGCCACTCAGGTAGAAACCGCCGCCGCCGCCGTCTCGGTTTTTCTCAGAAAACCGGTCGTTTTTAAGTAAACCCTAGATTCTTTTTTTATTAGATCGGTTCAGTTTTTTTGGGTTTAGTTACTCAGCGGACATTCGTTCGTACATTCGTTTTAACGAATGCTGTTCATCAGTTAGTCGCAGACAGCGAACGTTTGTTCATTAGCCTGTTCATTTCGTTTTATTTTTCCAGGGTTTTTCCGCGATTATTTCTGATTGCGATTTCTGCCCTAATCTTCGTTCTAGTATATCTTTTCGCTCGTTTATCCAAATCAGGTGAAACAAGCGCCTAGATCTTTGACTCGAAACCCTCTTTCCGTTTAACCAACTTGAACATGATTTTGTTGCTGTAAAATTTGACTTTAGTCCAAATTAGTAAACGGATCTTGTTTCTTTTGTAGTTTGAGTTTCGTTGCTCCGTTTGATTTGATTCTTTTTGCAAATCGAATCTCTTCAATTGAGTTTTCAGATTCGATTTTATTATTTGAGTTTTACCCGTGCATCTGTGCTTGAGTGCTTATGTATGGTATTGTTTGTTTGCGATAGAATTCCCGGAGTGCGAAGCGTGCTACTACGAGTCCCTAGGTTTTGCGGATCGTCAGCAAGGCAAGTAAGACATTTATCATACCCCTTTATTACCCAGTTTTATGCATTAGTTTCAACCCTCACACATTGCATGAGTAGGATCTCTTAACATGTGGAGTGCAGGAAGTAGGCGATGAGGTAGAACCTATTACCTGTTTTATTATCAAACCCTTGGAAGTTACTTCTACGTTATGCTTATATTGCCATGCTATGCTCGTAGACGTGGTTTGGGTGAGTGAATCCATGACAGCTGTGAGTTTGTAAATTAATGGTTCAAATTAAGGTGGCAACTTTAATACACATCTAGGTGGATTGCTTGTGGGCACCTGGAGAATCCAGTGTTGTCCTAGGATATGCCGGAGTACCCGTGTGATCATCCTACGGTCCGCCACCCAGGATCAAAGGGATCATAAGATTATTCATGCTAGAAAAATACGTGTGCAGCCACAAGCCATTATGGGCTCTGGCATAGTGGAGTATGTTGCGTGACCTCTTTCAGTGGTAGGCTAGCAGATGTAGAGGGAAAGTAGGTGTAACTGTCTACCCAGAGTAAAGAGTTAATGCTTCTGAAAAACTGTGTCTCGCTCATCCGTTTCTCAAACACCATGTAGTGCGAGAAATCAAACGGAGGAGATCGAGTCTTGTGGGAAAAAATGCACAAACCTCTGCAGTGTGTATAAACTAATCATGGTTAGCCGTGTCCCCAGTTATGGACAACTTGAGTATCTGGTACTTGAATTATTGATTTGATCTCATCACTCTAAATTAATTTGATGGGTTGTAAATGATTACCTTAATTGGGATTGAGTTGGAGGAACCTTCTCAATGATGTTTCAACCACCATGATAGTTAAATAAAATATATTCCTTTGTTGTAGTGGAAAATTGGCTTTTTTGCTAAACAATATAACCATAGAGCCTCCACCAGCCATATATGCATGTAGTGATAGCATTTATTCTGTTCATTGCTCTACTGTGTTATATTGCCAGCATATTCCATGTGCTGACCCGTTTCGGGCTACAACATATCATGTTGCAGACTTTTCAGACGACGAGTAAGGTGCCATAGGTCGTTTGTCATGCACTCAGCTATGCCGTTGGAGTTGATGGACTCACTTTATTTTCTAAGCCTTCCGCTATTATCTTATTTAGATGGCCTTAAGCCATATTTATTATAATAAGTTCTCTTTTGAGACATTCGATGTAATAAGTGTGTGATTGCTACTCTGTTATAAATCCTTCGAGTAATGTGTGTGTCAGCATTACCGATCCAGGGATGACACTGAACACAGAGATTTGACCGTCTGAGGTAGGATCGCTACACCTGGATTGCCTTTGTTCCAAAAAAGATCCTCGTGATGGTTTCGTTCCGTTTGGATTCCATTTGATATTCCTTTTCTGCGAAACTCTGAAATAGGCAAAAAAACAGCAAATTGCACTGGGCCCCCGGTTAATAGGTTAGTCCCAAAAATAATATGAAAAGGTATATTAAAGCCCATTAAACATCCATAACAGATAATATAATAGCATGGAATAGTCAAAAAATATAGATACGTTGGAGACGTATCAGCCAGCAGGACTCGGCAGGGCTAACGAAGCTGCAGCCCGAGAGGAAGCCTGCCGGGGTCCAGCTGCAAGGCTGCTGGAAGAGCCCGACTGCACCATCCACAACTCTGCATCCAACTCCCCGACAAATCACATTGCCGGGAGGAGATCTGAATCAGATCTTTAGTGATGCCGCCTCGTGAAAGGCGGTGCGATGACGATCGGCGAGTCGGAAGTTTTAGCCCCTCACTTTGCTACCGTTTTCATCGACATCACTGTCCTCCTCGTCGCTTTCGCTCGAGGAGGAGCTTTCGTCGTCGGTCGAGCTCTCCACGCAGCACCCCAAGGGGCCTCCCGAGCGCTGATACGTCCATTTTGCATCATGCTTTTATATCGATATTTATTGCATTATGGGCTGTTATTACACATTATATAACAATACTTATGCCTTTTCTCTCCTATTTTACAAGGTTTACATGAAATGGGAGAATCTTTGGCGATTGGAATTACAGGTTGGAAAAGGAGCAAATATTAGAGACCTATTACGCACAACTCCAAAAGTCACGAAACTCCACGAAAGTTAGTTTTGGAATATATTAAAAATATTGGTGAAGAAAGCACCGAGAGGGGCCACCCACTGTCCACGAGGGTGGAGGCGCGCCTACCCCTGGCGAGTCCCATGCCTCGTGGGCCACACAGAAGCCCCGATGCCCATCTTATGGTATAAGGTGTCTTTTATACAGAAAAAAATTAGAAGGAAGCTTTCGGGACGAAGCGCCGCCGTTTCGAGGCGGAACCTTGGCGGAAACAATCTAGGGCTCCGGCGGATCTGTTCTGCCGGGGAAACATCCCTCCAGGCGGGGGAAATCGTCATCATCGTCATCACCATCAATCCTCTCATTGGGAGGAGGTTAATCTCCATCAACATCTTCACCAACACCATCTCCTCTCAAACCCTAGTTCATCTCTTGTATCTGATCTTTTTCTCAAAACCTCATATTGGTACCTGTGGGTTGCTAGTAGTGTTGATTACTCCTTGTAGTTGATGCTAGTTGGTTTATACGGTGGAAGATTATATGTTCAGATCCTTTATGCATATTAATACCCCTCTGATTATGAACATGAATATGATTTCTGAGTAGTTACGTTTGTTCCTGAGGACATGGGAGAAGTCTTGTTATAAGTAGTAATGTGAATTTTGTATTCGTTTGATATTTTGATGAGATGTATGTTGTCTTTCCTCTAGTGGTGTTATGTGAACGTCGACTACATGAAACTTCACCATTTTTTGGGCCTAGGGGAAGGCATTGGGAAGTAATATGTAGATGATGGGTTGCTAGAGTGAAAGAAGCTTAAACTCAAGTTTATGCGTTGCTTCGTAAGGGGCTGATTTGGATCCATATGTTTCATGCTATGGTTAGGTTTACCTTAATTCTTCTTTCGTAGTTGCGGATGCTTGCGAGGGGGGTTAATCATAAGTGGGATGCTTGTCCAAGGAAGGGCAGTACCCAAGCACCGGTCCATCCACATATCAAATTATCAAAGTAACGAACGCGAATCATATGAGCATGATGAAAACTAGCTTGACGATAATTCCCATGTGTCCTCGGGAGCGCTTTCCTTTATATAAAAGTTTGTCCAGGCTTGTCCTTTGCTACAAAAAGGATTGGGCCACCTTTCTGCACCTTGTTTACTGTTGTTACTTGTTATCTGTTACAAATTACCTTATCATAAAACTATCTGTTACCGATAATTTCAGTGCTTGTAGAGAATACCTTACTGAAAACTGCTTGTCATTTGCTTATGCTCCTCGTTGGGTTTGACACTCTTACTTATCGAAAGGACTACGATAGATCCCCTATACTTGTGACGCTCCCAATTCAATCGTACACTAATCATGCACGCAAACGTGTACGATCAAGATCAGGGACTCACGGGAAGATATCACAACACAACTCTAAAACATAAATAAGTCATACAAGCATCATAATACAAGCCAGGGGCCTCGAGGGCTCGAATACAAGTGCTCGATCATAGGCGAGTCAGCGGAAGCAACAATATCTGAGTCTGAGACATAAGTTAATCAAGTTGCGTTAAGAAGGCTAGCACAAAGCTGGAATACAGATCGAAAGAGGCACGGGCCTCCTGCACAGGATCCTCCTAACTACTCGGTCGTCCGGGCTGCTGCGTAGTAGTAGGCATCTCCGGTGTAGTAGGAGTCATCGTCGACGGTGGCGCCTGGCTCCTGGGCTCCGACATCTGGTTGCGACAACCAGGTAGAAAGGAAAGGGAAAAAAAGGGGGAGAAAGCAACCGTGAGTACTCATCCAAAGTACTCGCAAGCTAGGAGCTACACTACATATGCATGGGTATATGTGTAAAGGGCCATATCAATGGACTGAACTGCAGAATGCCAGAATAAGAGGGGGATAACTAATCCTATCGAAGACTACGCTTCTGGCAGCCTCCGTATTGCAGCATGTAGAAGAGAGTAGACTGAAGTCCTCCAAGTAGCATCGCATAGCATAATCCTACCCGGCAATCCCCTCCTCGTTGCCCTGTTAGAGAGCGATCCCCGGGTTGTATCTGGCACTTGGAAGGGTGTGTTTTATTAAGTATCCGGTTCTAGTTGTCATAAGGTTAAGGTACAACTCCAAGTCGTCCTGATACCGAAGATCACGGCTATTCGAATAGATTAACTTCCCTGCAGGGGTGCACCACATTACCCGACACGCTCGATCCCATTTGGTTGGACACACTTTTCTGGGTCATGCCCGGCCGCAGAAGATCAACACGTCGCAGCCCCACCTAGGCACAACAGAGAGGTCAGCACGCCGGTCTAAACCTCACGCGACAGGGGTGCAGGCCCATCGCCTATAGCACACCGCACGTTATAACGCGGCGGAAGCAGACCTAGCCTAGCGAGCGTTCAGTCCAATCCGGCGTGCCACTCGATTCTTGGCGTCACGAAGTGCCGGTGATACCACGACGCCGGTTGCCCATATCTTGTCCCACGTGGCGGTTAGTGCGTATAAGGTCAACGACCCAACTCAGATCAAATGCCAAGATCTCGTTAAGCGTGTTAAGTATCCGCGAACACGAGCAGGGCGAGCCCACCTCTCACCTGAGTAGTCTCAACCTGCCTGACGCCCGCCACAAAGATCCACACAGAGGGCCGTTGGGACAAAGGTCCTTTAGCCCCAATCCGTGAATCACTCGGGTGCTCCACAAGCCGACCCGACTTTAGTCACCACATGTATCATGTATAAAGTATATAGTATATACCCGTGATCACCTCCCAAGTGATCACGGCCCGATAATGTAGCAATGACGGACAAGAATGTAGGGCCACTGATGGAAAACTAGCATCCTATACTAAGCATTTAGGATTGCAGGTAAGGGTAACAACTGTAGCAACAATGACAGGCTATGCAGCAGAATAGGATTAACGGAAAGCAGTAACATGCTACACTACTCTAATGCAAGCAGTATAGAGAAGAATAGGCGATATCTGGTGATCAAAGGGGGGGCTTGCCTGGAAGCTCAGCCGAGAAGGAGGGGTCGTCAACACCGTAGTCGTACTGGGTAGCAGCGTCGGTATCGTAGTCTACCGGAGAGAAGAGGGGGAAGAAACAATGAATACAATGCAAACAGATGCATAATGATGCATGACATAACAAGTAACGGTGCCAGGAGTGCCCTAACGCGGTATGAGGTGATACCAGTGAAGGGGGAAACATCCGGGAAAGTATCCCCGGTGTTTCGCATTTTCGGGCAGAGGAGCCGGAGGGGGAAAGTTGCGAGTTTGATAAGTTAGGGGTGCGTGGCGGACGAACGGGCTGCGTATCCGGGTTCGTCTCGTTGTTCTGAGCAACTTTCATGTACAAAGTTTTTCCATCCGAGCTACGGTTTATTTTATATTAATTTTTAAAGTTTTTAAATCATTTTCTAATTTATTAATTATTAATTAAATTCGAAAATAGTATTATTGCATCAGCATGACGTCATCAAGACGTCGGCAAGTCAACGATCAACTTTGACCGGGTTGGTCGTCGAAAGGCGGTGGAGCCCAAGTGTCATTGTCTAGTTTAATTAAGCACGTTTAATTAGACTAAATGTGTTCATTAGGCTAATTAATCAAGTTAATTAACTAATTATCTAATTAATTAATTAACAATTTTAAACATCCTTTTTTTTACATTTATATTTTCGTTTTCATTTTAACAGGAGCGGGCCCCATGTGTCATTGGCACACAGGGCGGGGCCGAACCACCAGTGGCTCCAGGGGCCTAATGGGGCGGGCGATAGCAGGCGGCAGGTGTTCAGCGAGGCTGCCCGGGCGCTGCCATGGCGAAAGGTGGTCAAGAATCATGAGAGCACGCAACAAGCGCGACGGCGGCGTGATGGCGAGGGCGCGGGCGCCGGGTGCTCGAGCACACACTGGGCCCTGAGCAGGAGCAGAGGCGACGGGCCGCAGTGCAGCAGTGGCATGACGAGGGCGGAGTAGAAGTGCGAGTAGGGGCGCCCGGCGCCCGGGAGGGGTCATGAAGTGGCGCGAAGGAGCGCAACGGATGCGATCAGAAGGCCGTCAACCACGGGCGAGATCGGTGGGGACCACGACAACCTGGGGGAAGAAGGGGAAAGCAGGCGACGTGTTCACGGGCGTTTGTAGGGGCACGGGGGCGGCGAGGCTCGACGGAGTCCGGTGGTGGAGCCGGTCGGGGAAGGAGAGGCGAGGGCGGGGCGGTCCGGCGCGGCAGGGCGCCTCCGGGGCGAGGTGCAGCTAGGTGAGGCTCGGTCGCGTGCGGGGCGGTGCGTGCGTGCGTGCTGTGGAAGGCGCCGACGACAGAGGGGAAGGGAGGGAGCTCACGGTGGTGTGCAGGGACAAGGGCAGCGGTTGTTGAGGGGGAGGACGGGGACGTCGTCCAACTAGGGAAGCGAGCCGGCGGAGGAGGAGGCAGGCCG
The DNA here is from genome assembly GCA_021605145.1 of Aegilops bicornis. Taxonomy (NCBI): domain Eukaryota; kingdom Viridiplantae; phylum Streptophyta; class Magnoliopsida; order Poales; family Poaceae; genus Aegilops; species Aegilops bicornis. Next base: position 258,928,612 of record CM038670.1, on the reverse strand, counting down.
GTGAGGACGCTCCGGGCGGCGTCGGGCGGCGAGGTGACAGCGACCACAGTGGGGTGGCGTCGGGCGGCTTTGAGTCCACGCCCAGATCTCGATCCAGATCGGGGGAGGGGAAAGGCGAGCGAGTGGGGGCAGAGAAGTGGGAGAGTGCGGGGGTGGGGGTGGGGTTAGGAGTTCTGGGACCAGGGGTATGGAGGGAGTGGGGTGGACGGGGTGGGCGGTTGGGAGCCAGATGGGCTGGCCGACTGGGCCATTTTGCCCTGTTGGCCAGGGAGGCCTTTACCTCTTATTTATTTAATTTTGTATTGTCTTTTTCTTTTTATCTATTTTCTGTTTTTTTATTTTACTTTAGTGTTATGGAATATAAAAGTTAAACCTAGAATAATATTACTGACTATATCTCTATAATAAATAAGTTGGGACTTTAAATAGTATTTTGTATTTGTTTATGACTTACAAGGCATTTAATTATTTGTTTTACCGATGTTATAATTATTTTCGCGCACCGAAATATTTTATAAAAGGATGATTTCTCCACCGCAATTAGCTATGAATTATTTGCCACATTTTGAACACTTTTGTTTTAATGTTTGAAAACTTTTATTGTTTGCCTCGGTTTTAAATTTGAAATTCGAACTAGGTTTCGAACTAACGCGAGTTTATCCACAGTAACCGAGGTCACGTGGCATCATTAGCAGGGATCACTGTAGCTTAATTATCCGGGCGCCACAATACTTGTGGGTCATCAAGACTCTTTTCTAGCGTCATTGCCGGGGAGTGAAGCGCCTTTGGTAGGTGGAATTTGGTAAAGAAAATTTTATATAGTGTGCTGACATTTACTGTCACTTGTTATTATGGAAAATAATCCTTTGAGGGGCTTGTTTGGGGTATCTTCACCCTGACCCGATTAGAGCAAAAGAATTGCTCCTCAACCCAATTGAACCTCTGAAAATGTTTACTTTGAAATTCCTTGGGTATGCTAGAGAAACTGCAAGCTAATCCTTTTACAGGAGATGGAACATTACATCCCGATATGCACCTAATCTATGTGGATGAAGTTTGTGGATTATTTAAGCTTGCAGGTATGCCCGAGGATGTTATCAAGAACAAGGTCTTCCCTTTATCTTTGAAGGGAAAGGTATTGACATGGTTTAGGCTATGTGATGATATTGGATCATGGAACTACAACCGATTGAAATTGGAATTTCATCAGACGTTTTATCCTATGCATCTGGTTCATCGTGATTGCAATTATATATATAAATTTTGGTCTCGTGAAGGAGAAAGTATCGCTCAAACTTGGGGGAGGCTTAAGTCAATGTTATATTCATGCCCCAATCATGATCTCTCAAGACAAATTATTATTCAAAAAATTTATGCTCGACTTTCTCTCAATAATCGCTCCATGCTCGATACTTCTTGTACTGGTTCTTTTATGATGAAGGCTATTGAATTCAAATGGGATTTATTGGAAAAAATTAAAAGCAACTCTGAAGATTGGGAACTCGACGAAGGTAAGGATTCAGGTATAACACCTAAGTTTTATTGTGTTAAATCTTTTATGGATACCGATGCTTTTCGTGAATTTAGCACTAAATATGGACTTGACTCTGAGATAGTAGCTTCTTTCTGTGAATCATTTGCTACTCAAGTTGATCTCCCTAAGGAAAAGTGGTTTAAATATCATCCTACCATTGAAGTAAAAGTAGTTGAACCTATTTAAGTTGAAGAAAAGACTATCACTTATAATGTTGATCCTATTGTTCCTACCGCTTATATTGAGATACCACCTTTCCCTGTTAGAATAAAGGATCATGCTAAGGCTTCAACTGTGGTTCGTAAGAGTAATGCTAAAACACCTACACCCCCTAAGCAAATTAAATTTGAACCTAGTATTACTATGGTTAAAGATCTCTTGGTTAATAATATTGATGGGCATGTTATTTACTTCTGTAATGAAGTTGCTAGAATTGCTAGACCCGATAATAAAAATAAACATAGACCTGTTGTAGGCATGCCTGTTGTTTCTATTAAAATAGGAGATCGTTGCTATCATCGCTTATGTGATATGGGTGCTAGTGCGAGTGCAATACATCATTCCTTATACGAATAAATTATGCATGATATTGCACCTGCTGAGATAGAAGATATTGATGTTACAATTAAACTTGCCAATATAGATACTATTTCACCAATTGGGATTGTTAGAGATGTTGAAGTCTTGTGTGGGAAAGTTGAATATCCTACTGATTTTCTTGTTCTTGGTTCCCCACAAGATGACTTTGTCCAATTATATTTGGTAGACCCTTCTTGAATACTGTTAATGCTAGGATAGACTACGAAAAGGATATTGTTACTGTTTGTTTAGGGGATATGTCTCATGATTTTAATTTTGCTAAATTTCGTAGACAACCCCATGATAAAGAATAGCCTAGTAAAGATGAAATTATTGGTCTTGCTTCTATTATTGTGCCTCCTAATGATCCTTTAGAACAATATTTGTTAGACCATGAAAATGATATGTTTATGAATGAAAGAAGGGAAATAGATGAAGTATTCTTTAAACAGGGACCTATTTTTAAACACAACTTGCCTGTTGAAATTCTAGGGGATCCTCCTCCACCCAAGGGTGATCCCGTGTTTGAGCTTAAACCATTACCCGATACTCTAAAATATGCTTATCTTGATGAAAAAAATATATCCTGTTATTATTAGTGCTAAACTTTCAGAGCAAGAAGAAGAGAAATTATTGAAAACTCTGAAAAAGCACCGTGCTGCTATTGAATATACTCTTGATGATCTTAAGGGCATTAGTCCCACTCTATGCGAGAACAAAATAAAATTGGAGAAAGACGCTAAACTGGTTGTTGATCACCAACGACGGTTAAATCCTAAGATGAAAGAAGTGGTAAGAAATGAAATACTAAAGCTTCTGGAGGCAGGTATAATTTATCCTGTTGCTGATAGTCAGTGGGTAAGTCATGTCCATTGTGTCCCTAAAAAGGGAGGAATTACTGTTGTTCCTAATGATAAAGATGAATTGGTCCCACAAAGAATTGGTACAGGTTATAGAATGGCAATTGACTTTCGCAAATTAAATAAAGCTACTAGAAAGGATCATTACCCTTTACCTTGTATTGATCAAATGCTAGAAAGATTATCCAAACATACACATTTCTGCTATCTAGACGGTTATTCTGGTTTCTCTCAAAAATACCTGTGTCAAAAGAGGATCAGGAAAAAGACCACTTTTACTTGCCCTTTCGGTACCTTTTCTTATAGATGTATGCCTTTTGCTTTATGTAATGCACCTACTACCTTTCAAAGATGTATGACTGCTATATTCTCTGACTTTTGTGAAAATATTGTTGAGGTTTTCATGCATGATTTCTCCGTGTATGGAACTTCTTTTGATGATTGCTTAAGAAACCTTGATCGAGTTTTGCAGAGATGTGAAGAAACTAATCTTGTCTTGAATTGGGAGAAATGCCACTTTATGGTTAATGAAGGTATTGTCTTGGGGCATAATATTTCTGAACGAGGTATTGAATTTGATAAAGCTAAAGTTGATGCTATTGAAAAGATGCCGTGTCCTAAGGACATTAAAGGTATAAGAAGTTTCCTTGGTCATGCCAGTTTTTATAGGAGGTTCATTAAAGACTTCTCAAAAATTTCTAGGCCTATGACTAATCTCTTACAAAAAATGTTCCTTTTGTCTTTGATGATGATTGTGTAGAAGCATGTGAAATACTTAAGAAAGCCTTGATCTCTGCACCTATTGTTCAGCCACCTGATTGGAATTTACCCTTTGAAATTATGTGTGATGCTAGTTATTATGTTGTAGGTGTTGTTCTGGGACAAAGAGTTGATAAGAAATTAATTTTTATCCAATATGCTAGTAAAACTCTAGACAGTGTCCAGAGAAATTATGCTACTACTGAAAAAGAATTTTTAGCAGTTGTATTTGCTTGTGATAAGTTCAGACCTTATATTGTTGATTCTAAAGTAACTGTTCACACTGATCATGCTGCTATTAAATATCTTACGGGAAAGAAATATGCTAAACCTAGACTTATTAGATGGGTTCTCTTGCTACAAGAATTTGATTGGCATATTATTGATAGAAAGGGAGCTGAGAACCCCGTTGCAGACAACTTATCTAGGTTAGAGAATGTTCTTGATGACCCACTACCTATTGATGATAGTTTTCCCGATGAACAATTAGCTGTCATAAATGCTTCTCGTACTGCTCCATGGTATGCTGATTATGCTAATTACATTGTTGCTAAATTCATACCACCTAGTTCCACATACCAGCAAAAGAAAAAGTTTTTTCTATGATTTAAGACATTACTTCTGTGATGACCCACACCTTTATAAAGGAGTAGATGGTGTTATTAGACGTTGTGTACCTGAGCATGAACATGAACAGATCCTACGCAAGTGTCACTCCGAGGCTTATGGAGGACACCACGCTGGAGATAGAACTGCACATAAGGTATTGTAATCCGGTTTTTATTGGCCTACTCTTTTCAAAGATGCCCGTAAGTTTGTCTTGTCTTTTGATGAATGTCAAAGAATTGGTAATATTAGTAGACGTCAAGAAATGCCTATGAACTATTTACTTGTTATTGAACCATTTGATGTTTGGGGCTTTGATTATATGGGACCGTTTCCTTCCTCTAACGGGTATACACATATTTTAGTTGTTGTTGATTACGTTACTAAGTAGGTAGAAGCTATTCCAACTAGTAGTGCTGATCATAACACCTCTATTTAGATGCTTAAAGAAGTTATTTTTCCGAGGTTTGGAGTCCCTAGATTCTTAATGACTGATGGTGGTTCACATTTTATTCATGGTGCTTTTCATAAACTGCTTGCTAAGTATGATGTTAATCATAGAATTGCATCTCCATACCACCCACAGTCTAGTGGTCAAGTAGAACTGAGTAATAGGGAGATTAAATTAATTTTACAAAAAGACTGTTAATAGATCTAGAAAGAATTGGTCCAAGAAACTTGATGATGCGTTATGGGCCTATAGAACTGCATATAAGAATCCTATGGGTATGTCTCCGTATAAAATGGTTTATGGAAAAGCATGTCACTTACCTCTCGAACTAGAACATAAGGCATATTGGGCCATTAAAGAGCTCAATTATGATTTCAAACTTGCTGGCGAGAAGAGACTATTTGACATTAGCTCACTTGATGAGTGGAGAACCCAGGCCTATGAGAATGCCAAACTGTTTAAAGGAAAAGTAAAAAGATGGAATGACAAAAGGACACAAAAGCGTGAGTTTAACGTAGGTGATTATGTTCTGTTATACAACTCTCGTTTAAGATTTTTTGCAGGAAAACTCCTCTCTAAATGGGAAGGTCCTTACGTTATCGAGGAGGTCTATCGTTCCAGTGCTATAAGAAACAACAACTTTGAAGGCACAAATCCAAAGGTGGTGAACGGTCAAAGAATCAAACATTATATCTCAGGTAATCCCATAAATGTTGAAACCAATGTTATTGACACTGTAACCCCGGAGGAGTACATAAGGGACACTTTCCAGAACGTTCAGACTCCAAAAAGGAATAGATAGTGGTACGGTAAGTAAACTGACTCCAAAACAGCTCTAATAGCAATTTTTCTCTGTTTTGGAATATTTACGAAAATTGGAAAATAATAAGCAATCCGAAAGGGACACGAGGCATCCACAAGGGCAGAGGGCGCGCCCCTTGCCTCGTGGGCACCTCGTGGCCCTCCAGACTCTGTTTTCTTGAAAGATACTTCTTTTGGTCGGTAAATATCTCATGTTTTTGTTTCGAGCTATTTTTCTGACAGATCTAGATCAGCATGACGTCTTCAAGCGCCCCCAAGGACAAATTTTTTGAGAAGGTCATCAACCCCTACCTCGTAGAGGTGCTGCAACACCCTCAAACCATTGAGATGCGTGAGGGGGTGCTGCACATCCACGATGTTGAGCGACCAAGGAGGACCGGAAGCGTGGAGACAAGACTCGAAGTAATTGAGCAACAAGTTTTCAAGTGCCAGGGGATGGTGGAACGCGGACTCATCGCCAACCACATGATGATCGCAGAGTTCACCAACAACCACAAGCTGGATGCCAAGAACATTGGGGAGACCATCTTCATGCTTCACGAGAAAATCGAGCACCTCCAAGCCCAGATCTATGACCTGCAAAACCAAAACTATGAGTATGAATATAGATTCAAGAGGATGAGTTTGGCTGCAGATTTGAGGATCCCAGAGACTGGATCATCCTTCTATGATGGTGAGGTTATTCCTTGGAAGATGGACAACAAGCCTACATCATCAACAACTCCATCATCACCACCTCCGAAGAAAGAGACATAAATGCATGGGTATGGGCATTGTCGGTGTCAAAACCGGCGGACATCGGGTAGGGGGTCCCGAACTGTGCGTCTAAGGTCAATGGTAACAGGAGACGGGGGACATGATGTTTACCTATGTTCGGGCCCTCTTGATGGAGGTAACACCCTACTTCCTGCTTGATTGATCTTGATGAATATGAGGATTACAAGAGTTGATCTACCACGAGATCGTAATGGCTAAACCCTAGATGTCTAGCATGTATGATTTTGATTCTGCCCTACGGACTAAACCTTCCGGTTTATATAGACACGGGAGGGGCCTAGGGTTATACAAAGTCGGTTTAGAGAGGAAGGAATCTTCATATACGAACGCCAAGCTTTCCTTCCACGCAAAGGAGAGTCCCATCCGGACACGGGAGGAAGTCTTCTGTCTTGTATCTTCATGGCCCATCAGTCCGACCCATGTTACATAGCCCGGACGTCCGAGGACCCCTTAATCCAGGACTCCCTCAGTAGCCCATGAACCAGGCTTCAATGACGATGTGTCCGGCACGCAGATTGTCTTCGGCATTGCAAGGCGGGTTCCTCCTCCAAATATTTGAAAGTAGTCTTCGAACGCAGAAAACGTGTCCGGTTCTGCAAAATAAGCTCCGCAAAGAGTATAATATTTAACAAGTCCCATCTACTGACATCTTCTGTAGTGAGACTCCACATCTCCGCCCGGTCATTATTTCAAACCGTTTTTTAGCCTCCCGCTCTGTGTTTCGAGATGCAGTTTCCAATGGCACGTCTTGTCGAAGCAGAGATCGTGTCCCCTTATTGCGGGATTCTCGTCAATACGGGCGTGGGTAATCCAACAACGCCGTCTGCATGATCCTTGGGGAATAGGCGAGTTTTAAGTCGAATGGGGAGGCACTTGATATTCACTACCTTTATAAAGAGATAAGGATTCACCTTTTCACCCACGCCTTCTTTCTCTCTGCCCACCCATTCTCGAGCTCCAGCGCCCAATCTTCCACCCTTTCCGCCTCAAAAAAGTACTCCGACCAAGTCCGGACCTGGAGCGCAGGGAAAATGGATGGCCTCCTCCGTCACGGAGAAGGACATCACGTAGCTCCGAGAGGCGAGGTACTTGGCCCAGGAAATCACCCACCGGATTCCGGCCATGTTGCAGATCACCCCCACCCTAAAGCCCCATGAGAGGGTGGTGTTAATTCCCCACTTTGTCCGGGGATTAGGGTTTCCTCTCCACCCCTTCGTCCGCGGACTCATGTTCTACTATGGGCTAAATTTCCATGATCTGGCCCCCAACTCCTTCATCAACATCTCGGCATTCATTGTCGTCTGCGAGGCCTTCCTCCGCATCCCACCCCACTTCGGATTGTGGCTAAAGACATTCAATGTGAAGCCGAAGGTGGTGGGTGGTCAACACACAGAGTGCAGAGGCGCTATGGTGAGGAAGATGTCCAACGTCACGTGGCACAAAGGCACCTTTGTAGAGACTGTCAAAGGGTGGCAGCAGTAGTGGTTCTACGTCACAGAGCCCCGCGACACCACCTGGGCCGCGGCTCCCGAATTCAAGTCCGGGGCCCCGATGCGGCTTACCTCCTGGCCAGAGAAGGGCCTAGACTGGGCGTCGTCGGACGAGGTGTCAGCGCTGCAGATGCGCATCAAGAGCATGGTGGACAAAAACATCTAGCTTGTCAATGTGACCCAGGTGATGCTTTTTCATCGGATCCTTCCTTGCCAAAGCCGGACTTGCAATTTGTGGGAGTTCGATCCGGCCAAGCACCAGACCTTTCAGCAGTTCTTCGGCTCCATGCACGAAGGCATCTGGAAGGTGCTTTTTAAGGCCAATGAGACGTGGCCGCAGACAACCGAGGACCGTGGGTACAACCTGACCCATCCTGCCAGTTCGGTAAGTTTTTCATATTTCAAGGTGTATCCTTCACCTGTACATTCAAGGAAGACGTCTGAGCTTCCCTATCTGTCCTTTCAGGGTTGGACAAAGAAGGCGGAGCGGATCCAATGTCCGGCTCCGCTGCCCGAAAATCCAGCAATCCCACTTCTGACGAAGATGCTGGTTCCGGCGCCCTACCAAGCGCCGGGGAAGAAGGCCAAGAAGAAGGCCAAGGAGACCAGAAGTGGCCTCCACCATAAAGGCACTTCAGACGTGAAGTCCGAAGACGCCAAAACCCACTCCTCCGTCACCGCCGAGGACGATGAGGAGGAGGAGGAAAGCAACTCTCCCCCCGAGGGGGGAAGGAAGAAGAGTGTGGAATCTATGGATCTGGAGGCAGAGGCGTCCAAGAAGGGGAAGGTTTCCCTCACGGACAACTCCGTGTTGGACACCGATAGCAGCTCCGAGTGGCGCCCCAGGGAGAAGCCCCTGGCCGAATCGTAAGTACTCAAAGGCACTTATACACACATATATCCAACTTCTTTACTTCGTGGTTTTAATATGTCGAATCATGCACTACAGTCCGGCCCACGCCCGCCCCGAGCGATCCTCATCTTCGGGGAATTCGCTGGATCCGAAGGTGATGGACAGCAGGTCAGTTCCGGCGGCCTCCTCTTCCAAGGCCATGGACGACGGTGAGGTGCTATCCCGAAGGATCTCCCCAGGCCAGGGAGAGATGCAGGAGGCTGTCAGGGTGGCACCAGAGGGTGATACCTCAGCCGCTGGACACATGGGGGAGCAAATCCCCCCAGAGACTGGCGTTGGGGGCCATATCCAATTCGGCCCCCAGCCGAATACTATTCAGGAGGCCCATACGGCTCCGGAATTAGGCAAGCAGACTCCTTAGAAAGAAGGAGGTGCACCTATTCCGCCGGTGACCTCTGTCCATCCAGAGGCACCGGATACTTTACTGGAAGCACTGCAAAGTGCTTCCATTGTTGACGAACACCGTACCCTCATGGGTACGATGGTTGAGAGGGTTCCGCCCGCTAAGAGTGGACTGACCGAAGCCTGCACTAGCCGTCTAACAGGCTTTGAGGTATGCGACGTAATTTATGCAAAAAGAATGTCATAGTATAGACAGTAGCCCCTGAGACTTTGTCAAGTGTTCGAAAAGAAAAGCCGGACAGAGGATCAAATAATTTCCGCAGGAGACTAACCATACATGTCTATGTAAATAAGCAGGCGTCGATGCTGGCTGCGACCTCCCACTCTGCAGAAGTCTCCAAACTGAGGCAGAGTCTGGAGCAGGCCGAGGAAGATCTCGGCCATGTGAAAAAACAACTAGAGGACAAGCAAGGTATGCAATGGCCTATTCAGATCTAAAAAGATATGAATTGTTTGTGTTGATCATGTTATCATGATATTTCGTAGGTGCTGCGACCGAGGTGGGGTCCCTCAAGAACGCACTGGCCGAGGCCCAAAAGAAAGCGGCAAAGGAACAAGCCTCCCGCAAAAAACACGAGGCAGAGTCGGGGAGGTCCAGCAGGAGCTCCAGGACGCCGTAAAGAAATGTGAGTCCTTGGAACGCGATATTGCGGACCAAGAGTCCGAACTTGCCAAGGCCCGCCAAAGTGCACTAGAGGCCCGGGTTGAAGCCCAGGGTGCCCTGCAGGAAATCTAGGAGGCTAGGAAAATCGCGGCGGGTAAGGCCTTAATTATACAAAGCAAATATGTGAAGAAAAGGTACCTCTTACTCACCCGGATTTGGAGTTCTCTAGGAGCGTTTGCGGATCTGCCGCGCAGTGTTGCTGATGCTACGAAGTCCTTCCGAGTCGAAGAGGGGAGCTCAACGGAGAAGTTGTTCTGGTCGCAATACCTTGCGCTAGAGCATCCGGTGCTCTTTAGCGATCAGCTAAAACAGCTGACCGAACTGCATAGGGTGGCCGAATTGGCCATGAAGGATTTGATAATCCGTCTATGGCCTACCGAAGCCATACCCAGCAGCTACTTCGGGCTCGTGAAGCGGCTGGTCGATGCCTGCCCTCGGCTTGATGCCATCAAGCGGTCGGTCTGCATCGAAGGTGCGCGGATGGCCTTCGCCCGTGTCAAGGTGCAGTGGGCGAAGATGGACACCGTCAAGCTCACGACCGAGGGACCGCCCGCGGGCAAGGAGCACCGCTTGCCCAAGCGGTATTTTGATGATGTCCTAAAGGGATCCCGCATTGTAGAGGGCCGGTGTGCAAAAGACATTATCTTAGAATGAATACATTCATGTTATCTCGTCCTGTATCATGAAACAAAGCCGATATGTAATATAATGCTTGTTTTTTTATTTAAAATTGTGCCTCCTGTGCGGCCATTTTATTATATCTGAGAGTTGGCCAGTCGTCGGCTTCAGGCCCCACGTAGGTAGTACAGGGGTGTTCGAGTTGAAACCTAAACACTCCTGATCCAAGAGTTTGGTCCTTGTAAGGAGGTGCTTAGCGCAGCGAACCAGGCAATCAGACTATGTGGCTTTATCACCCTCACTTAGCCATAGGAGTTTGACAATAGAAATGTAGGCGCAGCCACTAGTTAGTATGTGTTAATCCGGACTAGGGTGCTGTAGATACCTGGTCGGGTGGAGGCCGATCCGTCGCATAATGCGGGAAAAATCGCAAGAGATTTTAACCTCCGAATAGCTGACCAGCTCTCGCCGCATCATGACAGTCAGTTTTCGGCTTTCTCTACTAAGGTGTTTACCCAGATAAACCAGAAATACAATTGCAGTAGTTCTCCCTTTACTACCCTAGCCGATATGACAGAACATAAGGTAGCAAGCACAGGAGCCGGGCAACCCAACTATTGACCAAAGACATGATTCGGAGCCGATGCATATAATGCTAAATTCGGGGTGCCGAACTATACTGTAAAAAAGTGTCCGGACTTTGTTGCCATAGTATGGAGCGCAATGAATCCCCTGGCAAATGAAAGCATACCAAAGTGTACGGGTGCAACCTGTCGGTGTACAAAAATAGGGGCGCACCTTTGTACCCCTTTTCCTGTGCACGGGCAGTCAGAGCCGCGCCCACGGTCACACCAAGCAGAACGAGGGAGGTGAGCCAAGGTAAGATAGAAGCCCAAGACAATCGAAGCAACGCCAAGGCCAAGACCACAAAGAGCAGAGGGACGAAGTAGGTTCCCCGGGCAAGACCCTTGCCGGGCGGCCCCAGCGGCCCCGGCAAGACCCTTGCCGGGACAGCTCGGCCAGCACCAACAGGGCGAGCCACCCTTGAGCTCACGGCCCCCAGCGCCACCGTCAGCGTGGGGCCAGGGCTCGGGAAGGCACCTCTGTGGTGGCATGCAGATCTTTGTGAAGACATATTCAAGATCAGATAAGGATTAGAAGACGATGATTCTCGGCAAGATCCTTGCCGAGGAAGGCCACCAGACCCCTGGCAAGATCCTTGCCGAGGACGACAGCACACCATGGCAAGACCCTTGCCGGGCCACCCAGCAAGGCCCTCACCAAAGACGCCGACGAACCACCGCCAAGCCCACATCAACCAAGCTTCCACCGCCGTTCTCATGCAGCTGCCAGCCCAACCAGCTGGGCGAGCACCTGCGTGGAAACATGCAGCTCCCAGGCCAACTCATCAAGCGCCTGCGTGGCGGCATGCAGATCTTCGTGAAGGCTCCACCACCGCGCCAACTCAGCTGCCTGCCTACCTACATGGCACCGCACGCATCCCTAGCCGAGGCGCGTGTAGAAGCGAGGAGGAGCGGCGACGGACGGGACGGGCCTCGCCCCCGTCCCCGATAAAGCAAGAGGACACCTAAGCGATGCATTAAATGCACCTTGTCACATGTCACGAGGGATAACCTCGTGCCACTGTAGACCTTTCCACCTCCTGTGTGCCACTGCGGTAGCCCCTTTTTCCTATAAAAGGAGGCCCGAGGCGACCAGGAGAAGGCTACGGCTCTTTCAAACAACACGCTGACCACAGCTAGTTCGAGAGCTCAAGAACTCTCAGAAATACACCCACCAAAGCAGGACTAGGGTTTTACGCATTCTCGCAGCTCGAACCTGGGTAAACGACCTTGTGCTGTCTACTAGCCCTACTCTCCTCGCAACTCTGCGCCCCAGCAACCGTAGTAGGGATTCTTGTGATCCCAAAGGTTTCATTCCACACCGACATCTTTGGCGCGCCAGGTAGGGGAGCGCAATTGTGAGAATCTGCTCTAGTAGTTAGCCTAGCAGTTCTTCGTCGCCATGGCCCCTAAGAAGAAGACGGCCACATCGTTCGACTCGTTGGGAGCCGAACTACCCATGCCAGTGCGGACGAGCAGCGGACCGGTCGCAGACAGGACCCGGGCCGCGGCCCGCGAGCACCAGCATCGCCCAGCAGATCGAACTGGCGGCGGCGCGCTTCGCCGCGTCGACGGCCCAGCCACACGTTGCCGGATCCAAGGACGGAGCTGGGGCCCCCGCAGGCGGCGCGGGGACCTCCAGGGATGTTGTTGTGCCGACTCCGGGCGGCGCGGCGACCTCCAGGACGCCTACACAGGCGACCATCGTGCATTCTTCCCATGGTGTGCGCGCCGAGCAGTGTCACCACGTTGGTGACCCTGGGCACCGCCGTGGGAAGAGCCCTATGCGTCATCGGCAAGATGAAGGGGTTCAGCATGCTCGCTGAAGCGCTGGTGAAAATGGCACGTAGCCGCTGGGTCGTGACGGAGCTCCTTCTAACATAGTTAGAGGACGGAGCGTGTCGTGATCCATGCAGGTGTCACCGCCGCCAACGCCAGCGGAAGCTTTGGCGCGCGCACAGCCGCTCCTCGACGTCCCTCCTGCTGCGGAGAAGCTCGACGAGTGGAGGGCCACCATCCGTAGCCTCGTCGCCGTCGCAAACAAAGATGATCCGCGACCGGCGGGGCCCTCGGGTCGGCGCTCCACCGAGCCACCACATGCTGGCGCTGGGAGGACCGGGGGAGCTGCAGCCATGGTGCACTCTCCTCCTCCTCGCCAGCCGCCGTGGGCGTCGGCCCGTCGCGATGACGCTTATGATAACATCTCCATAGCGTCGTCCGACCCACGGACCCTCCGCGACCAGCGCCAGGTCCTTCGGGAGCGAGCTCACGAAGATGCTCGACCCACCGTTGAGCGCCGGCGTGAAACGCGCCGCCAGTCGGACAAGCGGGCGGGACCCTCTATGGACCACCCGGCACCAGGGGGCCCCGGCGGCCTACCTTACGAGGTGGGCTGCCCGGCTTTTACCCGTGAGTTGAGGCAGTTCCAGTGGCTGTCCCACCGCACGTTCAAGCCCGACGTCGGCGAGAAGTACACTGGCAAGACCCATACGTCCGAGTTCCTCAGAATCTACACCATCGCGATGCAGGCTGCTGGGGCTCGCGACGACAAGTTGCTCAGCAACTATTTCCTGCTGGCGCTCATGCCCAATGTGATGTCTTGGTTGATGCACTCGCCAGTGGATTACATTTCTTCTTGGTCAGATCTGTGCCATGAGTTCATTGGCGCCTTCACAGGAGGCCACCAAGCTCATGGCCAGGCCAGTGATCTGCATATCATTCCCAGAAGGAAGGGGAGACCCTGCGGAAGTACATCCAGAGATTCAGTCGGGTGCAGTACAACATCCCCGACGTTCATCCCGCCGCCGTGATTAACGCGTTCCACCAGAACGTGCGCAATTGCAAGATGCACGAGGAGCTGGCGATGACCAAGGTTAAGGATGCGACCGAGCTATACGTTCTGGCCGATAGGTGCGCCCGGGCTAAAGAGGGAAGGAAGTACCCCGGCGAAGATGCCGGCGCAGAAACCGACTCTACCGACGAAGACGCCGCCACCGTGAGGAAGAAGAGCCGGCGTCGCAACAGGAAATGCAAAGGCAAGGCCGTGCTTGCCGTTGAGGGATCTGACGATACCGGTGCCGGCAAGAAGGTTAAGGCAGACGCCCCTGGCAAGGAGATTGCCAGGTGCGTCGCCTGCCGGGACCTGGCGGCTACCGACAAGCCAGGAAGCTCCGGACACAATACTGCAAGATTCACCGCACCAAGGGCCACGACCTCCAGAACTGCCGACAAGTTGAGCTGCTTGCTGAGAAGCAAAAGGCTGAGTACGAAAGGCGGAACAAGGAGAAGGACCAGGATGGTGCTGAGGGATCCAGCAAGAAGCGTGGTGGCCAAGGAGGCCGCTCCGGCAAGGACAACCAGCAAGAGAGGCCCGCCCGGGGCCGCGACAAGAAACAAGAAGATGACGATCGCGACGAGGATGACGAGTCTGGTGAGCAAGGGTTCCAGAAGGCTACGGAGGCCATAAAAGGCGTCGATGGCGGCGCCGCTGCATACCTCTCACCGCCAGGCTCAAGCGGTGGTAGCGTGAGATTACAGCAGCAGAGCCGTCCTTGAAGCTCGAAGCCGGCTGAAGTGGTCCAGCCGCCTCATCTTTGACGCCGAGGACCACCACGACCGCACTCTGCGGTCAGGTGTTTGCCATTGTTGGTCTCGCCAACGATACGCAACCTCAGGGTGAACAAGATGTTGGTTGACGGCGGGGCCGGCCTGAACCTGATCTCGCCTGTTGTGATCAAAAGGTTGCAAATCCCTGATGGAGAACTCAAGGAAACGGGCACATTTCAAGGGGTCAATCCGGGGAGGAGCCAGCCGAAGGGAAAGGTCACACTGCCCATGACATTTGGAGGAGAGTTGAACTACATGACGGAGAGGATCGTCTTCGACGTGGCCGAGATCCCCTTGCCCTACAACGGGATCCTCGGACGCCCGGCACTAGCCAAGTCCATGGCGGCGTCACAGTACGCCTACAACATGCTAAAGATGCCCGAGCCGTTGACAATCATCTCCGTCCCCTCCGACAATAAGGACGCGCTGATCTGCGCCGACCAACTCAACCGGGAAGCAGTTGCAGCAGCTGCCGTCAAGGCACCTGCTCCTGCCGCTGAAGGCCCGGGAGGGAAAAAGGTGCCCGGCGAGACCTCTCGCACCAGTCCGGCAAGCGCACCTCCTCGGAGTGTTGTGCTACCATTGAGGACGTGCCAGAGAGCTCTACCGACAAGAGCAAGAGATCCAGAGCCGAGCCGCCGCAGACCAAGAAGGTGGCCGTCGGGGAGGATGGCACGGGAGGGGCCTTCATCATAGGATCCACCCTCGATAGCAAATAGGAAGGCGCGCTCTTACCTTCCAGCGGGCAAATGTCGACGTGTTTGCATGGCAAGCGTCCGACATCCCCGGTGTTCCCAGGGAGGTGATTGAGCACCACCTAGCTGCTGCCTCACGCCGCCCCGTCAGCGTAAGGTCAATGAAGCGTGCTCGAAAGGCAAGAGTTCATCACTGAGGAGATCAGGAAGTTCGAAGCGGCAGGTTTGGTGAGAGCGGTGCTCCATCTGACGTGGTTGGCCAATCCGGTAGTGGTGCGCAAGGCGAATGGGAAGTGGAGGCTGTGTATTGATTACACAGATAATAATAAGGCTTGCCCTAAGGACCCCTTCTAGTTGCCGCGCATCGACCAGATTGTTGACTCCACGGCCGGGTGTGATCTGTTATCATTCCTCGACGCCTACTCAGGCTACCACCAAATCTTCATGACAAGAGAGGATGAAGAGAAGACGGCATTCATCACCCCATGTGGTACATATTGCTTTTTACGGATGCCTTTCGGGTTGAAGAGTGCTAGCTCAACGTTTGCAAGAGCAATCCAAATTGGCTTTGAACCTCAGCTCCATAGAAATATGGAGACCTACATTGATGACATAGTAGTCAAAACCAAGGACGGGCCAACTCTTGTGCAAGATCTGGAAGAAACATTTGCTAACCTGCGCCAGATCAACCTCAAGCTGAACCCTGAGAAGTGCGTCTTCGGTGTTCCGTCTGGCAAGCTTCTCGGGTTCTTTGTGTCGTAGCGTGGGATCGAGGCAAACCTAGACAAGATCAAGGCACCCAAGCGGATCAAGGATGTGCGTCGGCTCACCGGCTGTGTTCCCGCCATGAGCCGATTCATCTCCAAGTCCGCCAAGCGCGCCCTTCCCTTCTTCAAAATCTTGAAGAAGGCAGGCCCAATAGAGTGGACACCAGAAGCCGAGGCAGCACTGCAGGATCTGAAGAAATACCTTTCCTCCACACCAATACTGGTTGCACCTAAACAACAAGAGTCGTTGCTGCTGTATCTGGCGGCGACGGATTAAGTGGTCAGCGCCGCACTGGTGGCACAGAGGGAGGTCGACAAGGAGGCAGCAATGGCGGCAGAACCAGCGGATGGCAAGCTAAAGATTCCCCCGACAGGGCCTGTGACGCCCTCGATTCAATCGTACACTAATCATGCACGCAAATGTGTACGGTCAAGATCAAGGACTCACGGGAAGATATCACAACACAACTCTAGACACAAATTAAAAAAATACAAGCTTTATATTACAAGCCAGGGGCCTCGAGGGCTCGAATACATAAGCTCGAATACACAAGAGTCAGCGGAGGCAACAATATCTAAGTACAGACATGAATTAGACAAGTTTGCCTTAAGAAGGCTAGCTCCAAAAAGCAGCAACGATCGAAAAGGCAAGGCCTCCTGCCTGGGAGCCTCCTAACTACTCCTGGTCATCGGCGGCCTCCACATAGTAGTAAGCATCGGCGGTGGCATTCGCTCTGGACTCATCATCTGGTTGCATCAACTGGAAAGAAGAAGAAAGGGGAAAAGGGGAGCAAAGCAACCGTGAGTACTCATCCAAAGTACTACTTAAGCAAGGATCTACACTACATATGCAATATTATCAAAGGAAGGCTATATATGTGGATTGGGCTGCAGAAATGCCAGAATAGAGAGAAGGCCTAGTCCTATCGAAGACTAGCATCTTCTGGAAACCACCATCTTGCAGCAACAAGGGGGAGTAGAGTAGCATAAAGTAAAGTAGTAGTAGTGTTATCAACCTCGGCTGGAGATCCTTTCTCGACTCCCTGTGAGAAAGAAATCCCAGAGCCATACTATCCAGTTATCATCACAATCCAATTCTCATCACCATCCAATTCTCATCACAAGTATCCAGTTCTAGTTGTATCGATCGGGATACAACTCCAAGTGTCCGTTACCGTAGGACAGGCTATCGATAGTTGTTTTGTTCCCTGCAGGGGTGCACCAACTTACCCACCACACTCTCTTAACTCCGGCCGGACACACTTTCCAGGGTCATGCCCGGCCTCGGCCAAACAATACGCCACAACCCGACCTAGGCTTATTAGAGAGGCCAGCACGCCGGACTAAACCTATGCCCCCAGGGGTCATGGGCCATCTCCCCGGGAACTCCTGCACTGTCAGGATCCCGATTCCAAGTCACATCGATCTAGCCAGTAACACCTCATATCACTTTGCGGCCTCACGCACGGTATTCCCACGGGTGTCGCCTTACCTTGGCCCGGGACCGTTTGCGCCTTTTGGCTCACGTATATGATAGTGTCGCTAGCATCCATATGACAGAGAACCCGGGCCGACATGGCTAGTCGTAGCTCTCCTGACACGAGCCCCTCTGCTCGAACCCGTGGCACCAGCGTGCTTCTGGTGGCCCGCGGATGCCACCTAGCCCATCAGCTTCTCCCCTAGTGCACCGCAGCCTCGTTCCCGGGTGCGCCCAAACTCCGGCCGCCACCTCGCTCGCCACCACCGACCATCACAGCTCCTCTGGATGCGCGTGGACTCGACGGACCCGTAGAAACAAACGGCGAGGCAAATGGTTGCCCGTAGCTCGATTCCGATGAAGTTCCGTCGTCGGATGTGCTCGCCGGCGTCCAACTCCGGTGAGGTGACGTGGCGTCATTAGCCCGAAGCTAATTACCGCGTTAATCTTGCCCTGTGTCACTGACAGACCGGCCCCACCACCCTAATTAACCATGGAGTAAACCCTGTTTAGTTTAAGTTAATCAGAGTGGCCCCACGCGTCGGCGTTGACCTCGGCCGACGTGTCCATCGACCGGGCCCACTCGTGTCCCTAATCGACAACTGGGTCACTGGCCGATGGACCCCACTGGTCAGGTTTGACTTGGTCAGCGCCTAGTTGACCTGCGACATCGAGGTGACGTCATCTCGACGCAACATGTATTTTACGGATTTATTTTAATTCAGAAAATTCCAGAAAATGTACTAAACTTCTAAAATTCATAGAAATTCAACCGTAGCTCCAAATCAAATAAATTATATATGAAAAATTATCAGAAAAATTCAATCTATCCATCTGTACCATTTTCATGCATGTTAGAACAACTTATAGCTGATGTTTAGCACAAAGCATATAAATGGCAATTTAATATCCATATATGGAGTTTGAATTTGAATCTTGGATTCAAACCAACTTCATTTAATCTGCTGCTAGTTGCATTAGCTCAAATCACAGCATTCTAACATGTCATGATCATGCATCATATTGTGCACTACATTGATTGTGTTCTTCCTTGTTGCCGGTATTTGTCCCCTCTCGATGACGCACGTCATCGAAGCGATGAGTTCGATGACACCGATGAAGAACTATATTATCTTCGAAGTGCCGTGCAAGCAAAACCCCTTGTTCATTCCGATATAATCCCACTCTCTCGCTCCGCTCTATTTTACTGCATTAGGACAACAACGACTCATGTGTTACTTGCTGCGGTAGTTGAACCCCTTTATCCTCTGCATGACCTGTCATTCCACAAGAATTAGATGAAACCCACTAGCATGAGTAGGAGTTGTTTGAGCCTCTTGTGCCTACTCATTCATGCTTGTTTGTCATGCACACTCTTGCCTAGAGTTGAGTCGGTCCGATTCGCCGGGAATGAATTGGGATGGTGTGTGAACATGTCCCACTGTGTGTGAGCTAAGTGTGTGAACACGATTTGGTAAAGGTAGCGGTGAGAGGCCATGTAGGAGTACATGGTGGGTTGTCTCATTGCAGCCGTCCTCGGGAACTGAGTTCGTGTTTGTGATCCATGAACAGTTACTACCACACATTGGGTTCCGTAACTCGGCCCCTCTCGGCTTATTAATCAACTCGATCTCTGTCCGGGAGTTGCAACTAGTTTCGGTGTTTGTAGGTAGTGTTAGTAGTCTACCAAGTGGCACCTGCATGTGTGGGCTTGGGACAGACTAAACCTGATGGCCCGGTGTACCAAGTGGCACCGGTTGGTGGGCTTGGGAACCCTGCACACATCGTTTGGGGCCGTGGCGACACCCGACCGGATCTCCTTGCGGATGGAACCCGAATAGGCGATAAACACGACGAGAGACTTGTGTGGTTAGTCGTCGTGGCCGACTCCCTCGCCCGGCTTCCGCTTGAAGGTTGCCGAGGTACATGACGATGTCTGAGGCGATAAGTGGCGAGCGTGTGTGAAGAAGTACACCCTGCAGGGTTATCATTATCTATTCGAATAGCCGGATTCCTCGGATATGGAAACTTGGACCCCTTGCATAGTTCATAGACAAGTGAAAGTGGATACTCTAAAACTCGCAAGATAAGCGTGAGTGCTATGGATGGCGTTCTCGTAGGTAGGCGGGAGCGGATCCATAGTGGTGTAGTGGTATGGTGAATTTGTGGACTCGTGTGTGCCACCTCAAAGAGTTACTTGCAGTCGTAGTTCAGGATAGCCACCGAGTCAAAGCTGGCTTGCTGCAGTTAAACTCCACCACCCCTTTTGATAATGATGCATATGTAGTTAGATCTGATGTAAGTCTTGCTGAGTACATTTGTACTCACGTTTGCTTATTTTATGTTTTGCGAGAGACGTCGGGCCTCGCTTAGTAGTTCCAGCGTGGCCTTCGATGTTTAGCTTGTTACCTCAGCTACGATCTTGTGCCCTCAGCAGGATCTGGTAGATAGTCGGGCTTCTCAGCCTTTTTCATTTGTAGATGTCTGTACTCAGACATGTTAAGCTTCCGCTTGTGCTTGTTGCTTGTATGCTCTGTATGTTGGGTCATGAGACCTATGCTTGTAATATCTCGCTCCTCGGAGCCTAATGAATAAATACTTGAGTCGTAGAGTTTTGTTTTGATGCCTTGTTGTATTTACACATATCGAGCATATTGTGTGTATGTTTGAAATGCTTGGTATGTGTGGGATCCAACAATCTAGTTGTTTATCCTTGGCAGCCTCTCATATGGGGAAATGTAGTCTAGTGCTTTCTGAGCGATAGTAGTCCGCTACAGCCTCGGTTCACCGGAGTCCTGCTAGCCCAAAGACTATCGCTCGACACTTGACTGGCCGCATGTGTTGCACTTCGCTCGTGGTTCCGTCTCTTCGGGAAATGTCACGCGGTGACATCCGGAGTCTGCCTAGCTCAAGCATACCTCGGTTACCGGAGTCCTCATAGCCGTGCTACAGCCCGGATTCATATGTTGATGACCGACATGCTCGATGTGATTCATGTATGCCTGTCCCCATGGGTTAGTGCCGCTTTGGGTTCACGACTAGCCATGTCGGCCCGGGTTCTCTGTCATATGGATGCTAGCAACACTATCATATACGTGAGCCAAAAGGCGCAAACGGTCCCGGGCCATGGTAAGGCGACACCCGTGGGAATACCATGCGTGAGGCCGCAAAATGATATGAGGTGTTACCGGCTAGATCGATGTGACTTGGAATCGGGGTCCTGACATGCACGTTGCGAACGCGGCTGGTGAGCAGACCTAGCTACCTTCCTAAAAAGGCAGGAGCTTACCAGTCCAACCCGGCGCGCAACGCTCAGTCGCTGACGTCTATTAAGCTTCAGCTGATGCATATGACGCAGAACGCCCATACTATGCCCACATGATGGTTAGTGCTATCAGGCCAGAGGCCCCTCGGATCAAATATCCAAATCGTAGTGGATTAGGAACGCACGGTAACAAGCAGAGACTCACGAAAGATGTGACCCCATTGCCCTGTCTCGAGGACTTGCGGCAAGGGCAAGGAATGTCAGGCCACGCCTCGTAATTATCTCGCGGGCACCCTCCAGGTCAACCCGACTCCACATCACTCGCAATTAAGCTCGCGCGGGCACCCCTCAGGGTCGGCCCTTCTTTAGTAACATGGCTCAGTGTAAAGTCATAGTAATCATAGTAACTGTGTGTCCAAACATCAAGGGGAAAACCCGAGGAATCACCCCCGGTGAATTCCACTTGATGTAGTCATCAAGGTGAACGTAAGAGGATTCACCGAGGTCCACACTTGAGGGTTGCACGACAGTCGTATCGGAAGTGGTTAAAGAGGAAATCACCCTCGATGACCACGACCGAATAACTACACTACTGAGGTTAACATCGAAGTCCGATGAGGTCTCACCCTCGGTACTCGATAGTAACCCAAAGAGTGTCGAGCAACTAAGGGGAAGTGATGTGCGGTGGTCGGGGCCTGGTCTTCGATCCCGTTGATCGGGTGTTCTGATTATCCAACGGGGCAGTTGGGACAAAGTGGGGGTCACTGATGGATCTCTAAGCAACCTATGCTAAGCAGTTTAGGATAAGCAGGTAAGGTACAACATCAGATACAAAAGCAGGCTATGCATCAGAATAGGTGCAAACAATAACAGTAGCAAAATCTAATGCAAGCATGAGAGAATGGAATGGGCGATATCGGGATGATCAAAAGGGGGGCTTGCCTGGTTGCTCTGGCAAGGAGGGTTGTTGTCGACATAGTCGATCACAGGGGCATCGGCATCGGTCTTGGGGTCTACCGGAGAGAAGAGGGGGAAGAAACAGTAAATATAAAGCAAACATAGCATCACAAAGCGTAACATGGCAATATGTCACGGGTGTGACCTAACGCATGGCTACACGATATAGGTGAAGGGGGGATTCAACCGGGAATGTACTCCCGGTTCCGGACCTGTATCAGACAGATGACCGGAGGGGGAATGTTCCATGTTCAGATAGTTAGAGGCATCTGACATGTATGTGGGTAGCGTACTCGGGTTCGTCTCGTCGTTCTGAGCAACTTTCATTTATAAAGTTTTTCGATCCGAGCTACGGTTTATTTAATACTCCCTCCGTTCCTAAATATAGGGTGTATAGTTTTTGGCACGAAAATTAAAGAACGCACATGGAGGAAAAATTTCACAAGTTTTGGGAGAGATTACACCTAACTAATTGAAATGAGAAAATAGAGGAGCTTGCCGTATATAAGGAAATGTAATCAAATCCTTTAAAAAATTATCCAAACGAGTGGTGCAACGCAATACACCTTATATTTCGGACTTTTTCTCAAAAATCTATACACCTTATATCAAGGAATGGAGGGAGTATGATTTTTCAAAGTTTCAATAATATTCTACAATTTATTGGATTTATTATTAATTCAAAAAAAGGACTAAATTGCTACCTGCACACACAAAGTGTACACAGCAGAGCAGTACAGAGGCTGGCACTGGGCCCTGTTGACTGCTGAGTCAGCAGTCAACAGTCAACTGTTGACCGGTCAAAAAGTTTGAGTGGGGTCCACCTGTCATTGACCAAACTTAAATAAACAGATCTAATTAGTTAACCTAGTTAATTAGGGTAGTTCAACGGAGTTAATTAAATTAAATAATTAATTACTGACTAATTAATTAGTTAATTGATTTTATTAATATATTTTCTAAAAACCTTTTTTTTGACATGGGCGTGGGCCCTTCTGATCAGCGGCCCAGAAGGACATAGAGGGCGAAATAGGTAGCGGGCGTCTGGGCGCAAGGCGCCGAAGCGGAGGCCGAGCCCGGCGGTGACGGCACGACAGCCGGGGCGGGGGCGTAACAGCAGCAGGTGGGTCTGATCCCGATGGGAAGGTGAGGCGGGCGAGCCATGGTGGAGCCGGGAGCGCGACGAGGCTGCCGGGCGCTGAGGCAACTCCGGCGGCGCTGGCGCGACCGGCGAGACCGGGCGCCACGCCGACGCAGGTCGGCGGGGGAACAGGAAGCAGTGCGTCCCGCGCATGAGATCTCACTGCTGGAGCGTGGGGTCTAGGGCAGAGGGCTCGAGGGGGTTCGGGAGGTCCGGCGAGGGAGAGGACGAGGCGGACGACGCGGCGATGGGGACGGAAGCTGGCGTCTGGCGCTGTCGCGACGAGGTGGCGAGGGCGCCCAGCCGAGGCGGGCTCCATGAGGAGGTCCGGCGAGGGAGGAGAGGCCTCCGGCGGGCGGCGGCGGAGCGCCAAGGGGCCATGCCCCTGCTCCAAAGACGGGTCGAGGAGGTGCTGCACCGTGTGGGAGGAGACGGAGAGGCGAGGCGGTCCGGCGCGTCGGGAGGCGGTGCTGGGGACGGGCGCCAGTGTCAGGGGCGCAGAACGGCGCGGGATCTGGCTCCTCTTCCCTGATCCAGATGGGGGAAGGGGAGAGAGGCGTGGGACAGATCGAGGGAGTGGGGGAGATCATGCGGGGGAGAGTGGGGTTTACGGGCTAGGGTTTTGGTCGGGGTGGGGATAAAGAGGGAGAGGTGGGCCGGCCTGGTGGCCTGGATGCCGAGTTGGGCTGGCCAGCTGGGCCACGGTTGGCCCAGTGGGGGGGAGGTTGTTTTTCTTTTCTTTATTAATGAAGTTGTCTAGAAATAATTAGGGCTGCCAAAACACTTTTGATAAATGTGAACTAGGCCACATAAATACTTTGTGAATTATGAAGCTGCCACAAAATGTTTCAAGGCATTTGGAAGTGACCTAGGTATTTTTAGAAACTAAAAGATAAATGTTCCGGACCACCAAAATAGAATCCAGGGGCATTTTGGGAATTTTGGTGAGGTCGGTTCCAATTTTATAATTGCATTGGGATTATTTGCAACAGTAGGAACATTTTAGTTCCTGGATTTGAACAAATTTTATTAATCACTTTGAAATTGGAATTTAGTCTTTAAACTCGGTTTGAATTTGTATAGCGATTTGGATCAAGCAATTATTAGCGACAGTATTGCTGATGACATGGCACCATTAATGGGGGATTACTGTAGCATGACATTGGGGGGTGTTACAGGGCCTGGTGCCGACAAGGCGCGGCCCCCGTCTGGTGCCACCAAGGCAATGCCCGCGCAGTCGAGTGAAGTGGTGCCAAAGAAGAAGATGATGCAGCACCCGATTTACTTTGTCAGCTCCCTCTTGCAGGGGCTAGGTCGAGGTATTCCGACATGCAAAAATTTCTCTTCGGCCTCCTTATGGCCTCGAGGAAGCTACGTCACTACTTCCAGGCCCACGAGATCACTGTCGTCACCCACCTCCCGTTGCAACGGATACTGCACAACCCGGACGCAACCGGAAGGATTGTGGAATGGGCCTTGGAGCTGTCAAGTTTCGGTTTAAAGTTTGAAAGTACCTCGACAATTCAGAGCAGAGTCTTGGCGGAATTCATCGCAGAATGGACCTCGACGCCTGATGAAGAAATCCAGGAGACCACTCTCACCGGCAAGGAAGCAGACCGCGACTGGATCATGTACTTTGATGGGGCTTTCTCGCTGCAAGGCGCCGGTGCCGGTGTGCTACTCATCGCACCCACCGGAGAACACCTCAAGTACGTGATCCAGATGCACTTCCCCAGGGAGATGTCCACCAACAACACCGCTGAGTACGAGGGGTTGCTTGCCGGTCTCAGGATTGCGGCAGACCTCGGGGTTAAGAAGCTCATCATCAGGGGTGACTCGCAGCTCGTTGTCAGGCAGGTCAACAAGGATTATCAGAGCCCATTGATGGAAGCTTACGTAGATGAGGTGAGGAAGTTGGAGGAACGCTTTGACGGTATCCGGTGAGCACGTCCCCGAGCGGAGAAACGACATCGCCGATTACCTATCAAAGCGTGCCGCATTCAAGCTACCCGTGGAACCAGTACCTTTTGCTCGGTTAACTCAACCATATGTCGAACCATCGTTGAGGTAGAACAAGCGGAGGAAATCAGGTCCCAAAGAACTACTTTCCTACCGAGCCCCACAGGGCTGCCGGCAAAGTCTTTGCCGCGGACACCGAGCCTGCCTAAGAGCACCGGCTCGGCAGGCGCCAAGCCACGGCCGTGAGACAACCGCTCTCATGGCGGAAGAAATGCCTTTGGTCCTTGCCGTGAGCCCTGTGCTCGCATGGGCGCTGCATACCGTCCACTTCCTCCAGCGGGGAGCTTCACGAGGAGCAGGAAGAAGCAGAGAAAGTAGCCCATTGGTCCGCCCTGTACCAGTTCGTCGATGGCGTCCTGTACCGGAGGAGGCCAAATGGTGTGAAACTCAAGTGCATCCCCTGGGAGCAAGGACTGGAGCTGTTGGCGGAGATACATGGAGGCATATGTGGCTCCCACATAGGGTCAAGGGCCCTTGCCGGGAAGGCATTCCGGCAAGGTTTCTTCTGGCCCACCGCCCTCCAGGATGCGACGACACTAGTAACCAAGTGCGAAGCGTGCCAGTTCCATTCAAAGAAGCTTCATCAGCCAGTTTAAGCCCTTCAAACAATCCCTCTCTCCTAGCCATTCTCGGTCTAGGGGCTCGATATACTGGGCCCTTTCCCCCGCGCTGTCAGGGGCTTTGAGTACTTGTACATTCCAATCGACAAGTACACAAAGTGGCCGGAAGTGGAAGCAGTGAGGAAGGTGACTGCTCAGTCAGCCGTCAAGTTCTTCAAAGGACTGGTCTACCATTTTGGTGTGCCAAACAGAGTCATCACCAACAATGGTACGCAGTTCACAAGCCACACCTTCATGTAGTACATCCAAGACCCCGGCAACAAGGTATGTTTTGCTTCCTGGCACACCCACGGAGCAATGGCCAAGTGGAGAGGGCAAATGCTGAAGTGTTGCGAGGCCTGAGAACGAAGACCTTTGACAAGCTGCACAAGAGTGGAAGGCGCTGGAGATATGAGTTGCCGGCGGTTCTTTGGTTGATCAGGACAACGCCAAATTGAGCCACCGGCCAGACACCTTTTGCCCTGGTATACGGGCGTAAGCGATTCTCCCACGGAACTCATATACGGGTCACCTCGGGTGCTCGCTTATGATGAGCTTGAGCAAGAGCCATTGCGCCAAGATGACGCGACGCTCCTTGAGGAAGATCGTCTTGGGCGGTGTGAGAGCGGCACGCTACCGACAAGACTTGCGCCGCTATCATAGCCCCAAGGTTCATGCAGAAGCTTTGAGGAAGGCGACCTTGTTCTTGGTAGCGTTCGATCGGCCAAGAATTCCAACAAGTTGACGCCGAAGTGGGAAGGCCCTTATCGGGTAATACGAGTCACCAGGCCTGGCGCAGTCCACCTGGAGACCGAAGATGCCGTCCCAGTGAGAAACTCCTGGAACATCGAGCATCTTCGCAAGTTTTACCCATAAGGCGCGGCTTGCCGGGCCTCCCGGCAAGCCACCTTTTGTACAAGCTTTGCCGACAAGGCATGTGACCCTTTGTACAAAGCCGGTATGACCACGAGCATAAATAAATGAAGCCGGGCGCCCTAAGTTATAGCATGCATGCTAGGTCGAGTCTCTTCCTTGGTTAGGGTTGATAGTGCTTAGCGGCGACTAACCCCTAGCCTAGAGGTCGAGTGCGCGTCTATCTGTTCCTTTTCTGTCCTCCTTTGGTTCGTAGGGCACGTGAGCACTTCTGCTGAGCTACTCAGAAAGAAGGAAACGGACCGGCGCCCCGGCCCCAGAAAACCAGAGCTGCCGGGGGCTGCAAGCACAAGGATCCAACCGTGGCAAGATGAGATTGCCGAGGGCTGCAGATCCAGATAAGTCTTTTATCCTCTGTCATCCATTTCGGGACCGGACTGGGGCATGTGAAACCTCGTTTTTATCTCTAGGCGGCCGTGCTCCCCTTTTCCTATACCTAGGGATTATTTCCTGGGTCCGGATTTGGTCGTAGCCGTGGCGGCAAGGAGGTGGGACGAGGAGCCTGAAGCCCACTTCCTCCCTGCCTCCGCCAAGAGCGCGAGAACGGTCGAGTGGAGTGGGGGGATGGCAAGGCCTGTTGCCGGGCGAAAAATGTTTATCTTAAACAATAACAAGGATTCGCTCCTTGTCGCGGGATTTACCCATGAACGAAAAACCCGGAAAGCATCCCTTTTTCATTAAAAACATCCCATACAGGTACAATTCGTGCGAGGTGAAAAACATGAGCAAGGGGATTACAAGCTTTAAATTTAACAAAGGCCAGCAGGCTTACAAACTAAAAAAGAGATAAGATGCCCATAATCCCTTTCTTGTCCCTCTCCTCAGGAGGCAGGTCAAGGAGGCGAAAGGGCAAAAGGGGCGCCTAGGCGAGCTACGAGCAGCAGAAAGCACCAAGAGAATATGTCAGTGGCCACCAACAGGCGGCCCGGTGATGACGGTGCCGGGAAAGGAGCTGGAAGACGAGGCGGCAGGACCGACAATACGCAATGAAGGCGTCGGTGCCTGCGTACTCCGAGTTGACCGCCTTGCCACCCGCCCTCTTCCTCTTCCGCAGCCTCCTGATGCCAGTCACCCAAGGAGACGGCCCCGAGAAGTTCAAGGAGCTGGCCCCGCCCCCGGCAAACCTCTGCCGGAGGAGCGGCCAGGTGCAGATGCCGCGATGTCAAGACTCAAGACAAAGCGGGGCATCCGACGCCTAGTCGGACTCTGATGACCCACAAGTATAGGGGATCTATCGTAGTCCTTTCGATAAGTAAGAGTGTCGAACCCAACGAGGAGCAGAAGGAAATGATAAGCGGTTTTCAGCAAGGTATTCTCTGCAAGTACTGAAATAAGTGGTAACAGATAGTTTTGTGAGAAGGTAAATTGTAACGGGCAACAAGTAACAAAAGTAAATAAGGTGCAGAAAGGTGTCCCAATCCAATTTGTATCAAAGGACAAGCCGGAACAAACACTTATAATAGGAAAAGTGCTCCCGAGGACACATGGGAATATCATCAAGCTAGTTTTCATCACGTTCATATGATTCACGTTCGGTACTTTGATAATTTTATATGTGGGTGGACCGGTGCTTGGGTGCTGTTCTTACTTGAACAAGCATCACACTTATGATTAACCTCTCATCGCAAGCCGCAACTACAACAAAAGTATTAAGGTAAACCTAACCATAGCATGAAACATATGGATCCAAATCAGCCCCTTACGAAGCAACACATAAACTAGGGTTTAAGCTTTTGTCACTCTAGCAACCCATCATCTACTTATTACTTCCCAATGCCTTCCTCTAGGCCCAAATAATGGTGAAGTGTTATGTAGTCGACGTTCACATAACACCACTAGAGATTAGACAACATACATCTCATCAAAATATCGAACGAATACCAAATTCACATAACTACTAATAGCAAGACTTCGCCCTTGTCCTCAGGAACAAACGTAACTACTCACAAAGCATATTCATGTTCATAATCAGAGGGGTAATAATATGCATAAAGGATCTGAACATATGATCTTCCAACAAATAAACCAACTAGCATCAACTACAAGGAGTAATCAACACTACTAGCAACCTACTAGCACCAATCCCGGACTTGGAGACAAGAATTGGATACAAGAGATGAACTAGGGTTTGGAGATGAGATGGTGCTGGTGAAGGTGTTGATGGAGATTGCCCTCTCCCGATGAGAGGAGCGTTGGTGATGATGACGGCGATGATTTCCTCCCGAGGGAAGTGTCCCCGGCAGAACAGCTCTGCCGGAGCCCTAGATTGGTTCTGCCAAGGTTCCGCCTCGTGGCGGCGGAGTCTCGTCCCGAAAGGTTTCTTATGATTTTTTTCTCATCAAAAGAGCTCATATAGGAGAATATGGGTGTCGGAGAGCCACCAGGGGGCCCACGAGGTAGGGGGCGCGCCCAGGGGGGAGGGCGCGCCCCCACCCTCGTGAGCAGGGTGTGGGCCCCCTGGCCTTCATCTTTGGCGATGATTTTTCTTTATTTATTTTAAGATATTCCGTGGAGTTTCAGGACTTTTGGAGTTGCACAGAATAGGTCTCCAATATTTGCTCCTTTTCCAGCCAGAATTCCAGCTGCCGACATTCCCCCTCTTCATGGTAAACCTTGTAAAATAAGAGAGAATAGCCATAAGTATTGTGACATAACGTAAAATAACAGCCCATAATGCGATAAATATCGATATAAAAGCATGATGCAAAATGGACGTATTAACTCCCCCAAGCTTAGACCTCGCTTGTCCTCAAGCGAAAAGCCGATAACAATAAATATGTCCTCATGTTTAGAGGTAGAGGCGTCGATAAAAATAAAATACGGACATGAACGCATCATGATTATTCTCATAGCAGCAACATATATAGATTTGTCATATGATTACTTATGTTCAAGTGATGATCTTTTCACAAAGCCAAAGTATGAATCATAAACCTTATTGAGCACCAACAAATTATACCCTCGGTCATCGAAGCAATTGCAATTTATCATAACATCGGAAAGAGTCTATGTCAGAGCTTAAAAGCAAGTCCACATACTCAACTATCACTTAGTCCTTCATAATTGCTAACACTCAATCAATACTTGTGGTTACGGAGTTTTAACCGGACACAGAGAAAGATAGGGGCTTATAGTTTTGCCCCACAACCTTTTACCTCAAGGGTAATGTCAACAATAATAATTCATGCTCCCCCACATCCAATTAGATATATATATATCATGTTCTTTCCAACACGCTGGGCTTGCCAAAGGATAAAATGAAAAAAAAGAAAGGTGAAGATCACCGTGACTCTTGCATAAGGTAGAAGATAATAAAAAAAGATAGGCCCTTCGCAGAGGGAAGCAGAGGTTGCCATGCGCTTTTATGGTTGGATGCACACAATATTAATGCAAAAGAACATCACTTTATATTGCCCCTTGTATGTGGAACTTTATTATGCAGTCCGTCGCTTTTATTACTTCCACAACAACTTCGTACAAAGCTTATTTCTGTGCACTAATAAGTCATGCATATTTAGAGAGCAATTTTTATTACTTGCACCGATGACAACTTACTTGAAGGATCTTACTCAATCCATAGGTAGATATGGTGGATTCTCATGGCTAAACTGGTTTAAGGGTATTTGGAAGCACAAGTAGTATTTCTACTTGGTGCTGAGAATTTGGCTTGCATGAGGGGGAAAGGCAAGATCAACATGTTAGAGGAACCATGACAACATACTTTATCTCAGATATAAGAAAACATAACCCATTATGTTGTCTTCCTTGTCCAACATCAACTCTTTAGCATGTCATATTTTAATGAGTGCTCCCAATCATAAAAGATGTCAATGATAATATATCTATATGTGAAATATCTCTCCTTATTACTTCCTATTAATTGCAACGATGACCAAAACTATATTTGCCAACTCCCAACAACTTTTAATCATCATACTCTTTCTATGTGAAGTTATTACTTTCAATAAGATCAATATGAACTCTTTGTTTCTTTTTATTCTTTTCTTTTATTCACCCCAGATCATGGCAAAGCAATCAAGCCCTTGACTCAGCACTAATCTTTATTATATATATAGCTCACAGACTCGATCACATAGAGGGATCATAAAGCAAAACTCAAAACTAGATCATGCCATGATTTTATTCTACTAAATCAAGATACTACTAATAGGACCGAACTAAGAAAATGGGTAAAGATAGGAGTTGTGATGGAGATACGATACCGGGGCACCTCCCCCAAGCTTGGCAGTTGCCAAGGGGAATGCCCATACCCATGTGATTATGTCTCCTTTGTTGTTGGTGAAGAAGGTGGAGTTGTTGTCGATGATGCAGGCTTGCCCTTCTCTTTCTCCAACTTGCGTCTAAGGGTGAAATTATCAATCCTCAACTCATCATTCTCGATCTCAAGCTTTATTATCCTTTTGCATAATGCCTCTTTGGAGACGACATGTTGACCTAACCTGCAGTAGGACAACTTGAAACAAAAACAGAGCATATTTGCGTGATACGGGAGTCAAAACCTTTGGGAGAATATATAATGAATTTTTACCGACCGAAATACGTATCGTGCAAGAAAACGGAGTCCGGAGGGCACACGAGGTGCTCACGAGGTAGGGCGCGCCCTCCACCCTCGTGAAGGCCTCGTCTTCCCGGACTTCCACTTATTTTTCTATTTTTCTAAATATTCCAAAACAGAGAAATATTGCCTTAAAATTGTTTTGGAGTCGGTTTACTTACCGTACCACATACCTATTCCTTTTCGGAGTCTGAAACGGTCTGGAAAGTGTCCCTTATGTATTCCTCCGGGGTTACGGTTTCAATAATATTTGTTTAAAAATTTATGGGATTACGAGATATAATGTTTGATTCTTTGACCGTTTACCACCTTGGATTTGTGCCTTGAAGTTGTTGATTTTTATGGCACCGAGCGATAGACCTCCTCGATAACGTAGGGACCTTCCCATTTAGAGAGAAGTTTTCCTGAAAAAATCTTAAACGAGAGTTTTATAGCAATACATAATCACCTACATTAAACTCACGCTTTTGTATCCTTTTGTCATGCCATCTTTTAACTTTTTCTTTAAACAACTTGGCATTTTCATAGGCTTGGGTTCTCCATTCATCAAGTGAGCTAATATCAAATAACCTCTTCTCGCCGGCAAGTTTGAAATCATGGTTGAGCTCTTTAATAGCCCAATATGCCTTATGTTCTAGTTCGAGAGGTAAGTGACATGCTTTTCCATAACCATTTTATACGGAGACATACCCATAGGATTCTTATATGCAGTTCTATAGGCCCATAACGCATCATCAAGTTTCTTGGACCAATTCTTTCTAGACCTATTGACAGTCTTTTGCAAAATTAATTTGAGCTCTCTATTACTCAGTTCTACTTGACCACTAGACTGCGGGTGATATGGAGATGCAATTCTATGATTAACATCATATTTAGCAAGCATTTTACGGAAAGCACCATGAATAAAGTGTGAACCACCATCAGTCATTAAATATCTAGGGACTCCAAACCTCGGAAAAATAACTTCCTTAAGCATTTTAATAGAAGTGTTATGATCAGCACTACTAGTTGGAATAGCTTCTACCAACTTAGTAACGTAATCAACAGCAACTAAAATACGAGTGTATCCATTAGAGGCAGGAAAAGGTCCCATATAATCAAAGCCCCAAACATGAAATGGTTCAATAACAAGTGAATAATTCATAGGCATTTCTTGACGTCTACTAATATTACCAATTCTTTGACATTCATCGCAAGACAAAACAAACTTACGGGCATCTTTGAAGAGAGTGGGCCAATAAAAACCGGATTGCAATACCTTATGTGCGGTTCAATCTCCAGGCGTGGTGTCCTCCATAAGCTTCGGAGTGACACTTGCGTAGGATCTGTTCCTGTTCATGCTTTCAGGCACACAACGCCTAATAACACCATCTACTCCTTCTTTATAAAGATGTGGATCATCCCAAAAGTAATGTCTCAAATCATAAAAGAACTTTTTCTTTTGTTGGTATGTGAAGCTAGGTGGTATAAATTTAGCAACAATATAATTAGCATAATTAGCATACCAGGGAGTGCTACGAGAAGTGCTTATGACATTTAATTGTTCATCAGGAAAGCTATCATCAATAGGTAGTGGGTCATCAAGAACATTCTCTAACCTAGATAAGTTATGCGCAACGGGTTCTCAGCTCCTTTTCTATCAACAATATGCAAATCAAATTCTTGCAGCAAGAGAACCCATCTAATAAGTCTAGGTTTAGCATCTTTCTTTTCCATAAGATATTTAATAGCAGCATGATCGGTGTGAATAGTTACTTTAGAATCAACAATATATGGTCTGAATTTATCACAAGCAAATACAAGCTGCTAAAAGTTCCCTGTCGGTAGTAGCATAATTTCTTTGAGCATTGTCTAGAGTCTTACTAGCATAATGGATAACATTTAATTTCTTATCAACTCTTTGCCCTAGAATAGCACCTACAGCATAATCACTAGCATCACACATAATTTCAAAGGGTAAATTCCAATCAGGTGGCTGAACAACAGGTGCAGAGACTAATGCTTTCTTAAGTATTTCAAATGCTTCTACACAATCATCATCAAAGACAAAAAGGTACATCTTTTTGTAATAAATTAGTCAGAGGCCGAGAGATTTTTGAGAAGTCCTTAATAAACCTCCTATAAAATCCGGCATGACCAAGGAAACTTCTTATACCTTTGATGTCCTTGGGACATGGCATCTTTTCAATAGCATCAACCTTGGCTTTATCAACTTCAATACCTCTTTGAAACTTTGTGCCCCAAGACAATACCTTCATTAACCATAAAGTGGCACTTTTCCCAATTCAAGACAAGATTAGTTTCTTCACATCTCTGCAAAACTCGATCAAGATTGCTCAAGCAATCATCAAAAGAGGATCCATAGACAGAAAAGTCGTCCATGAAAACCTCACAAATCTTTTCACAAAACTCGGAGAATATAGCCATCATGCATCTTTGAAAGCTAGCAGGTGCATTACATAAACCAAAAGGCTTACTTCTATAAGCAAAAGTACCAAAAGGGCACGTAAAAGTAGTCTTTGATTGATCTTTAGAAATACGGTATTTGAGAGAAACCAGAATAACCATCTAGAAAGCAATAATGTGTATGTTTGCATAATCTTTATAGCATTTGATAATTAAAAGGTAAGGGGTAATGATCTTTCTTAGTAGCTTTATTTAATTTGCGGAAATCAATTACCATCCTATAACCTGTAATAATTCTTTGCGGAATCAATTCATCTTTATCATTAGGGACAACAGTAATACCTCCTTCTTAGGGACACAATGGACGGGACTTACCCAATCGACTATCGACAGAACGGGATAAATTATACCGCCTCCGTAAGCTTGAGTATTTCTTTTCTTACCACTTCTTTTATTTTAGGATTCAAACGTCGTTGAGGATCACGAACTGGTTTGGCGTCCGCTTCCAAATTATTTTATGCTGACATAGAGTGGGACTAATGCCCTTAAGATCATCAAGAGTATATCCAATAGCGGCACGGTGCTTCTTCAGAGTTTTCAATAATCTTTCTTCTTCATGCTCTTAAAGGTTAGCACTAATAATAACATGATATATTTTCTTTTCATCGAGATAAGCATATTTAAGATTATCAGGCAACGATTTAAGCTCAAACACGGGATCACCCTTGGGTTGAGGAGGATCCCCTAGGATTTCAACTGGCAAATTATGTTGCAGAATAGGTTCCTGTTTAAAGAATACTTCATCTATTTCCCTTCTTTCATTCATGAACATCTCATTTTCATGGTCTAGCAAATAGTGTTCCAAAGGATCACTAGGAGGTATGGCAATAGAAGCAAGACCACTAATTTCATCCTTACTAGGCAATTCTTCCTCACGATGTTGTTTACTAAATTTAGAGAAATTAAGCTTATGAACCATATCATCCAAGCCAATAGTAACAACATTCTTTTCGAAGTCTATCTTAGCATTAACAGTATTCAAGAAGGGTCTACCAAATATAATGGGACAAAAGCTATCTTGTGGAGAACCAAGAATAAGAAAATCAGCGGGATATTTGGTTTTCCCACACAAGACTTCAACATCTCTAACAATTCCCATTACAGATATAGTATCTCTATTGGCAAGTTTAATTGTAACATCAATATCTTCTAACTCAGCAGGTGCAATTTCATACTTAATTTCTTCATACAAGGTAATAGGTATAACACTAGCACTAGCACCCATATCACATAATCCATGATAACAATGATCTCCTATTTTAATAGAAATAACAGGCACGCCTACCACAGGTCTATGTTTATCTTTATCACAGGGTTTAGCAATTCTAGGAGTTTCACCACAGAATTGAATAACATGCCCATCAATATTATCAGACAAGAGATCTTTAACAATAGCAATATAAGGTTCTACTTTGACTTTCTCAGGAGGTGTATAAGCTCTAATATTGCTTTTACGAACAACAGTTGAAGCTTTAGGATGATCCTTTACTCTAACAGGGAAAGGTGGTTTCTCAACATAAGAGGTGGGAACAATAGGATCATTATAAGTGATAGTCTTTTCTTCAACTTTAATAGGTGCAGCTACTTTTACTTCTATGGGAGGATGATATTTAAACCACTTCTCCTTAGGGAGATCAACATAAGTAGCAAAAGATTCACAGAAAGAAGCTACTATCTCAGAGTCAAGTCCATATTTAGAGCTAAACTTACGGAAAATATCGGTATCCATAAAAGATTTAACACAATCAAACTTAGGTGTCATACCTGACTCCTTACCTTCATCGAGGTCCCAATCTTGAGTTGCGTTTAATTCTATCCAATAAATTCCATTTGAATTCAATAGTCTTCATCATCAAAGAGCCAAAGACAAGAAGTATCAAGCATGGTGCGATTGTTATCGTAAAGCCGAGCATAAAAACTTTGAATAATTATTTCTCTTGGAAGCTCATGATTGGGGCATGAATATAACATTGATTTAAGCCTCCCCCAAGCTTGAGCGATGCTTTCTCCTTCGTGAGGCCAAAAATTATATATATAATTGCGATCACGATGAACAAGATGCATAGGGTAATACTTTTGATGAAATCCCAATTTCAATCTTTTATAGTTCCATGATCTCGTATCACATAGCCTATACCATGTCAATGCGTCTTCCTTCAAAGATAAAGGAAAAGCCTTCTTCTTAACAACATCATCGGGTACACCTACAAGCTTAAATAATCCACAAATTTCATCCACATATATTAAGTGCTCATCAGGGTGCTTTGTTCCATCTCGTGTAAAAGGATTAGCTAGCAGTTTTTCCATCATACCCGAAGGAAATTCAAAAGGAGTTTCATTTTCAATAGGTTCAGTAGGTTGAGTAGGTTGAGGAGCAACTCTTTGCTCTACTGGATGGGGTGAAGATACCCCGAACAAGCCCCTTAGACAATTACTTTCCATAGTAACAAGTGATGTAAAATTTCAGCACACTAAATAAATTTTTCCTTACCAAGTTCCACCTACCAAAGGCGCTTCACTCCACAGCAGCGGTGCGGAAAAGAGTCTTGATGACCCACAAGTATAGGGGATCTATAGTAGTCCTTTCGATAAGTAAGAGTGTCGAACCCAACGAGGAGCAGAAGGAAATGATAAGCGTTTTCAGCAAGGTATTCTCTACAAATCTTGAAATAAGTGGTAACAGATAGTTTTGTGATAAGGTAAATTGTAATGAGCAACAAGTAACAAAAGTAAATAAGGTGCAGCAAGGTGGCCCAATCCTTTTTGTAGCAAAGGACAAGCGGAACAAACTCTTATAATAGGAAAAGCACTCCGAGGACACATGGGAATATCGTCAAGCTAGTTTTCATCACGTTCATATGATTCACGTTCGGTACTTTGATAATTTGATATGTGGGTGGACCGGTGCTTGGGTGCTGTTCTTACTTGAACAAGCATCCCACTTATGATTAACCTCTATTGCAAGCATCCGCAACTACAACAAAAGTATTAAGGTAAACCTAACCATAGCATGAAACATATGGACCCAAATCAACCCCTTACGAAGCAACGCATAAACTAGGGCTTAAGCTTCTGTCTCTCTAGCAACCCATCATCTACTTATTACTTCCCAATGCCTTCCTCTAGGCCCAAATAATGGTGAAGTGTTATGTAGTCGACGTTCTCATAACACCACTAGAGATTAGACAACATACATCTCATCAAAATATCGAACGAATACCAAATTCACATGACTACTAATAGCAAGACTTCTCCCTTGTCCTCAGGAACAAACGTAACTACTCACAAAGCTTATTCATGTTCATAATCAGAGGGGTAATAATATGCATAAAGGATCTGAACATATGATCTTCCACCAAATAAACCAACTAGCATCAACTACAAGGAGTAATCAACACTACTAGCAACCTACTAGCACCAATCCGGACTTGGAGACAAGAATTGGATACAAGAGATGAACTAGGGTTTGAAGATGAGATGGTGCTGGTGAAGATGTTGATGGAGATTGCCCTCTCCCGATGAGAGGAGCGTTGGTGATGATCATGGCGATGATTTCCCCCTCCCAGAGGGAAGTGTCCCCGGCAGAACAGCTCTGCCAGAGCCCTAGATTGGTTCCGCCAAGGTTCCGCCTCGTGGCGGTGGAGTCTCGTCCCGAAAGGTTGCTTATGATTTTTTTTCTCATCGAAAGAGCTCATATAGGAGAAGATGGGCGTCGGAGAGCCACCAGGGGGCCCACGAGGTAGGGGGCGCGCCCAGGGGGTAGGGCGCGCCCCCCACCCTCGTGAGCAGGGTGTGGGCCCCCTGGCCTTCATCTTTGGCGATGATTTTTCTTTCTTTATTTTAAGATATTCCGTGGAGTTTCAGGACTTTTGGAGTTGCACAGAATAGATCTACAATATTTGCTCCTTTTCGAGCCAGAATTCCAGCTGCCGGCATTCCCCCTCTTCATGGTGAACCTTGTAAAATAAGAGAGAATAGCCATAAGTATTATGACATAACGTAAAATAACAGCCCATAATGCGATAAATATCGATATAAAAGCATCATGCAAAATGGACGTATCAGACTCGTCCCCGCTGTCCGCCTCGTCGCTTTCGCTCGAGGACGAGATTCCATCGTCAGAATCTCCATCAGAGGAGCTCTCCATGGAGCATTTCAGACGAGTTCCAAACTCTCCGAAGACCTTGACGGAAAGCAGGCCATAATCCATTAACTTGAAGTAGAGGACGAGCCCCGCCGTCAGGCTGTGGATGCGGGTGAACGTCTTCCATCCACGGTGGAGGTACATAACTCGAGGGGCCGGGAAGTCGACGTCGACCCGCGTGCCCCCATTCCCACAGCCCCTCATGTGCAACCTGAGGGTCTGCGGCGGGGCACGCTCCATCACCCGAGCGAACGGGGTGGGGAGACGAAGACGACAACGCGAGGGCCGGCGGAGCCTGATGAAGAACTCGCAAGGCTGGTCTTCAACATGGCCCTCCGTCGGGAAGGGCATCATTGGCGGGGGCGAGGCCGGCGCGCCGCCCCGTCCTCCTCTTCCCCGAGCGCTACGGCCTCTGCCCCGGCCTCGCCCCCTCCCCCTTCCCCTCACGGTCGGTTCCACCACCACGGGTTCAGGAGGAGGAGGGACGCGTTGTCGAGTGGCGACCCTCGCAGCCACCGTCGAGGAACCAGGATTCCCCTTCTCCATGGCGGGTGGAAGGAAGAGGCAGAAGCAGGGGGAGATAGAAGATGGAAGAATGCGGGATGCCATCCCCCCCTCCTCCCCTTTATAAAGGTACGGGGTTGAGGCTCGGCCGCGCCGCTCAGCCAGTCCAGACACCAGAGGTGCAGGGAATCAGGACCGACCCGCTGCCCCAACCAGCGACGGCCTGGTTTCCTGCCTCCACCGTTTGCCACCCCAAGCACATGGAAGACGCGTGGCAGACATGCAGAACTGAGGGGACGGGTGAGGCGACCTCTCCCCACCCCGTGATCATGGGGAGTGGACGCCTTGAAGACCGCACTCGGGCCCCGCTTAGTAAATGAGCCGCGCCTCCATGCCTCACCCTTTTTTATGGGGAAGGCGCGAGCCGCTTCTTTACTACGATGTGACGCATGCGTGTGGAAACCGCCCCACGCATGCCACCCCCGTCACGCACACCCCTCCACGCCGCACCATGCGCTGGTCGTGGAGGCGGAGCGCCAAGAATCTTACCACGGTAAAACCGCCCACCGATCACAAGACCGCTTTGGGCATGGCCCAACAACGTGTCGCGCTTATGTGTGGCCCAGGCCCGGGGGCTCCTGTCGGTGTACAAAAATAGGAGCGCACCTTTGTACCCCTTTTCCTGTGCACGGCCAGTCAGAGCCACGCCCACGGCCACACCAAGCAGAACGAGGGAGGTGAGCCAAGGTAAGATCAAAGCCCAAGACAATCGAAGCAACGCCAAGGCCAAGACCACAAAAAGTAGTGGGACGAAGCAGGTTCCCCCGGCAAGACCCTTGCCGGCGGCCCCGGCGGCCCCGGCAAGTCCCTTGCCGGGACAGCTCGCCCCGCACCAACAAAGCAAGCCACCCTTGAGCCCATGGCCCCCAGCGCCACCGTCAGCGTGGGGCCAGGGCTCGGGAAGGCACCTCTGTGGTGGCATGCAGATCTTTCTGAAGACATATTCAAGATCAGATGAGGATTAGAAGACGATGATTCTCGGCAAGATCCTTACCGAGGAAGGCCACTAGACCCCTGGCAAGATCCTTGCCGAGGACGACAGCACGCCACTGCAAAGATCCTCGCCGAAGACAACGACGAGACCACCGCCAAGCCCACGTCAACCAAGCTTCCACCACCGTTCTCATGTAGCTGCTAGCCCAACCAGCTGGGCGGGCACCTGCGTGGCAACATGCAGCTCCCAGGCCAACTCATCAAGCGCCTGCGTGGCGGCATGCAGATCTTTGTGAAGGCTCCACCACCGCGCCAACTCAGCTGCCTGCCTGCCTACATTGCACCACACACATCCCTGGCCGAGGCGCGTGTCGAAGCGAGGAGGAGGGGCGACGGACGGGATGGGCCTCGCCCCCGTCCCCAATAAAGCAATAGGACACCTAAGCGATGCATTAAATGCACCTTGTCCTTAATACGAGGGATAACCTCGTGCCACTGTACACCTTTCCACCTCCTGTGTGCCACTATGGCAGCCCCTTTTTCCTATAAAAGGAGGCCCGAGGCGACCAGGAGAAGGATTTGGCTCTTTCGAACCACACGCTAACCACAGCTAGTTCGAGAGCTCAAGAACTCTCATAAATACACCCACCAAAGCAGGACTAGGGTTTTACGCATCCTCATGGCCCGAACCTGGGTAAACGACCTTTGTGCTATCTACTAGCCCTGCTCTCCTCGCAACCCTGCGCCCCGGCAACCGTAGTAGGGATTCTTGTGGTCCCATAGGTTTCGTTCCACACCGACACAACCGATAAGAATAGCGAAATAAAATGAAGTAGTAAGCCAGTGCCACATAAGTTGGGCTGCAAACTGTTTTCATTATAATTTGATTAATACGTCAAAGCATATTTGTACAAATAATGCGATAAGCGAAAAAGCTATTTAACATGCCGAGACCAAGGGGGAGCTGTGTGCGGGTCCTGAAAACAGGTAGAGTGGTCGTCAAGAAGACCACCTAGAGATTCCCTCATACGTATATGCTGCTTGCCACCTTGGTATATCCATCCTTTGAAAGGATCGATGACCAGGCCGTCGTGTGGGGCCTGTGGAAAGGAAACCAAAAAGGATAAAAAGAATCGGACAAGTATGTGTGCCCAGGGGAGGTCGAGCCGTATTATGGACAACAATCGAGTTGTGCCTCCGTCTTTGCCCATGGTATTTTGAGTGTGTAGTTATGTACGCGCGGTACGTACGCCGCCATTTGGTCGGGACAGAGACGGAGGCCAAATTGCTAGTCGACCTCCTGACGAGCTGGAATTTCATGCTGTAGAGTAGTCCGAACTCGTTTGACAGTGTCCGGGAGCTTGGCCGCCGAATTAAAATTCTGCTTGATAAGGCTGTTATGTACTTCCGCTGCCAGGGCCGCGGTGTGCTCCTCGGTACGAAGGGAGCGTTCCGTGTTCCATTGACCATTATGACACCGCGTGGTCCGGGCATCTTGAATTTGAGATAAGCATAGTGTGGCACCGCATTGAATCGAGCAAATGAAGTTCGTCCGAGCAGTCCGTGATAGCCACTGCGGAAGGGGACGATATCGAAGATCAAGTCTTTGCTTCGGAAATTGTCCGGGCATCCGAAGACGACTTCCAATGTGATTGAGCCTGTGCAGCGGGCCTCTACACCTGGTATTAATTCTTTAAAGGTAGTTTTTGTGGGCTTGATCCTTGATGGGTTGATGCCCATCTTGCGGACCGTATCCTGATAAAGCAGGTTGAGGCTGCTGCCACCATCCATGAGGACTCGCGTGAGGTAGAATCCATCAATGATTGGGTCGAGGACCAGTGTGGCTGAACTGCCATTATGGATACTGGTCGGATGGTCTCTGTGATCGAAGGTGATCGGATAGGACGACCATGGGTTAAATTTTGGGGCGACTGGCTCTATCGCGTAGACGTCCCTGAGTGTGCGTTTGCGCTCCCTTTTGGGGATATGGGTAACACATATCATGCTCACCGTTTTAACTTGAGGGGGGCACTTCTTCTGTCCCCCTGTGTTCGGCGGACGGGGCTCTTCTTCGTCGTCCTCACTTTGAGACCCCTTCTCCTTGTTCAGTATTTAACTTGCCGGCCTGTTTAAAAACCCAACAACTTCTGTTGGTATTATTGGCTGGTTTATCGGGGGTGCCGTGGATCTGACATGGATGATCAAGTATGCGGTCCAAGCTGGATGAGCCCGAATTGTTTCTTTTAAATGGCTTCTTCCGCCGGCCGGAATTGGAGCCACTGAATCCGGCATTGACCGTCATGGCATCGGTATTGTCACCGTTGCTTCAACGCTTGTGCCTGTTGCGTCGGGACTTGCCGTTGTTATTTCCAGCTTCAGATGTGCCAGGTTCGCTTGCATTGTTATTGCTAAGGGCTAGCTAGCTATCTTCGCCCGTGCGGAAGCGGGTCATAAGTGCTGTGAGGGCTGCCATGGACTTTGGCTTTTCTTGGTCGAGGTGTCGGGCGAGCCATTCGTCATGGATGCTATGATTAAAGGCCGCTAGGGCTTCGGCATCCGGACAGTCGATAATCTGGTTCTTTTTAGTTAGGAACCTGGTCCAGAATTTCCTGGCTGACTATCCAGGCTGTTGTACTATGTGACTTAAGTCATCCGCATCCGGAGGTCGGACGTATGTACCTTGGAAGTTGTCGTGGAAGGTGTCCTCCAAGTCCTCCCAGCTGCCAATATAGTTTTCTGGCAGGCTGTTTAACCTGTGCCGGGCTGGTCCCTTGAGTTTTAGTGGGAGGTATTTGATGGCATGAAGATCATCGCCGCGGGCCATATGAATATGGAGAAGAAAGTCCTCAATCCATACCGCGGGATTTGTTGTTCCATCATATGATTTGATATTCACGGGTTTAAACCCTTCTGGGAATTCGTGCTCCATTACTTCATCAGTGAAACAGAGGGGGCGTGCGGCGCCTCTATATCGGGCCAAGTCGCGTCGTAGCTCGGATGGAGTCCGTCTGCGGTTTTCGACCCGGATGTGGTTATGCTTGTCGCGTCCGGCTAGATAGCCGTCATCGCGCGTCGGGGCACGCCCCCTCGATCCATAGATCGACCTAGTCTGACCTGCTCTATTTTCCAGGTCCTGCCCTAGGTCATATGTATATCCCCGAGCCGTTGTGTCTCTACCTTTACAGCGAGGTGGTATGGGCTGGTGTTCGGCTTGAGTTGTCGTTTTGTCCCGACCACGTGGTGGTCGGTCAGCCGCGTTACATGCTGATGGTACGGGTCTAGTGCCTCATCGTCGAACTGAGGTAGAAGTTTACACTTGGGGTAACTTTTGGTTGGGCGCTCGAAGCCGTATTCCTCGGCTGCCAGGACATTAGTCCACCTGTCGTTGAGTAGATCTTGATCAGCTTGAAGCTGCTGCTGCTTCTTTTTTAGGCTCCTTGCAATGGCAATTAGCCGGCGTTTAAAGTTCTCCTGCTCGAGAGGTTCCTTATGCATGATAAAGTCTTCGTTGCCAAGGCTCACCTCATCCTTGGAGAGTGGAAGATAAATGTTGTCCTCCG
The DNA here is from genome assembly GCA_021605145.1 of Aegilops bicornis. Classification (NCBI taxonomy): domain Eukaryota; kingdom Viridiplantae; phylum Streptophyta; class Magnoliopsida; order Poales; family Poaceae; genus Aegilops; species Aegilops bicornis. The sequence continues at coordinate 258,885,812 of CM038670.1, read as the reverse complement.
AGTCTTCATTTTCGGCCTGTTCATCAGGGCTAACTTGCTCATCTTCTCGATCGTCCTGTTCAGAGGTTGGCTCGACGGGTTCTTATTTGTCTTCAGCGTCGTCCGGAGTATTGTTGTCTCTCGTGCCGGTATTGCTGTCTTTTCCACGGCGTGATTTAGAGCGGCGCCGCTGACGTTGGCGTTTTGGTTGTATATCAGGAGGTTTATCCTCGACTGGATTCTTCTCGATATCGCCTTTACCCTCTTTAGGTGTATCCACCATGCACACGCCATACGAAGAGGTGGCCGTCCAGCATCCAGTAAACGGCGGGTTTTGGGCCTGCTCCTCTCCGGCATCGTCGTCCATACCGTCGATGTCTTCGGAGCCGTAATCGAGCATGTCAGTTAAGTCCTCGACAGTGGCTATGAAGTGGGTGGTGGGTGGGACGTAAAATTCCCTGCTCTCAGCCCCTAGTCTGGGCTGGGCGTAGTTCAGACGTTGCTCCTTTATAATGACGAGAGATCGCATCAAGTCTAGATCCTCGCTTAAAGGCGAGGTTTGGCCAGAGAGAAGAGAGTCCTTTGAGTACGGCGGGAAGGAGACTCCCTGTCCGAGCTCACACGATGCTGACTCCGAGGGTTCGGAGCCAGTGTCCGGAGAAGAGTCCGGCTTCATGATGGTTGCCAGCGACACTACTTCCTCCGGCTCTCCCGTACTGGGCTTAGTGGCCGCAGATAGTCCGGCGGGCTCAGGAATCCCGTCTTCGGACCTGGCGATGCGCTCCGGATCTAAGGCCAGAGCGGAGGTTGGGGTCGTGAACCCTTGGAAGATCAAGTCTCCTCGGATATCAGCGACATAGTCCAGATTTCCAAAACTAATCTGGTGACCTGAGGCGTAGCTGTCGATCTGCTCTAGATGGCCAAACGAGTTGGCCCGCAGTGCGAAGCCACCGAATACGAAGATCTAGCCGGGGAGAAAAACCTCCCCCAAGGCGGCATCGTTGTAGATGACTGATGGAGCCATCAAACCTTCTGATGATGACACAGCGGAACTCTCAATGAAAGCACCAATGTCGGTGTCAAAACCGGCGGATCTCAGGTAGGGGGTCCCGAACTGTGCGTCTAAGGTCGATGGTAACAGGAGATGGGGGACACAATGTTTACCCAGGTTTGGGCCCTCTTGATGGAGGTAACACCCTAATTCCTTCTTGATTGATCTTGATGAATACGAGGATTACAAGAGTTGATCTACCACGAGATCGTAATGGCAAAACCCTAGATGTCTAGCCTGTATGATTGTGATTCTGCCCTACGGACTAAACCCTCCGGTTTATATAGACACCGGAGGGGCCTAGGGTTATACAGAGTCGGTTTACAGAGGAAGGAATCTTCATATCCAAACGCTAAGCTTGCCTTCCACGCAAAGGAGAGTCCCATCCGGACACGGGAGGAAGTCTTTTGTCTTGTATCTTCATGGCCCATCAGTCCGGCCCACGTTACATAGCCCGGACGTCCAAGGACCCCTTAATCCAGGACTCCCTCAGGCACTCCCCTTGGCAACTGCGAAGCTTGGGGGAGGTGCCCCGGTATCGTATCACCATCACACTTCTATCTTTACCATTTTTTCTTAGTTCGATCCTTTTGGTTATATCTTGATCTAGTAGAATAAAGTTTAGTATGATCTAGCTTTTAGTTTTTGTGTTGATCCTTACCTATGTAATCGAGTCCGTGAGCTATATACAATAAAGATTAGTGTTGAGTCAAGGGCTTGGTTATCTTGCTATGATCTTGAGGGAATAAAAGAAAAAAAGAGGAGAAAGAATAAAAATAAATAAAGAGATCATATTGATCTTTATGGAGAGTAATGACTTCACATATAAAGAGTGTGATGAATAAAAGTTGTTGAGAGTTGATAAACATAGTTTTGGTCATCGTTGCAATTAATAGGAAGTAATAAAGAAAGAGAGGTTTTCACATATAAATACACTATCTTGGACATCTTTATGACTGTGAGCACTCATTAAAATATGACATGTTAAAAGGTTGATGTTGGACAAGGAAGACAACATAATGGGTTATGTTTTCTTATATCCAAAATAAATTATATTGTCATGGATCATCCAACATGTTGAGCTTGCCTTTCCCCCTCATGCTAGCCCAATTCTTTGCACCAAGTAGAGATACTACTTGTGCTTCCAAATATCCTTAAACCCAGTTTTGCCATGAGAGTCCACCATATCTACCTATGGATTGAGTAAGATCCTTCAAGTAAGTTGTCATTGTTGCAAGCAATAAAAATTGCTCTCTAAATATGTATGATCTATTACTATGGAGAAAATAAGCTTTATACGAGCTTGTGATATGGAAGAAATATAAGCGTCGGACTGCATAATAAAGGTCCCTATCACAAGTGGCAATATGAAGTGACGTTATTTTGCATTAAAATTTTGTGCATCCAACCATAAAAGCACATGACAACCTCTGCTTCCCTCTGCGAAGGGCCTATCTTTTATTCTTGTCTTATACCTTATACAAGAGTCATGGTGATCTTCACCTTTCCTTTTTACATTTTATCCTTTGGCAAGCACTGTGTGTGGGAAAGATCCTGACATATATATCTGATTGGATGTGGGTTTTCATAAAGCATTATTGTTGACGTTAACCTTGAGGTAAAAGGTTGGGAGGCAAAACTATAAGCCCCTATCTTTCTCTGTGTCCGATTAAAACTTCATACCCATAACACTACAAAAAAAAGACACATCCGTGACATTTTGGGCCGAACAAAAAAAATTTATGTCATACATATGACACTTCTATGACGATAATTGTGACAAAACCCGGTATCATCATAGATGTGGTGGGCTCCTACTTCTATGACAAAAAATCATGACAGAAAATGGGCTTTTCGTCTGGGGCGGGCCAGAGACGCAGCTGCATGACATTCTTTGGGCCGTCCATGACGGAAAAAACCGTGGTAGAAGCGAGGGGAGGAAAATTTTGGGGAGTTGCGGTTCACGGTGGGAGGTCGGGGCGAGCGATGCGCGTGTCTCTCGTACACGCGTAGGCGTTAGCTCTAATCAACCTGAAGCGAGGCATTGGGCTCTAATCGAACCCGGCGATTACTGCGAGCTACGCGTTACTAAACCCGGCGATCAATCGATGGATTTAAGCGAACTTCGATGGAGCGATTCGCCGTTCTTTGCTAACTGAAGGCGATCGATTGGATGAACAGTGAGCGTTGCGAGGGGGGGTTGGATGAACAGTGAGCGGTGGCGTTGCCTCTGGATGAACAGGACCCGGGGGGTGGAGGGCTGGATGAGCAGAGATGGTGGAGGGGTGGCCGTGGAGGGGTGGTTGAACAGGACCCGTGGTGTGGATGGCTGGATGAACAGTGAGACGGTGGAGGGGTGCCCGTGGAGGGTGGTTGAACAGTAGCCGGTGGAGTAGCGTGTGGTGGAGGCTGGATGAACAGGAGCCCGTGGAGGCTGGAGGAGGTCGACGCTAGCCCGTGGAGGCTGGAGGAGGTCGACGCTAGCCCGTGGAGGCTGGAGGAGGTCGACGGTGGAGATGAACAGTATCCCGTGGAGTCTCGTTTTGCGGTACGCCACACCCCTCCCGATGAATAGGACCCCCGTTTCGACCGTAGGAGGTCTGTTTCGTCCGTTTTGCGGTACACCACACCCCTCCCGATCAACAGGACCCCCGTTTCGACCGTAGGAGGTCCGTTTCCTCTGTTTTGGGGTAGGCCACACCCCTCCCGATCAATAGGACCCCCGTTTCGATCGTAGGAGGTTCGTTTCCTCGTTGTGCGGTACGCCAGGCCCCTCCCGATCAACAGGATCCCGTTTCCAACATGGCCGGTCGAACACAAGGTTGTTTCCTCCGTTGTGCAGTACGCCAGGCCTCGTTTCCATCGCTTGTTCCGTCCAAGCCCTCCCGATGAACACGACCACGCATTCCGTTCTGACCCAGCCGGTTGGCTCCCCATGAACACGACGACGACGTTGTTTCTCCATTCCGACCCAGCCATGTACGTATGCACGAGTAGGCCTTCGAGACCCTGCCCGTATGTACGTACGTGGACGTATTTTCTTTCTTGCACCCTCACCATTGTACGTACGTGTACATGCTATGTGCGCGCCTCTACTACGACATGTGCACGCCTCTACAACGACCTGTATGTACGTACACGTTCACGACCAGAATGACAACCCTACGTACGCTTCGACCAGGTGGGTCCCGGTATCGCACTTCCTTACTGCGAAGATGTATTGGTGGGTCCCAGCGATCGAAGCGAATCATTTTTTTTGCCCGGACGCACTTGGTGTGCGAAGATGTAGCTGGTGGGTCCCAGCAGTCAAGGGGAAACGTTTTTTTGTGTGAAATACGGTGGCCCGTCCGGTGGGTCCCTGCTGTTAGGTGGAGGAATAATTATTTTGCGCGTAATAAGGAGGCACTTCCTTGCTGCGGCTGTGGACCCTGCTGTCAGCCTCTCCACGTCTGATCCACGTCCGATGGAAGCCATTCCTTGACCACATTGACCACGCCAGCGTCGAGAGCACCAGGCGGTGGACGGCAGTGAGGCCTAGGAAGGGACGACGCAGCCGGGGAAGACGCGGCGGTGGATGCCCACGCCAGAGAGGAGTACGAGGGTTCACCGGTTCATTGTGGTGTCGGTATCGTTGCCTTGCAGAATAACATGGGGTGTGGGTGAGTAGAGGGATGGCCTTGCCAGCGGTGGGAGTAGTAGGGGGAGGTGAGGCCTCTGCCGCATCGCAGCTAGCCACGGGCAGCAGGAGCACGAGGCACGACCGGCGCTGGTTTGGGCGGCTGGAGCAAGAAGACCAGAGGTTGAAGAAGCACTACGGCTGTTGGATGGACATCGTACGGTCACTGGAGCTAGAATCGTGCATATTGACTAAGTTGACAAAGCCCTTCGTCCCCGTCAACTTAGTAGGCCCACAAGTCAACTGCCACTATACCGGGTCCCAGCTAATGTGGGGAGTATTCATTTTTTTGTAATAAGGAGGCACTTCCTTGCGTGCGAAGATATAGCTGGTGGGTCCGAAATGTCAGCCGTGGTAACATTTTTTTCACGAAATCTGAGAGGCCCTTTCGGTGGGTCCACGATGTCGGTGGAGGAATCATTATTTTGCGAGTAATAAGGAGGCATTTCCTTGCGTGCGGCCGTGGACCCGGTATCGGCCTCTCCACGTCTGATCCACTTCAGATGCATGTCGGTCGTTGACCACGTTGACCGAGCCGCGCCGAGAGCACCTGTGGCGGTGGACGACAATGAGGCCTAGGAAGGAACGACATGAAGGCAGGAAGACTTCGGCAATTGTTTCCCACGCGGAGGAGTATGGACTGCACGAGGGTTTATCGTCTGCTCGCCGTCGGCGGAGAATAACAGCAGTGTGGGTGAGTAAAGGGATGGCTAGGCCATGATGGGAGTACGGTGGGGCGGTGAGGCTGGCGGGCAAACCGACTTGAGGAGGAGGGAGCGAGCAGTCCTACCGACGCTTGTTTGAGCGGGCCGGAGCAGGAAGAGCAGAGATTGAAGAAGACGACGGCCGTTGGATGGACATCCAACGATCACTGCTTGTGCGTCAACCTTTTTTTAGGAAAGCCTGAAATCCGTGGAAAACAACATACAGCCCATCTGCCATTATTTCTAATAATATACAGCCCATTTGCTAATTCTTAAGGTTTTTTTTGGATCCCACATTCTTTTTGTTAGCATTACAGCCCATATTGTGGCCACGGTTAAAAAATTATACGAAATTTTGCATATTTCGATGCGGTCCGAACTGTTTTTAATCCCGAAATTTTGACTCACATTCAAACTGATTTTAAAAATAAATGTATATCAATATAAAATCCAACAAATTCTCCACGCATAAAAATTAATGTAATTTAAAATCTCGAAATGAAAAAAAGATATTTGAAACTAATTGCCGGTTTGATGTGTTTTAAAAATGTACAACCCATTTCTCATTACTGATAGGCCATTTTCTCGGCCAGCCGAATGAAGATCTCCTCGTCTTGAAAGGTTTGCAGCCCAACAGGCCTGACAAAGCGACTTACTTGGCAAATCACAAAAAAACTGGGTTGTGGCCTTGGACCCAGCTGTCAGCCTCTCCACGTAGAGTACTCTTCCGATGGAAGTCGGTCATTGACCACATTGACCACGCCGTGCCGAGAGCACCAAGGCGGTGGACGGCGGCGAGGCCTTGGAAGGGGACGACACGGAGTCAGGGAAGACGCGGCAGTGGATGCCCACGCGAAGAGGATTACGAGGGTTCACTGGTTCGGTCATGCGGCGTGAGGTTTCTGTCACGAGAATAACAGGGGTGGGGGTGAGTCGAGGGATACCTGGGCCAGCGGTGGGAGTAGTAGGGCGGCGAGGCCTCTGCGTCATCTTGGCCCGACCCACGAGAGGCAGGAGCACGCAGCACACGGCCGTCTGCTTTGGTAATTTGGAGCAACAAGACCAGAGGTTGAAGAAGCACTATGGCCGTTGGATGGACATCATACGGTCACTGGAGCTAGAATCATTCATATTGACTAAGTAGACAAAGCCCTCCGTCCTCGTCAACTTAGTAGGCCCACAAGTCAGCCACCCATTATGGTGGGTCCCAGCTAGTAGGGGGTATTCATTTTTTGGTGCGTAATAAGGAGGCACTTCCTTGCGTGCGAAGATATAGCTGGTGGGTCCGACACTGCCGCTGGGGGAGTTTTTTCACGAAATACAGAATCCCTTCCCACGCATTAAGGTGCACGTCTGATGCGTAATAAGGAGGAACTTTCCTTGCGTGCGACCATGGACCTCGTGGGTCCCGGCCGTCGAGCTCTCCACGTACAATCCTCTTCCGATGACTCTCGATAAGTTGACCACGCCACGCCGGCGCACCGAGGCGGTGGACGACGGCAAGGCCCTGCATCGAACGACCGGAGATGGGAAGACGCGGTGGAGTCGCAGATGGAGAGGAGTGGGAAACTTGACGGTTACAGTGCGGGGTGGGCCTACACTCGGCGAGAGAATAACAGGAGGTGCGGAGTGGAGGGATGGCATGGCCGTCGGTGGGGTAGCGTTTATTTGAGGAGCGCAAAACAACGCCACCGAAGCCAAGGCTGGAGCAAAGTGATTCCGGCAGCGCCTGGGGAAGAAGACGAGAGATTGAAGAAGAATGCGGCCGTTGGATGTAATTCCAACGCCTTCTTAAACTTCGACCCATCTTGGCCCACATGTCGGCCAGTCCATTTGTTTTTAGTCCATTTGGTGGGCTGGGTGAAACAATGATGTAGCATCTATGCAGCCCGTTTAAATCCCATTTGCATTTTTCTTGAAATCCGCGGACTTGTTGGGCTGGGTGAAAATATCATGTTGGGCTAGACGAGAAATGTTATAAAAACATAAACACATGATTGCACGTCAGTAAAATCTTTGCAAGCTTATACGCAATCACTAGGAGTTAACTTGGCAAGTTATATATAAACAATTATTATTATTTTGTAAGAACTTTCAACTTACAAAATAAAATAGCATTTTAATTTGTTGAGTTAATAGTAAATGGGGGTATTATTATTTTTAGGCTAGACGTGGGACACTTGAGTTGGTTCTAGGGGAAATCTTTGGGAGAAAACTCAGTTTACATCGGAAAAAAAGTGGGAGAAAATTCAGAGACCTCTTTGGGTCCACGAGGAGAGGAATATGTTGGGAGGAAGGAGATTCAAAGCACGGCAAATGAAAGTGAACTAGTTTTTTTTACGGACAAGTGAACTGGTTTACATACATAAGCAAATGGCCACTAAAAAAGCAATCAGGTTAATGGGTTCTTAAAAGAAATATTTCGGACAAAACAGATAATTACGACACATAGGCTAATGCATGAAACACTCAGATGATAAAGGTGCTTATAAACAGATAAAGTACAACATCTAGACCTTTCTGGCATGCTTGATCATGAAGTTACGGTTGTTCGTGTACTCGTCGTTTACGGGAAGCAGACACGCCCTCATGTCCAAGTTCTGCCTGTACATGTCGTAGCATGCGTATGCGTCCTTGGCCGCGTAGGTTATGTAGGCTAGATTCATAGGTACTCCCTCCGTTTCGAATTACTTGTCGCAGGTATGGATGTATCTAGATGTATTTTAGTTCTAGATACATCCATTTCTGGGACGAGTAATTTGGAACGGAGGGAGTACCTCCCACGTGTTCAGGTCATCTTCTTTCATATTGGCGTATCAGGGGTCGATGATGGTCTCAGCGAGGTCAACCATGGAGTCCTTCTCCTGCCCGTTGCTGATGATCTTGTATTGCTTCTGGATGTCGACAAGCTTGTTGCACCAAATGGCCGAATCGTCGCGTTCTTCCTTCTCTCCACCGTAGCGAAGGTGCGATCGGTATTTGCCGATGAAACGGGTGAATGCTCCAACACCGGTGCAGCCATAGGACTGAGGCGAGAAAGAGCTTCACCGAGTCTGTATCGTTGGTGTACATCACATTCAACTTGGTGCAGCCATAGGACTGAACGGCGAACTAACTCCTTGCTGAAGTCCATATCCAGCTGTCTCACCCCTCGGATCACCATTGGAGTCTCTTCGAGTGAACGAGTGTGTAGGCGGCGGCGATTCGTTTTCAGCTCTTGGGGAACTGGATTCAAGAAGTCGAGTGTGTACAGGCGACAACAGTTACTACCCCTCCCTCTTCTGCTGCACGCCCGGCAGAAGATGCACCCTCGGCGCATTCAAACGCCTCCATTAAGAAAGCTACTCCGGCCACACGTCGGTTCACGAGCGGGTCTGTATTGGTACTGTAATAACAAGAGTTAGTGGTCACTTTACTTAAATTTAATTATCTTTAAAAGAAATTTATACTTAAAACAAGCAATGCATTGGCTCGTTCTATCAGTACCACGGGATCAACATGCACAACAATTAGAATTATTATTCTCAGGACGCACACGATCAACACATTTGTCGCACTTTCACAAAGATAATACTACCAAGTTTGAACTGTTTGTTATGGTTGCTGTCCTCTGCATCATCATGTCGTGTTTCCTAGCTTGCAAGATTCAGAACCAACAAATAAGATCCAAATAATAAGTACAACAAAGATGCGTACACATCTCATTGATTCCCAGCTTGCAAGATTCAGAACCAACAAATAAGATCCAAATAATAAGTACAACAAAGATGCCTACACATCTCATTGATTCCGAGCTTGCAAGATTCAGAACCAACAAATAAGATTCAAATAATAAGTACAACAAAGATGCCTACACATCTCATTGATTCCCAGCTTGCAAGATTCAGACCCAACCCATTAGAGCCTTTTGATAAAGTGAATATCGGGATTAAATCCATCTTGGCTAGCCATGTCATACAATCGAAGAACTTGGTGAATGCTCTTGATCGTCACAACATCTTTAGTTGAGTATTCCCATTTGCACAGCATGTTTGCACAGCACAAACAAGGAGACAGGAGAGCATGATTTCACTTTATTAGCGGCCTCCTTGAACTCAACCTCCAGCTCCACTAGGATGAGGTCTGCCTCGAGTTCCATGATTCAATTCATGCGCCTTTTTCTGCGGTTCACCTGAAATGAAGCAAAGATTGCATCATTCAACTAGCAAGAAGTACTTGCTCTTGTGAGCTAGCAGGTTCTTCTTTAGTAGTTGCACTAAAATTGAGGAACATTAAGGTTGGCTGTCCGGCTCATGTAAGATGCAACTATAATTTTCTTATCCTTTTGTGTAGTTCCACTAAAATAAAGTGCCATTGTGGTGACAGTGACGGCTCCATCTTGCAAAGGCTAATAAAATGTTGCACGAGATTACCAGCAGAACTTGACAAAGATTTTGGAAACTCCAATCACCATTTTGTGCAGTTCCACCAAAATTGAGAGATGTTGCCCACGTGACATTTTAGTTGAACTGCACAAGACACTCATTCCAAAAAAAAAGTGTTTTGTGCAGTTCACCAAAAGGTCACACTAGCAACAAGGTGAAATGGATATCCCTATCTGCACAAAATGATAGAAAGTAAACAGTTGCTGGTTAATAAGAATATACGAAACATATACAAAATAAAAAGAAGCATCTTAATTATGTTCATGGCAATCACACAAGGATAGTAGAAATTTTAAAACGTCAGCAATGCTTCATGTTACCAGAAGCATTACGATCAACAATGAGATTCCTCAGATATGGGATTACTTTAATGGTGGCATTGTTTGTTTACCAGACACAGTAAGTCAACAGCAGCTAAAGAGGTGGTTTAAGGGCATGGGATCATGGGGACACCAGGACACTCAGCAACGTAAAGGAGCAACTTACTTATCATACTGGGGAAAACAACAGGAGTGCCATTTGTAACACAGTTTAATTGCATCTTATCACTGGAGGCATTAGATTAACAATAACACCGGTTAGACATGTCCCTAAGGTAACAGTGTGATTGCTTCATTTTACATGCGCCCTTACATTAACAAGGGCAAAAGGTTGGTATAAGGACATGCGACGGTGGACGATCAAAGACAATGTACCTACAAGGAGGCATAAAGTGGTGATGCCGAGCTTGTTCACGCTATGTGAGGGCAGCAAACCTAATCACGGAGACCTTTTACTATGCGAGGGCAGCAAATCTAACTCGGAGACCTTTTACTATGTGAGGGCAGCAAATCTAATCTCGAGACCTTTTACTATGTGAGGGCAGAAAATCTAATCCTAAGACCTTTTACTATGTGAGGGCAGCAAATCTAATCCTCGAGACCTTTTACTATGTGAGGGCAGCAAATCTAATCTCGGAGACCTTTTACTATGTGATGGCAGCAAATCTAATCCTGGACATACTGGTTGACTTGTCCACCAGCCGCCACTTTCTATCCTTTTTTCAACCAATAATATATTTGTTCCTTATCCAGTTTGTCTTGCGTTTTCCCATTATTTCCCTTTTCATCCAAGAGACCGGTTGGGTATCCGGTCTACTACTTTCACCATATTATTTCCTCTTTGAATCAAGTCCTAGATTCATGCTACAACTTTCCCCCCTTTCTTCGTTGTTTGAACAAAGCCCTAGATTCGAATGCATGAAGTAGCTTTACCTCTAATAATACTAAAAATTTAGGTGGCTTTGGAAGAGCTGATGGGAGTAGAAAAAGATGCACATGCAGACACATGGGGAGCTGGGGCAGTAGAGCAAGGCCGCTTTCGAAGAACTTATACCTGAGGGTCGCCGGGATGTCGGCGGCGGCAGGTCGGATCTGCGGACAATACGGCAGGGAGGAAGAAGGGTTGGAGGACCTCCCGAGCCAGTGCTGTGTCGGAGAGAATGGGACGGGCAGAGGATCGGGCCCCTCCAGCAGCTGTGGGTTTCCTCCCACGGCGGCGATGACCGCGTGAACGATGCACCTTTTAGTCCTCTACACACACCGGCCGAAGGGATCTGGCCGGATCTGTGACCAGCGGTGAGCAGAGAGAAAATGTCGCTACCGCTGCCTTGTTTATATCTGGAGAGGATGAGAGAATGAAGAGAGCAACCCTAGTAAAGCAAGCGCTCAGGCCCCTACATCCATATATAGTGGAGTGATTATGTTTTTTTCTCTCCACAACAAGCGTTTCAATTTGTGTATGTGGCATTAAAGAAAAGAAACTCTCTATTTAAGGTGACTACTCTACGACTCCTACTTACTACTACTACATTACTACCTCCATCCTGGTTTATAGGTCCCTTTTATAGTTTGTGCCAAATTTTGACTAAAGATTTAACTAACAAAATGTTAATGCATGTCAAGAAAAATTATCTCATTGGATTCGTATTTGAACATAGTTTTGAAAAATATAATGTTTGGTGACATGCGTGAACATTTTCTTAGTTTAATCTATGGTCAAAATTTGGCCTTAAATACAATGGGGACCAATAAAACCAGACAGAGGTAGTATTGTTCACTTGTGCTCCCGCCCCTCCATTCATTGAACAACCCCACGGATGAGTAAACATACAGTAAATCTTGTATTTATATAGAAACGAACAAGCTCGAACTATTTTCGCATAGTTAAAAGTTGTGGTGGGGCTTTTCCAAAGGCGTCTGTGCGATAATAGTTTTCGGGTAGGCGGTTTCTGAGAGGCGAGGAGGGTGAGCGAGTGGGGCTATGCGATTTGATGACGTTACTTCGCTGGAAAGACTTGTGATATGACCACTCACTATAGTCATGAATTATCGGGCGCTTCGACCGGGTGATGCCCCTTCCGTTCAGCGCTCTAATCTGGTGCATGACACGTCGACCCGGATGCTGGCTCTCCCACATGTCGGTGTAGTAAGAAGGAGCAAAGAATGATGCGGTATATACTAGTACTACTCCCTCCATTTACTTTTACAAGGCCACTACGGAATATACATTTTGCATCTATACAAGGCCACCAACAGTAATCAAGGCAAAATTAATGATATTTTCTCGTACTAGCAACTTGTTTAATAGTTAGATGCATGAAGTCATAATGACAAATACTACTTCCTCCACTCAGTTTTCTTGCATGCATGTGGGGTAATAATGATCCCAGTAAATGAAAAGAAAATCTGACTTGCAAAGGAGACATTAAATTTTACATTGGTACCTGTAATTTGTGTTTGTGGCCTTGTATATAAAAATGGAGGGAGTATACTACTCCTCCGTTCCTAAATATAAGTCTTTGGAGAGATTTCACTATGGACCGCATACGGAGAAAAAATGAGTGAATCTACACATAAAATGCATCTATATACATCCGTATGTGGTCCAAAGTGAAATATCTACGAAGACTTATATTTAGGAACGGAGGGAGTACTACTCAGGTCGGAGGAGTGCGAACCACGGCAGCCCAGTGAACCAGCCGTGCGAACCACTGTAGCCAGTGAACCAGCAGTAGAAAACAATGTGGTGATATGGCCATAAAAACAATGTGCTACCGTCCACCTTTGTAGCATGTCTGATAACACTCCTCTTTGTTTGGATCCACGAGTTAGAGCTAGTTTGGGTTGAAATAGCCTCAAATTATCGAAACAAGAGGGGTTAGCTTGAGCTAGTTTGCTCTAACCCAGCTAAAAAAACTAGCCCGGTGGAGAGGTTCTAATTGGGTTAGTTATCCTTGGGCCCACTAAAAGAGAACTAAAAAATCTCACCTGCCCGCACCAGATCGCTCCCCTAAAAAAATCTCACCTGCCCGCACCAGATCGCTCCCCCCCTCTTGCACGACTCCTCTCTGTTCCCCATAGGGCCACCCGCCCAAGCGCCGCTCGCCCTCTCTCTCCTCCGGCCGCCCTCTCCTTCCGACCTCCGCCGCCCTACTCCGGCCGACCTCTCCCTCCGACCTTCGAAGGTCGCCCCGCTCCCCCTTCACCACGGTCGTTTTTCTCCTCTACATGCTTGGCGGCATCGCATCTACCGGGGGAGGTCGTGAGGCAGGTGAGTTTGTTCGTTCCTTCTCTGTCTCACGGCCATATCCTTGATCTTGCGTGCTCAGTAGCTAATTGTGATTTGGAAAAGTAGATACTGATCAAACTTGCTATAGATTTGTGGTGCACGCATGGAATTGTTTGATGCTGCTTGAGGAGGTAATAAATCTTTCTAGAGGCCCAAAGATTCAGGTCACCTTTCTAGGTATTTCAATTTCAGGCTTGCATTATTTGTAGAGGCCCAAAGATTCAGTTCACCTTTCTAGGTATTTCAATTTTGGGCTTGCATTGTTTCTAGAGGCCCAAAGATTCAGTTCACCTTTCTAGGTATTTGAGTTTCAGGCTTGCATTATTTCTAGAGGCCCAAAGATTCAGTTCACCTTTCTAGGTATTTCAGGTTTCAGCTTGCATTATTTCTAGAGGCCCAAAGATTCAGTTCACCTTTCTAGGTATTTCAGTTTCAGGCTTGCATTATTTCTAGAGGCCCAAAGATTCAGTTCACCTTTCTAGGTATATAAGTTTCAGGCTTGTATTTTTTTTAGAGGCCCAAAGATTTAGTTCACCTTTCTAGGTATTTCAGTTTCAGGCTTGCATTATTTCTAGAGGCGCAAAGATTCAGTTGACCTTTCTAGGTATTTAAGTTTCAGCTTGCATTATTTCTAGAGGCCCAAAGATTCAGTTCACCTTTCTAGGTATTTCAGTTTCGTGCTTGCATTATTTCTAGAGGCCCAAAGATTCAGTTCACCTTTCTAGGTATTTTAGTTCTGAGCTTGCATTATTTCTAGAGGCCCAAAGATTAAGTTCCCAGTCGGCAAGCGGCCCTGCTACCCATGCCGGTGTCGACCTCGACTACAAGGGCTTGTCGGGAGGGCTCCCGGGGCTTGGGCTCTCTGAGATCCTTCCTCTAGAGCGGCGATGGCGAGCTCCTCCCTCGGTGCGTGAGGGCTCGGGCTCCCTCCCTATCGTGAGCGACTTCCTTGATGAGTTAGCTCATTCTTTGTTTCATGATGTGTTTTTTTATTTTGTGAAGCTTGATTGACGACTTGTATGTTTAAGTGGGATATCTCATTTGTATGGACAAAGTAAAAATTATCATGTTTTGCATGCTTGATTTGTATAGATGGTTCGTTTATGTCAATTGTGAGCAGGAGGAGGCCACAGAAGAGCCGGCCACACCAAGAGGGTGCTTGGATCCAAGGGACTTATTTTAGTCTGACTAAAAATAGGGTCCAAAGTAGTCAAATGATTGAGATAGACCATTTATTGTCAATCTAACCCTGCCATCCATACACCTCTTTGGTTTAGAGTTAGTTCAGGGTTAGAATCTAACTCTAACCTCTAATTGAGTTAGAGTTCTCCTCGTCTCGGTTCATCGCCATCATACTTTCCCCATACCTGTGTTTTCAGTATCCTGCGAATCAAAGAGGCCCTTTTTTGGGAAAAATCAAAGAGGCCCTTAGACTGGTTTAGGTCCGGTCATTTTTTATAAACTTGTTATGTCCAAAATTTAATGAACGTGCTCCGGTTTCCACGAAAATAATCCGGTTTCATGTAGTAATTCATTGATTTATTTATTCTTCTACGGGGGGTTTGCATGTAATTCATGAGGTCTGAAATGTAAAGTAACCCGGCATATGCTCCGAGTCGTGCATGCACTACGACCCAGATGCTCTATGTCCCACATGTCGGCGAATGGGAGCACGTGGAAATAGCCTTGGAGTACATATAGGAGGATAAATGTGTGAAAAAATATGTACTGTGAAGCGTAGCCGCGGTTCGAAAAGGAGACCTAAAGTGATGATAGCTATAGGTCGCACGCACCCAACTAGTGGTACTAGACATACGACTAATTTTTCCCTCAGAAAAAGAGGCACGAGTGCTCAGTACTCCTATTCTATATACACGAGTCCCATCTGACAACAGCGTCCGTGCTACTGACTAGCTATCCTCCTCGTTTCTCTCTTCTAATTCTAAACTCGGCCGGCGCTCGATGGGTGGGTGGGTTTTCTCAACTGTGGCCCCACCTCACGGTGAAAGCGTTCTGTTGGAATAAAAAATGCCATATACTCCCTCCGTTCATAAATATAATCCTTTTTAGATACTAGTTCAAATGGAATACAACATACAGATGTATGAAGACATAGTTTAGAGTGTAGATTCACTCATTTTGCTCCGTATGTAGTAGTCACTTCCTGGAATCTTTAGAAAGACTTATATTTGGGAACGGAGGGAGTACTATACTAATAAAACATTAAGGCCACGAGGTGATGCAAAGGTCTTTGATTACGGGAGGCAAGAAGAAGAGATGCATCCATCAACGACGTCCACCTCCTCGACTCAGGGCGCCGGCCCACCGAATGGCGCCTAAGTAGCAGCCGCTGGAAGAAGGCCAACGTCTTTCTGTCCTTGCTTGCCTTGTAGTGGCCTATGTAGACGATTTCCTCGTAGACGTGGATGTGCAGGTCGACGGTTTCTTGCATGGCGAGGCGCTGCGCGGCGAGCGCGGCCGCGAGGTGCACATTCTTCGTCGCGACCTCCGGCACCTGCAGGGCCACCGGGGCTTGAAAGAGTTCGTCACCATGTAGGACGATGAGGGTGGTAGGCAATGAGGAGCCTGGAGCGCGCTGGCTAGAGCGATCTGGCAAGGTCGTCCGCGTGCTTCTTGACGGCGGTGAACTTGCGGATGGAGTTGACCATCATGTCGTCCATGCGAGAGGCGAAGCCGGCGTCGGCAATGGCTATGATGCCTGCGGTCGCCAGCACCGTCTGGAAACGCTGCACGGTGTGGGGCCGCAGGCCGGCGCCTTGGATGATTTGGCACAGCCGACTGCCGCTCGCGTCCATCGCCTCCATAGGTGCTTGTGGCTTCTGGTCACTTGGTCTTGGATTGGAGTGAGCAGTGTTGCGCAGAGACTTGGGAGTAGATGGATTGGAGTGGTGGGGCGCCTTTATTATATGAGAGTCCAAACTCTGTTGCCTTCACATCGTGCTGGCTCTAGTCTGCTTCTCCAATTAATTCCCTCTGCATGTAATTGAGGATGCATCATTGACCATTCAACATCTCGGGAACCGCTACCCTCTTCCTCCTTGGCATTCAAGCACCTATGGACCCGTCGACGACGAGGTGCCTATGGTGACTTCGTAAATTTCAAGATGATAGTGTTGTGCATGTGTGCGTTCATAGGGGTGAGTGTATGCGCGTGTATATGAGCGCTTGCGTGCATACTATGTAAAAACAACGTAAATGCGTGTCAAAAGAGACTAGTCAGTATACTCAATATTGTGCACCTCGGAGAGGAAAAAGATAGAACTAATACGTATTTATTTATGGTGCAGATTCACTCATTTTGCTCCATATGTACTCCGTCTCGGTGTAGTCTAGTCGCTTGTTGAAATCTCTAAAAGGGCAAATACTCCTTTCTGGTTCACAGGGCTATACTAGCAAGTAGTTGTACGTACTAGTACAATAGTGGGCTCACATAGCAATTTTGTCTCATGCAAGAGCCTGGCTATATGCGTGCTCCAATGTTACATAGCGCAACGTTCGGTTTGCGCTTGGCTCTTCGCCTCTTCGATAAGGCGAACAATGATGTTACTACTATCGCTTCTATAGTGTCGAATCCCTTTGCTGCATTTCCGTCCACCATGAAGCGGATGGATAGCTTGTTGTAGAAGTACTACAAAGCAAAAGCCTGTCCTCGTTTGCGCAACAGCGGTAGCATGGGCGAGGGAGAAGGCGTGTAGTAAAATCAAGCTTCTCCTCGTTCTCTGAGTTGACGCGACACATCATAGCACTGACCCCACATGCTTGCCTCTAAACTTGGTTGAAAGACCCGCAGTGTACAATATATTTGCTGCAACCTCTAACATTTACCCACCACAAATTAAAATATATGTGGCCGTATGCATCGTTCTGATGCAAAGGCCGGGGAGTCCCCCCTTTTCGAAAAAAAAACAAATTAAAATATATATTCCTCTCTTGACCAGATGAGCGTGCAAACTACAATCACCAGAGTGACAGGTAGGGCCGGAAGACTATTTTAATTTTAAAAAAACTTCGAGACGACCACATAGCATCGAGCCGACCCCAACGATTTTAAGCTTACAGGCACGGTACACGCTGTCTAGACTACTCTACACATGAAACTGCCACACGAGTGTCCGGGCTGCGCTTGGCTCTTCGCCTCTTCGGGAAGTTAAACAATGATGGTGTACTACTGCACTGGAGGAGTACTACAGTAGCTTCTGGCCATCTGACACCAATTGAACTGCTGCATGTCCACGTATGGAGGGGAGAGCGTGTAGCTAAAGCTTCTCCCATTCTTGCCAGCCACCACGCTCATGGGCGAGGACGGACGCTCCTGTCTTTGCGTGTATGGCAGGTGGGCCCGGCAGTGTGTGGCCAACCTATCATACAGCCAAAGGCAGGTGCGATTAAGTCCGCGAGGGAGAGGATAATCAAACTTCTCGTTGATATGCGAGTTGACGCGACACATCAAAGCACTGCACTCGATATATTTCAATAATTTGCATTTACCGATGCATTAATTACAACGCATGCATGCATGCCGTGACTCTTCTTTTGATAGTACTTGCATGTGTTGATTTAATGCACCTTGAAGTAGTACTCCCTCCGTTCCTAAATTATAAGTCTTTGTAGGGATTCCATTATGAATTACATACGGATGTATATAGATGCATTTTAAGTGTGGATTCATTCATTTTGCTCCGTATGTAGTCCACCTAGTGAAATCTCTATAAAGACTTACTCCCTCCGTTCGAATTAGGCTGGTCATAGTGGGAGTAACTTAGACTAGTAACATGCATACGTTACTAGTCTATGTTACTACCTCTATAGTGCATAGTATCATACATTAGTAGTATCATAGATGGTCCCATTTATTGCCATGCATGACACATAGTAGCACCATATTTATTATGTTACGGTATCTACCTATGTTACTATAACCATCTCTCTCTTCTTTAATTTCCTGCCACATAAGCATGTTTACGTAGTCCCAAGCGCATGATACTACTTATGTTACTCCCACTATGGTTAGCCTTACTTGTCACGAAAATGGATGTATCTAGACGTATTTTTAGTTCTAGATACATCCATTTCCGAGACAAGTAATTCCGAACGGAGGGAGTACATTTAGGAACGGAGGGAGTATAAAATATGCGACGGTAGGCTTTGTAATACCCTGGCCCAAGTCGAGAGATGGTTGTGCATGAGGAGGGCGAGATCATGCAGACCGAACAGGAACAGGACCCGACGATGGAGCTCTCTAAGGTCTCGATGGACCTCACTGTGCTCCACTGCCCCTTGTGCCTCCGCCCCTCGATGCCTCCAGTGTATGAGGTTCGGATACACCTCGTTCGTTTGGCTGATTGAGCAAGGTGCAGGTTTCTTGATTGATGTGCTGTTGGATTGATTTCTGCAGTGCAAGGGAGGGCACCTAGCCTGCGCGGACTGCCGCGTCGAGCGCCCCGGGAACCAGCGACAATGCCAAAAGTGCGAGCGCGGGTGGCTTCAACGTGCGGAACACGGCGGTGGACTCTGTCCTTTCGTCGGTGAGGGTGGAGTGCCCGCACGAAGGCTGTGGGCTCTACGTCACTTACCACAAGCTCGCCGATCACCAGAGCGTGTGTCCGCTCCGCCCTGCAAATGCCCGTGCGTCTGCCTCAGCTTTACGGGCCCGCCGCGCTCTACCACCACATCAGCACCGCGCATCCCATGCCCGTGCACAGGATCCAGTACGGCAAGGTGCTCCAGCTGCAAGTGCCACTCTCGGAGCCACGGCTCTTGCTGTTCGCGGAGGAGGACCGCCACACGTTTTTCTTGGTCGGCGTGTGCTCGACATCAGCGCGCCTATCACCATGTCAGTCGTCTGCATCAGAGTGGGGCCGTCCCCACTGCTGCACTACGTGGCCAAGTTGTGGGCGAACGGCCCGCCGGGGGAGCCCAAAGGCACGACCGACGCCGTCAAGGTGGAAATGGAGGTGATATGCAGCAAGGATCCCGGCGACGTCGACGTGCAGGAGCTGATCTTCTTGACAGTTCCGCCCAAGCTGCTGGCCGGGGCTAAGCTTGTGTCCCTCCACATTCAGATTGACAAGCTCACGTCCTAAATGTTTCGACAGTGCCTTCTGTTTATCTTAGTAATATGCTAATATAGGGATTATATTGGTCTACTTTAGCTTAAGAAATGGTGGGTTTTGGTGGCGATGCAGCAATTACTTCGACATCAGATCAGTAATTTCCAACGATCGAGCGAATATTTTGTGTCTGTTGGATATAAAGTTCCTTTGGGTAAGAAGTACTACTTGTCATCAAAATGGATAAAAGGAGATGTATGTAGATGTATTTTAGTTCTAGATACGTCCCTTTTTAACCATTTTGATGACAATCACTCCCTCCGTTCCACAATACATGCCTTCCATTTGTCAAAATATAGATGTATCTAGACATATTTTAGTATATAGGTACATCCATGATAGAGCCAATCGGATGGTTGAGAACACTACAATTTATAGCTACAGATGCGTGTGTGACTCCCAGATGCAGAGGTCGGGGGTCATCATCCTCCTTTTCGAGAAAAAACAGACGCGTGTGGGAGAGGACGAGTGCGTGCGTGCACCTCTTCTCTTCATGTATAATGTACTACTAAACTCAGAGTACAAGTTTTTGTGGGTGGCACGATGGTGCGTGCGAGAAGTCCCGACAGATAGGTTTAATGCGTCTGAAAAAAGGACTAGCCTAGAGCTCGCCACGCGGCTATTCTTGTCGAACGCCCCATTAGCCGTAAGATATGTATACGACGGTGCCAGTTATTGCACGTACGCAGGAGTACTCCCTCGTTTCTGGTTTATGGTGAGTGGTGGAATATTTTTTGTAGTTTGCAAAAGCACCTAATTAATGCTCTTGTTTTTCTCAAAAAATTATGTTTATCAATGCATTAATTGCAATGCATGCATGCATAAAGTACATGCATTGGTCAATTTTCTCTTAATACTTGCATGCAATAATTTAATGCACCTTGGAATCTGAACATGTGTTGGGGAACAACCAAATTGAGCCTTATAAAATGGAAAAACTAAAATTTTGAGATAAGCCCTATAAAACCGGAAAGGAGGGAGTAGAAAAAGAAGTACTCCATCCGAGAATAGTGCCGCACTTCGAAACTAGAACCGTCAATAAATTTTGAGCTTGCGTCTTGTCACATTCCAAATTACTCCATGCTATATTGAATTGCAAACCTGTTCACACCGATCACAACCTAACCAGTTTCCCACTTAGGAGCATATTAGTACCACGCTATATTGAATTCCAAACCTGTTCACACCGATCACAACCTAAACAGTTTCCCACTCAGGAGCGTATTAGTACTCGGTTATAAATACTAGTATGCCAAGATGGCTGCACATTCCTCCTCAACTCCTCATCCAAAAAACAAACAAGTCATTCAGCATCCTTCCTTGCGTACGCCATGGCCAGCATGAGTTACGGGTCGAGAGATTGCCACCGTGGAGAGGCGAGCATGGAAGCGGAAGCACGAGAGATGTCCCGCCTCGCTGCGAGAGCAGCCGACATGTCCGCCGTCGCGGAAATGGCAACCTGAGAGGTCCCGGCCACCGTGGCAAAGCACGGAGGTCCCGCCAGCCGTCGATGCAGCAGATCGGGTCCGGCGCGCCATGAAGCAGCAGAGATGTCCCGCCGCGCCACGAATGCAGCAGAGATGTCCCGCCCGCGCCCGCGTGGCTCGGCAAAATTTCGCGGCGGCGGCGGCATTCTGGCGCATGCATGCGATCGTCCATAGCCAGATGGATCAGATCTCCGGCTTGGTGAGGTTGCAGGACGACGTGAAAGCCTCGTTTGAACAGGCTACCGGCGTCATCCGGCAACTAAGGGAGGGAAATGAGAGGCTCCGGGCCGAGCGCGACCTGCTGAGGGAGAAGATCTTCCGAAGTGCAGACCGATGGAGGAGACCAAAGGCCTTGTTGAAGAGGACCGGCGTCATCGTCAAGAAACTTATGGACGAGAATGACATGCTCCTCAACGAGCGCCAAAGGCTGGTGGAGGAATCCGTGGATGTTCTCAAGCAGGGTCTTGAGGACACGAAAGAGCTCATCGCCGCTCGCCACGGAGACTAGTTACCGCGGCCTGCAGCAACGCATCAAGAAAGTAGAGATCAGCGAGCGGATCCTTGTCTTCCTTCTTCTTTGCCCTTGTGTATTTGGGCGTAGCCGCATGTGGCTTTTTAATTATCTTTATAATTATGTAAGACAATTAATCGTCATTATCTTTCCGTGGAAGATCAATGTTGCGAGGCTGGAATGAAGACAACTCTTCTTTGTGGCGACCACGGGCGTTCTTTGTTCTTCTAGTTGCTGCTGGGCTTCCTTCAGTTTCCTGGTATCTTTTGATGTAATAATCGGTTTAGGATGTGGATTGTGTCGGCGGTTGTGAAATGTTGGGTTCTAGCGCGGATGTTTGGCCTTTGTTGGCCTCTTGGGATGTTGCAATTTCAATCTGGTAGAGTAGCTTTTAGTCCTTCGTGTTAGGCAGGAGTTGTCCTGAACTTCTTGTGAATTGTGGTGGTTTTCAGTAATGAAAATCGGAAGGGGCAAGCCCTTCTTTGATAAAAAAATCGTCCTTATATATTCATCAGTCTTGCTATAAGTCGCAGTAGATGCTATATAGGTTTGTCGGATCTTACATCAAGATCCGTGCTTTCAGATTTTCTTTTTTCTCTCTTAAATCTCAGTCGAGTGAGACATAGCCACGCCATTAATGGATACCTTGGGAGAGAGGTGGACGGCAGATGGAGGTCAAAGGGCTCTCCTCCCGATAAGCACGCGCAGGGGTTTGATCACGCGCCTCTCGTACTCAAATAGCTACCCTGCACGGCGCCTCCTAGCTAATAAAAAATGGGGACGCGTGGCGGCACGTAAATGATACTAGCAAGTAGAACGCCAACGGTTTCAATAATACTTGTGTTTCCGATTGTAACGTGATAGCACTTGCTCCAAAATGACTTTGTTGATTGTTAATGTGTGCGCCTTCGCAAATCAGACTGCAAATTTACCACAACATATTGGTGCCATGTCATGGAACCAAGCCAAGTTTCATTATTTTCATGCGTGTTATGGATTTACAGGAATTAAAAAACTAAGTTTCTCAATGTTTCCAACCCAGCCACGACGCCCAGAATTTTTAATTTCATTCCCATTTCTTGCATGGAACCTAGAAATTTACCCGAGGACACACATGTGATTTTCCAACCAACTTTGGTGCCTTTGGAACATGTGCTTGTATTTCAAATTTGAATTATGCACACAAAGGTGACACGTTCCCTCCTAGAACCACGAGCCTTCTTGAGAGAAGTTCCGATTTGCAAGAAGCTTATACCAAAATTTGTTCCTATTCGGCCAAATGTTTTTAACCACGACATGGTACTACCATTACATGACACCATGTCAAGTTTCATGATTTAAAACCAAGTTTCTCAATGTTCTCGACCGAGCCACGATGCCCAGATGTTTGAATCTTATTCTCATTTTTTGCATGGGAGTAGAAATTCACCCGAGGACACAAATGTGATTTTTCAACCAACTTTGGTGCACGGGAGCACGTGCTTGTAGTTCAAATTTGAATTATGCACATTAAATGACCAAAAACTCTATTAATGTGTAAATAAGGCCAAACGAAGCCGAAATAATTCCAAAATTTAACAGGGCACTCATGTAGTTCTATGTTGCCTTTGTAAATAAACTCAAGGGGGACAACGTTTATCGTTTCGCACTCAAAGGTGACACGTTCCCTCTCAGAACCACGAACCTTCTTGAGAGAAGCTTAGGTTTGCAAGAAGCTTATACCAAAATTTGTTCCTATTCGGCCATTTTTTTACCACAACATGGTAGTACCATGACATGACATCCATGCCAAGTTTCATGATTTTCAGACGTGTTTTGGATTTACAAGAATTTTAAAACCAAGTTTCTCAATGTTCTCGGCCGAGCCATGATGCCCAGATGTTTTAATTTTATTCTCATTTCTTGCATGGGACCTAGAAATTCACCCGAGGACACAAATGTGATTTTTCAACCAACTTTGGTGCACGAGAGCATGTGCTTGTAGTTAAAATTTGACTTATGCACATTAAATGACCAGAAACTCAATTAATGTATAAAAAACTACAAACGTACCCGGAATAATTCCAAAATATAACATGGCACTAATGTAGTTCTACGTTGCCTTTGTTAAGAAACTCAAGGGCGGGGGGCAGCGTATATCGTTTCACGCTCAAAGGTGGCACATTCCCTCTTAGAACCACGAGCTTCCAAATCGGCCCAATTTTTTACCACAACATGTTAGTGCCATGACATGACACCATGCCAAGTTTCATGATTTCGGCCGAGTTTTGGATTTACATGAATTTAAAATCTAAGTTTCTCGATGTTCTCGGCAGAGTCATGACACCCAGATGTTTGAATTTCATTCTCATTTCTTCCATGGGACCTAGAAATTCAACCAAGGACACACATGTGATTTTTTCAACCCACTTTGGTGCACCGGAGCATGTGCATGCAATTCATATTTAGATTATGCACATTAAAAGTCCAGAAACTCAATTAGTGTATAAAAAGGCCAAATGAACCTGAAATAATTCCAAAATTTAACAGGGCACTTATATAGTTCTATGTTGCCTCTATAAATAAAATCAGGGGGGAGGCAGCGTATATCGTTTTGCACACAAAGGTGACACGTTCCCTCTCGGAACCACGAGGCTTGTTGAGAGAATCTCCGGTTTTCTAAGAGGCTTATACCAAAACTTGTCCCAATTCAGCCAAAAATTATACGTATGAAAACAGGGTTTAGATTATCCCGAACATCTCGCTACCTAGACCAATAATGTACTATGATTTGAATTCAACATAAAATGGATACAGATATTTGAATTGGAGGCGTATGGTACATGTAGTTCATAGTGAAATATGATTACTGCTATATGCATGTCTTTTTGTTATCAAGATAATATTTAAATTATTGTATAACTTGACAACAATCGTATTCAAATAAGGAAAATTGATTCAAATTTAGTCCATATGGTAGACGACAATATATATGTTCACATGGTGGAGTAAAATGTTCATATATGATGGAAGATCAAAATGTACGACTACATCAATTATAAACCGCAAGGTCACCAAATGATATATTCGAATTCAACATAACGTGATTCAAAAATTGAAATTCGAGATCATGGAATCTGTAATCATATAAAAAGGGACATTACTCTTTCTTTGGTGGGAATTGATTTGTTTTTTGTTGTTGTTGA
Source organism: Aegilops bicornis (assembly GCA_021605145.1). Lineage (NCBI taxonomy): Eukaryota > Viridiplantae > Streptophyta > Magnoliopsida > Poales > Poaceae > Aegilops > Aegilops bicornis. The sequence goes on along the minus strand of CM038670.1, from coordinate 258,861,055 downwards.
GGGAAGTGCGAATAGTTTTGGTACTTTTCAGGGTAATCTTGTTCTCTCGATTTTTTTACATTTTCGTCGTAGTTTTTCAATGGCATCTATAGCAATATAGTTAAAGGTGACATGACTCTCTTGTGTCTTGTATGATTTTTTTTACACGTTAAGTTTGTTCTGCCGAACAAGGAATCCGCACCTTGTTATCCCGAAATTTTCAAGCTCGAGTATCTTTTGTCTCACCTGCTTTGAAACTCCCGCTTCTTCAACCCGCGCCGCTCCTTGTTATCCCGAAATTTGGACGCGCGCGAGAACTCCCTCCTCACCCGAAATCGCTCCTGCAGCCCAGATACGCAAAATCCCCCTTCTACCCCTCAGCTGGAAATGAAGCTCCACGTCACGGTGTCAAAACCGGTGGGGGTACGCTGGTAACTTACCCTACATTTCGGACAAGCGCGTCCCTAAGCTTGGCTCCCCCCTCCCCCTTCGCCCCCCCCATTCATACACCGAGGCCGCCAAAACCCACGAAACCCCACGCTCCTCCGTCGACCTCCCGACCGCCGCCCAGCCGGAGACTCTTCCCCAACTACGTCGTCCACCGCAACAGCTCGCCGTCCCTCATCCACCGCACCGGATGAGGATCCGTTGTCGACCTCGTTGTCCCGGCGTATCAGCCGCCCCGTCCTCCACCTCCAAGGAGCTGCCCCGATGTTCGCCTCGTCTATCGCGCCACCTCAATCCCCACAGCGCCGTCTTGACCTGCCCCACCGGAACCGCAGCACCCTCACCAATTCCTCGGATGAAGTCGAGGCCAACTCGGCGCCACCAAGGAGGTTCTGCACTCACCGCTGCATTTTATCTTTTATTCGATCTCACGGGGATGCCGGTGCTCGATGCCGAGCAGACATGGCGTCTCCATCGACGGCTCCGTCGCCGGTCACATCATCCACGACGTCTCACCCCCATGTCGTTGCTTCCTCAGCAGCAACTTCCACAATGGCACTAGCTGCAGCTACTTCGGCTCTCGCTCGCGCTGCGGCTCTGTTCTTGCTGTCGGTCGTGCTGCTACACTGCTCCTGCTTTTGTTCGTGCTGTTGCTCTGCTCTTGCTCTCGCTTGCGCTGCTGCTACTGCTACACGACCTCCGGCAGCTACAGGAGTTGCTGCTTTAGCACTCGCTCGCGGTGCTACTGCATGACTTGCTCTTTGCTAGTGCGTTCCACCTTTCGGCGTCTGCTGATTTAGATCATCGCTTCTCCGCTACTAGTGCTCGAACGCCTAAACATCTATTGCAATGCTCACATGTTACTAGTTCAATCAGTTTGACGGTAAAATTCAGTTTCATTTGTGAAGTTCATTTTCTTCACTTAAGTTCAGAGTGAAAAGTACTTACATCTGTCGTCGGAGCGGTCGTGGGCGCGGTGATGCATTTTACATCTAGCACTTTTTGGTGATGTATTTTAGATCATCTATTGCGAGATGATATTAGGGTCCCACTTCAGATTAAAGTTATGCATCTTGTCATGCTTCACCTCGTAAATGTACACCTTAGCGGAGCTGCTCCAACGACGGAACCGTCCCATCACAATGTGAGCGATACCCTCGGCGCCATTTCTAGAGGCCTCAGATCTTCTTCCCGCCTCAAGCAGTACACCAAAGCATCATCACCATCCTCCACGTCCAACCCAATGATGCTGAGGTCCACAAGGCTATGCCAAAAAGGTTGTACACTCATCGCATCACTTTGTTTCTCCATCCCTCTGTTCTTCCAATTCATGTGAGCCAAACATCCAGGTTGACTGAAATCCTATGTTTCCAAATGCTCTGTTTTGCACATGCATTCCTATCCTATTCCTGTGTTTTTCCTGTCCCTGCGTTTATAGAATCCTCCAATTCTAAGGAGTCCTTACAAATTTACTTCATTTTCAGATTGGCGTCAAAGAAAACTCTGTGTGTTATGTCCTGCTCCTGCCGTGCCATCATCGACCCCACCTGAGGTGCACCATCGACAGAAGCGTTCACTACAGCAGAGATCCCCCTGCAGACTTTCTTTCGCCGCCTCAGATCATCTTCCCCGTTGTCGGCAGCCACGCCAACTGCATTACCATCATCGACTGAGCAGATGAACCTGAGGACTAGACAGTTCTGGAAGAGAGGTCGCAGTCTTTCGTGTTTGCTTACGTTATACATCAGTTATTATTACCTGCTACTTTATCGTTCAATCTTGAGTTTTGAATTGCCCATGGGCTCATATCGAGCCAAAGAACGAATAGTATCATCTACTATCCGGTTCATCTGGGGTCTTCTATGTCGTTCATGTTGGGTGGGCAACAAACAATAGATGATCCATTGTCTATCTTTTTAAACTGAAGCTATAATCTACCTGCTATCATTAGTTTTGGATCCATCCACTCGTTTGCTACCATCAGTCTTGATTTTTGCATGCACCCCTTAGGCCTTACAAAATCTAATTTTTTTTATTATGCATGTCAGATATTGTACACAATCGTACTGAACATGTAGAGAAAAAGAGAAGACCGTTGTGTGCGAATATAATGTCATGCAGACGCTGCTCCATGGTCGGCAAAGTGCCCCCCCTCTCCTGCATTTCCAGATTTTATTCCAGAGGAAGATAACTGTTCATATGGAGATTCAGAAGGAGCCGACCATGCCTGTTTACCACCTGAGGTGTTTGCTCTAACTTTGGCATCTTGATACTGGTCATATCATGCATATGGCGCCTTGCATTGCTTACATTATACATCTTATATGTCATCAGCTTAGTTTAGATTTGCTTTGTGTGAATGTCACCTGTTTGGTTTCTATATCATAGTCCCACCATTCCTAAATATTTGTCTTTTTAGAGATTTCAATAGGTGACTACATACGGAACAAAATGAGTGAATCTACACTCTAAAATATGTCTATATACATCCGTATGTGGTAGTCCATTTGAAATCTCTAAAAGACAAATATTTAGGAACGGAGGGAGTATATGGGAATTATGCAATGCCATCTTCTTTAGCCAGGCATCATATACGTGAATCATGCAATGCCATCCTGTTTAGCCAGTCATCGTATATGTGAATTGTATCGTGCCATATTTTTTTCCATAATGTATTCCATTTGTCAACAATGTTTGTACATTCATCTACTCTTCCTGTGCATCAGCCATTTGAGTCGGTCATGGGAAAATCTGGAGTGAAAACAAGGTCTTACGAGCGATCGGTGCTACACCGTCGATGCAGATTTCTTGCTTTGATTCTGAGATAGCTCCTCAGAGGAGGATTGAGAGAGATGACGGTCGTATCCCCGAGGTGCATGCTCTAACTTGGCTGGGTTATATTGCTCATATCATGCATATGGTGTCTTGCATTGCCATGCCATCTGCTTAGATTAGACATGCTTTGTGTGAATGCCTCATGTTTGCTTTCTATATCAGATATGTGAATTACGCAATGCCATGTTTTTCAGCCAGTTATCATATATGTGAATTATGCACCGCAATGGAGCCAGGCATCATATATGTGAATTATCTCATGCCATCTTTTTTTTCATTAGGTATTCCATTTGTCGACAATCTGTGTATATTGAACTACTCTTCATGTGTATCAGCCATTTGAGCCGGTTATGGAAAATCTGGAGTGAAAACAAGGTCTTGAAAGGTGCAATGGTACTGTTGAAGCATATATCTCGATGGTTCTGAGGAGCTCCTCAGAGGAGGATTCGAGATGTATGACCAGTCCTATATCCCACCTGAGGTGTATGCTCTAAGTTGCAATGTTTATATTTCTCATATGATGCATATAGTGTCTTGCATTGCTTAGATTAGACATCATATGCACAATATTGAATTCTATCTGCTTAGTTTAGAGATCATACATGCGAGTGCCAGCTGCTTAGTATATGAATCAATTATGTCAATTATATCATGCCATCATGTATACTTAGACAACATGTATGTGAATTATTTCATCCCAACCTATTTTAGAAAGACATCATATAGTTTTGTCATGTTATCATGTTTAGGTACTCATCATATGTTAAATTATGCCATTATATCCTGTTAAGTTATCCATCATATATCTGAAACTGTGTCATGCTATCATGTTTAGTTAGGCCTCATATATGTGAAATAGTGTCATCTTTGTCTGTTTGGCTAGACAACATATATGTGAATTACCACATCATCTATCATACAATGTCTCAGACGTTCAATTTCTTTTCTTGTTTATCAACCATTTGAATTGGAGGGGGTGATGGCAGTATCTAAGGGAGCAAAAACCCGTTCTTCACAAAAGACAGTGCTAGCCGTCGATGCAGATAGAACCATGGTTGTACTGGCCCACAAACTAGCCCCACACCACATAATCGAGACTCTTCCAGATTGCACACTTACACCGTTGGGCAGAGAACCAGCTAGAACCCATCTAACCGCAACCCCAGCAGATAGTAACCCACTTATAGTTGACAAAGCACCATGTCCACCACAGAGTACCCCCACACGAGTAGTTTGTAACGCTACTGCAGTGCCCAAAGCACGAAGACCACCACAGCTAACGCAAACTCCACGTTTAAAAGCGGAAGAAGAGCAAGCTGTTCTCGTGTCGATTCGTAGCTATGGCCCATACTCCTTTGTTGTTGCATCACTGTATTTACTCATACCAACTACTTTCGAATTTGAAGGATCCAATTGAAACTCCAATGGTGCAAATGTATGTTTTAAACCTATTTCTTTAACTGGATTGCTGTTCTAACTTCTTGCTCTATGTTGATTTCAGTTTAAGTTGTATAAAAAGTTATGTTCTCATGTGATGCACATTACAAGTGCTGCCAATGTTGTGTAGTTTCTCACACTTATATTACATCTATCTTCTTTGTGTCTTAAAAATATATGAGTTGAACTGTGTCTTTATCTTGATTATGAAACATAAACTAGAATGATATGGACAACACGGTGACCATAGTACATAGATATATGTTTGTTTCATGTCGTTATCCTGTCCACCTTACTCTTGAACGGTTTACCAAAATGAGTTTGGTATACTACAAGCTAAACCTGTGATGTGTCTCGCTTGTTTCTCTTGTAGTATGCAAAGCAGAATATTGGAGAAGAGCACCCCACTATACAATGGTAGAGAAAGTAATGCGAGATAAGGTTCAAGATAGTGAGACAACCTGTTGGTCTCCAAGAAAGGTGATAAAACGATCTTGTAGGCGGTGAGAAAACCCCGAGTCCTGCGTTGATGTAGTGTTCGAGTTATTCTTGGCGATCACCGGCACAAGCTCTTCGAACTTCATTTGCTGAATCACTTGACTTCTTAAGTCTCAGCTAGAAGCTGAAAGGCATCGATCGGTTTGTCTTTGCGGAAAGAAGCCAAGGACTAAGGAAGTCCTGCAGAATTTAGATCGTACTTTCTTGTGCAATAGCAAGCTGGAGGATTTAAGCGCCAAACAAGAGAAAGTTAATAAGCTTGCTAAGCATCTTGCCAGCATTATGGGTACCTGTGATATTGTTTCTTGAACTCTTCAAGTGGTTTCGATTCTGGACTTGTTTTCTTGCGGCGTTTATATCTTTGTTGTGTTCCCTATATTTGCACTGGTGGTGACCTTTGATGCCCAGTGGATGTAATATGTGTAATAGCCGTGAGAGCCTAGCATAAGTTGTTTGCTTATTTATTTCCTTGTTGTCTTGTTTATTTGTTTGCTTGTAGTCAGTGCAGTTCTTTTTCCGCGGTTTGCTAGTGGCTGCAATAACCTATTTTTTAAAACTAGGCCGCAATAACCATGGGCTAATATTTACTGTAGTGACACTGGGCCTCCTACGGGCCGTAGAAACAGTGGGCCTTCTACCGGCCGTAGAAACAATAGGCCTTCTACGGGCCGTAGAAACATTGGGCCTTCTACGGGCCGTAGAAACAATGGGCCTTCTATGGGCTGTATCATCAATGGGCCTTATACGGGTCGTATGATCGATTTGCCAAACATGGGCCAATAACAGGCCGCATTATGGCCGAAAACGGGCTAGAGTTGGAATCGTCCGTTCATGGGCCGACCATAACGGGCCATCGTTAATAGGCTGTATTTGATGACGCTATGAAAACGGCCCAGTGTATTAACGGACCACAAACTGGCCGACTGTAACCACGGGCTGAATTTGGCCCACACGCAGAAAATGACAGTAACGGGGTCGTAAGTAAACAATGCTCGAAATGAGCCCAAGAATAAATGGGCTCTGAGAAGGCCGAAGGTTAACATGGGCTAGAAATGGCCCAACTGAATAACGAGCCCTTAATGGGTATAAAGCGATACACTGTTCATTACGGGCCAGTTTCACCACGGGCCGTTAATGGGTCTAAAGTGATACACTGTTCATTGCGGGCCAGTTTCACCACGGGCCGTTAATAGGCCAAGAGTTACATAGGGCCTCATATGGGCTGAAAGACGTCATAGGCCATACATGGGCCGGCGAAAACGAGCTGGAATCATATTGGATGGCCAGATGACGCCATCGGGCCTAATTCGGATAGGGCGAACGGGCCTTGGGTTAGCGGGCTATAAATGGGCTATATGCAAGCAGGCCGTTAACGGGCTTTCCATGGCCGCCCGTCACCTTTGACCAAGTCAAACGGGCGGCCTTTTCTGAGAATGGGCCTCTGTTGGGTCGTGCCGCGTGTCGACGTATCATAGGCGCCTATACATCCAATGAGTGGATGACATCTGTCCCAACAATGAGCCGACATCGTGTTTCCTCCGTACCAATGATGATTTTACACGTGGAAAATCCCCATTGGTCGGGGCTGTTAACGGGTTATCGGATCCAAAACCCGACCCGATAGCTTAACGGTGTTCCGTTACGGTGGATGCCACGTGTCGGTCACCCTTGACGAAAAGCACTTACGTGACGTGCGATTTATCGTCATGGAAGTGGACACTTCCGTGATGATAATTTTGGTAATGTCATGCAACACTTCTACGACAAAGACAGGTATGACTATCTTGATTCTGTCATAAATTTGTCATGGATGTACAAGCATGACAAAAAACGCGACCTACTGTGACAAACACGTATCATCACGGAAGTGTATTTTTTTTTGTAGTGTAAGTATTGCGTGAGTGTTAGCAATTGTGAAAGACTAAATGATAGTTGAGTATGTGGACTTACTAAAAAACTCTTATATTGACTCTTTCCGATGTTATGATAAATTGCAATTGCTTCAATGATTGAGATTATAGTTTGTTAGTTCTCAATGAAGTTTCTGATTCATACTTGACATTGTGAATAGATTGTTACTTTAGCATAAGAAATCATATGAATATATATATATATATATATGTGAGTGTGTGAGTGTGTGTGTGTGTGTGTGTGTTGCTATTCTGAGAATGATCATGATGCCCTCATGTCCGTATTTTATTTTATCGACACCTCTATCTCTAAACATGTGGACATAGTTTTCGATATCGGCTTCCGCTTGAGGACAAACGAGGTCTAAGCTTGGGGGAGTTGATACGTCCATTTTGCATCATGCTTTTATATCGATATTTATTGCATTATGGGATGTTATTACACATTATGTCACAATACTTATGCCTTTTCTCTCTTATTTTACAAGGTTTACATGAAGAGGGAGAATGCCAGCAGCTGGAATTCTGGGCTGCAAAAGGAGCAAATATTAGAGACCTATTCTGCACAACTCCAAAAGTCCTAAAACTCCACGAAAGTCAGTTTTGGAATATATTACAAATATTGGGCGAAGAAAGCACCAAAGGGGGGCCACCCACTGTCCATGAGGGTGGAGGGCGCGCCCCCTGCCCCGGGGGCCACCTGGAAGCCCCCCGATGCCCGTCTTCTGTTATAAGGTGTCTTTTGCCCTGGAAAAAATCAGAAGGAAGCTTTTGGGACGAAGTGCCGCCGTTTCGAGGCGGAACCTTGGCGGAAACAATCTAGGGCTCCGGTGGAGCTGTTCTGCCGGGGAAACATCCCTCCGGGAGGGGGAAATGTCATCACCATAATTGCTCTCATCGGGAGGGGGTTAATCTCCATCAACATCTTCACCAGCACCATCTCCTCTCAAACCCTAGTTCATCTCTTGTATCCGATCTTTGTCTCAAAACCTCATATTGGTACCTGTGGGTTGCTAGTAGTGTTTATTACTCCTTGTAGTTGATGCTAGTTGGTTTATTCAGTGGAAGATTATAAGTTCAGATCCTTTATGCATATTAATACCCCTCTGATTATGAACATGAATATGATTTGTGAGTAGTTACGTTTGTTCCTGAGGACATGGGAGAAGTCTTGTTATAAGTAGTCATGTGAATTTGGTATTCGTTCGATATTTTGATGAGATGTATGTTGCCTTTCCTCTAGTGGTGTTATGTGAACGTCGACTACATGACACTTAACCATTGTTTGGGCATAGGGGAAGGCATTGGGAAGTAATAGTAGATGATGGGTTGCTAGAGTGACAGACGCTTAAACCCTAGTTTATGCGTTGCTTCGTAAGGGGCTGATTTGGATCCATATGTTTCATGTTATGGTTAGGTTTACCTTAATTCTTCTTTCATAGTTGCGGACGCTTGCGAGGGGGGTTAATCATAAGTGGGATGCTTGTCCAAGGAAGGGAATTACCCGAGCACCGGTCCACCCACATATCAAATTATCAAAGTAATGAACGTGAATCATATGAGCATGATGGAAACTAGCTTGACGATAATTCCCATGTGTCATCGGGAGCGCTTTCCTTTATATAAGAGTTTGTCCAGGCTTGTCCTTTGCTACAAAAAGGATTGGGCCACCTTGCTGCACCTTGTTTACTTTTGTTACTTGTTACCCGTTACAAATTACCTTATCATAAAACTATCTGTTACCGATAATTTCAGTGCTTGTAGAGAATACCTTACTGAAAACTACTTGTCATTTCCTTCCGCTCCTTGTTGGGTTCGACACTCTTACTTATCGAAAGGACCACGATAGATCCCCTATACTTGTGGGTCATCAAGCGCCCAAAAATCCTGATGGAGAGCAGGCCACTCTCCATTAATTTGAAATGGAGAATGTGCCCCTCCGAAAAGCTGTGGGCACGGGCAAAGGTCTTCCAGCCGTGAAGAAGGTACATGACATGAGGGGCAGGGAAGTCGACGTCAACCCTCGTGCTCCCATCCCCACAACCCCTCATGTGCAGCCTTAGGGCGCGCAGCTGCTCGAGCTCCATCTCCCACGCAAAGAAGGATGGAAGACGAAGGCGACTATGCAGGGGCTTATACAGCCTAATGATGAACTCTCGAGGTTGGTCCCCGACATGGCCTTCCATCGGGGGTGGAGCCGCCAGTGGAGGCACTATAGGGGCGCCGCCCCGTCCTCTTCCTCCTCGGACACCATGGAGACCACGACGACGCCCCCTTCCTCCTCTCCTCGCAGATGATTCCGCTGCCTCAGGGTCGGGGGAGGAGGGGCGCTCTGTTGAGAAGAAGCCCTCGTCGCCGTCACTGGAACTCTGCGACGCCCTCGCCCTCGTACCATTGCCAGGTGAGAAAGATCACAAAGGAGAAGGAAAGGCGTGTGCTGAAGAACACTGCCCAGGGCCCTTTTTATAGGGAAACGGGGCAGAGGGTTGATCCCTCCTGTTGGAGACGGCCGCCCCTCTCCCCCAATAGGCCTCTCTGCACCCACTATGGCTCTGAGGGCCGAGGCCACCCCTCTGCCCCAACCGTCGACGCTCGGGTTTCAACTACAACACTCCTCCCCGTGCCCTCCGCATCCGCCACCTACCACGCCCAATGCATGCGGAGCACGTGGTGACGTGCGTGTGGGACGGGGGGCTAGCGGGATGGCAGATTTTTTGCCCCGTGATTGTGGGGCGAGGAGAATCCGCGGGCCACGTTCCAAGTTCTTCCACGACACCGCGCACCGCACGCGCGAAAATTGGAAGCCGCCCCAGAATCAAGACTACCACAGTAGCAACGGAAAACTTCAAAAGGGGAAACTCTTTCAGCAGTCCTGCCTGTGCACTTATTAGGCCCTACCCCACCAATGCTCTGCGGTAGCCTTGGCAAGGCAGGGCAGGGGCCAGCCGGTGCAGACCCCGGGTATGTTGCCCAACTGTGCACAGGCACAAGATCAAGATTGAAGCACCAGCTCAAGACAGAGATTGAAGAACCAAGAGACTTGAAGAACCAACATGCAGCTCGGAGAGATCGAGATCGAGCCAAAGGAACAGGATATCGGCAAGAGAAGGGCCTCCCTCCCCGGGCAGGCGAGCCCGGCAAGGGGCCAGGCTACCACCAGAAGCAAGTAACCAAGACTCCCCGGCAGCGCCTGCCAGGGCTTGCGGGGCCTGAACCACCCCGCCAATCGCGCAAGTACAACCCACGTTGTCAATTAGTGCGCTGTCAAGCCGCAAGGTGATTAAGTGGCAGCATTTGCCACGTGGCAGCCATCTCCTACAGAAGAAACCCACAGGTGACACCCGTCCAACGACGTGTCAAGAGAACAAGTGTGGAGCTGGCGAGATAAGCCCGGCAAGCCTTGCGGGCAGCTAGTGATGTGACACTGAGTGGTGCATTTAATGCACCCTGCTAGCCCACAGAATTAGGTGTGATAGCACTGTTTGCTATCAAATTAGTGGGTAATGACTGTTTTGCCACTGTGGTGACTCCTTAATCTATTAAAGGAGGCCCATGGCAATTGTAGGGGGGTTAGAGGTTTGGAAACTTGACAAAACCCAATCCACCATACGATTGTGGTCACCATAGCCCTGAGGCAGGCCTTGCGGGGCAAGTGTACCACGCACCACCACATTCTTCCACCATCAATCCACCGAAGCAGGATTAGGGTCTTACGCCTCGCGGCGGCCCGAACCTGGGTAAATTGCTTGTGTGCTCTCTATCGTGCTATCGCACGCTGGTGTGCTCTTTGTGCAACACGACGTCCCCCGCCGAACCAGCAAGGGGCCGCCCGGTCCCATAGGTGGCCGCGGATATCCCGCGACAATACGGCACTAGCTCTAGTTCATAATTATAATGTTGGCATTTATTCCATAAATAGTCATACGTGCTTATGGAAAGAACTTGCATGACATCTTTTGTCCTACCCTCCCGTGGCTGCGGGGTCCTATCTGAAACTAATGGATATTAAGGCCTCCTTTTAATAGAGAACTGGAACAAAGCATTAACACATAGTGCATGAACTCCTCAAACTACGGTCATCACCGGGAAGTGTCCCGACTAATGTCACTCCGGGGTTGCCGGATCATAACACATAGTAGGTGACTATAACTTGCAAGATTGGATCTAGGACGTGGATATAATGGTGATAACATAAATGGTTCAGATCTGAAATCATGGCACCCGGGCCCAAATTGACAAGCATTAAGCACGGCAAAGTCATAGCACATCAATCTCAGAACATAATGGATTCTAGGGCTCAAGCCCTAACAACACTAACTCGATTACATGATGAATATAATCCAACTCCTCATCGACCAGCGAGCCTACGAAGGAATTACTCACTCCCGATGGGGAGCATCATGGAATTGGCGATGAAGAAGGGTTGGTGATGACAAAGATCGAAGATCCCCCTCTCTAGAGCCCCAAACGAACTCCAGATCTGGCCTCCCGATGAAGAATAGGAGGTGGCGGCGGCTCCGTCTCGTGAAACGCGATAATTATTCCTCCCAATATGTGATTTTATAGCATCGGTTTCAGGGTCTATGGGGCCACCAGGTGGGGACAACCCACCTGGGCGCGCCTGGATGGGGCTGCGCCCTGGTGGGTTGTGCCCACCCAGGTGCCCCCCTCCGGTGGTTCATGGCTCCAGAAATTATCTTTATTCATATAAAAATACCTCACAAAGTTTCGTTCCAATATGAGAACTTTTATTTCTGCACAAAAACAACACCATGGTAGTTGTGCTGAAAACAGCGTCAGTCCGGGTTAGTTTCAATCAAATCATGCAAATTATAGTCCAAAACAAGAGGAAAATCATTAGGAAAAGTAGATACGACGGAGGCGTATCAGCATCTTTCTATTATTAGTGATAATGTCTTTCATGTATTTTGCATAAGGGGCCATCTTTAAAATATCAGTCAAGCGGGTGCGCAAAAAGACTGGCCTAAGCATTTCACCAAAGCGTTCAAATTCTTCATCATCTTTTTTCATAGTTGGTTTAGGTGGAGAGGGCATGGGTTTTTGAACCCATGGTTCTCTTTCTTTTCCATGTTTTCTAGCAACAAAGTCTCTTTTATCATATCTTTTATTCTCAAGTTGTGGGTTATCAAGATCAACATCAGGTTCTATCTCAACATCATTATCTGGTTGTTTATCATTGTCAGGTTGGATGTCTTCATGAATATCATCATTATATTTTTCATTATCACTAGATGAATGTTCATTGCCAGACTGAGTTTCAACATCTAAGATAGAGACATCATTATTATCTTCAGGAGGCTTTTCTATTCCAGGTTCACTAGAGGTGTGCAAAGTCCTATCTTTTTTCTTTTTCTTTTTCTTTTTAGAAGGACTAGGTGCATTAGCATTAATTTTTTAGAGTATTGTTTAATTATTTTTGGGTGTCCCTCAGGATAAAGCAGTTCCTGAGTCATTTTACCACCTCTAGTTGCTACTCTAACAGCAAAATCATTCATATTATTATTCATTTCATTAAGAAATTCTCTTTGAGATTTAGCAACTTGTTCTAACTGAGTTTGAACCATAGAAGCATGTTTTCCTACACCTCTTACATCATTAGTAATCCTAAATAGCAAGTCACTCAAGCGAGCAATCATATCAGAATTAAATTTCAATTGTTTCATAACATTTGCATTGATGTGATCTTGTTTGACGATGTGCCTATCAAATTCATATAGGCATTGACTAGGATGTTTATTGTAAGGGATATCACTTTCATCAAACTTTACAAAGAATTTACCTCTACCACCAGTGGCGGTGTGTCAAGTCCATCTATTTCTTCAATAAGTGGTAAATTCTTAACATCTCCAGCTGTAATACACTTTTCCTTCATACATTTCTTTGCCTCTTGCATATCTTCAGATCGAGAAATAATATATACCTCTTCTTGAGTGGGTTTAGGCGGTGGTTCAGAAGAGTCCAATTATCATAATTCTTCAATATATTATTCAATAATTCTTCAACTTGTTCAACAGTTCGTTCCCTGAAAACACAACCAACACAACTATCTAGGAAGTCCCTAGAAGCATCGGTTAGTCCATTATAGAAGATATCAAGTATTTCATTTTTCTTAAGAGGGTGATCATGCAAAGCATTAAGCAATTGGAGAGGCCTCCCCCGAGCTTGTGGGAGACTCTCTTCTTAAATTTGCACAAGTTAAATATTTCCTGTAAGGCAGCTTGTTTCTTATTAGCGGCAAAATATTTTTCAGAGAAGTAGTAAAGCATATCCTAGGGACTACGTACACAACCAGGAGCAAGAGTATTGTACCATATCTTAGCATCACCCTTTAATGAGAACAGAAATATCTTGAGAATATAGTAATAGTGAGTGTTCTCATCACGGGCAAATAGGGTGGCTATATCATTTAATTTAGTAAGATGTGCCACTACAGTAATTAAATCTGGGTCGGCAGAGAATTCATAATCCTTATCGGTAACAAAGATAGGTGAAGTAGCAAACTTAGGATCAAATTTCATTCTAGCATTCAAAGATTTTTCTTTCAGTTTGCATAGTAATTTCTTAAGATCATCTCTATCATTGCAAGCAAGAAAGTCTCTAGCTATCTCCTCGTCCATAACATAACATTTAGGTATCTTAGGCATTTCAAATCTAGGAGAGCTAGGTCTAATAGGTGTTTCAAGATTTCCAGTTTCAATAATTTCATCGGTTTCAACATTCTCAATATCTTTAGCTCTAGCAATTTGTTCATCAAGAAATTCACCTAGTGGCACATTATCATCAAGCAAGGTACTAGCATCATCATGAGTATCATTCATAGCGAAGCAGCTTCATCAAATACTTGCGACATATCATGATTAATAGCATGTGGTGGTGCTGCAAGTTTACTCAAAATAGAAGATGAATCAAGTGTAGAGCTATATGGTAGTTCCTAACCTCCCCTCGTCTTAGAGGGAAAAATCTTGGTTTTGGTATCCTTCAGATTCTTCATTGTGATAAATAGATAATAGTCCCAAGTGCCTCAACAAATATAGCTATGCTCCCCGGCAACTGTGCTAGAAAAAGGTTTTGATAACCCACAAGTATAGGGGATCGCAACAGCTTTCGAGGGTAGAGTATTCAACCCAAATTTATAGATTCAACACAAGGGGAGACAAAAAATATTTGCAAGTATTAGTAGTTGAGTTGTCAATTCAACCACACCTGGAGATTAAATATCTGCAGCATAGCGATCAGTAGCAAAGTAATATGATGGTTTTGATAGCAAAGGGCAATGTAGTAGTAACGTGTAATAGTGATAGCGATGGTTTTGTAGCAAGTGTAATGTTGATAGAAGCAATAGTAACTTAGCAAGAAGAATATGTGGAAAACTCGTAGGCATTGGATCAGTGAATTTGTTGGATGATCTTCATAATATAACAGTCATAATCTAGGGCGATACAAAACTAGCTCCAGTTCATAAATATAATGTAGGCATGTATTCCATAAATAGTCATGCGTGCTTACGGAGAAGAAATTGCATGACATCTTTTGTCCTACCCTCCCATGGCAGCGGGGTCCATAAGTAAACTAAGGGATATTAAAGCCTCCTTTTAATAGATAACCGGAGCAAAGCATTAACACATAGTGCACGAACTCCTCAAACTACGGTCATCACCGGGAAGTGTCCCGACTAATGTCACTCCGGGGTTGCCGGATCATAACACGTAGTAGGTGACTATAACTTGCAAGATTGGATCTAGGACGTGGATATAATGGTGATAACATAAACGGTTCAGATCTGAAATCATGGCACCCGAGCCCAAATTGACAAGCGTTAAGCACAGCAAAGTCATAGCAACATCAATCTCAGAACATAATGGATTCTAGGGCTCAAGCCCTAACAAAACTAACTCGATTACATGATGAATATAATCCAACTCCTCACCGACCAGCGAGCCTACGAAGGAATTACTCACTCCCGATGGGGAGCATCATGGAATTGGCGATGAAGAAGGGTTGGTGATGACAAAGATCGAAGATCCCCCTCTCTAGAGCCCCAAACGAACTCCAGATCTGGCCTCCCGATGAAGAATAGGAGGTGGCGGCGGCTCCGTCTCGTGAAACGCGATAATTATTCCTCCCAATATGTGATTTTATAGTGGCGGTTTCAGGGTCTATGGGGCCACCAGGTGGGGACAACCCACCTGGGCGCGCTTGGAGGGGGTGCGCCCTGGTGGGTTGTGCCCACCCAGGTGCCCCCCTCCGGTAGTTCATGGCTCCAGAAATTATCTTTATTCATATAAAAATATCTCACAAAGTTTCGTTCCAATTTGAGAACTTTTATTTCTGCACAAGAACAACACCATGGTAGTTGTGCTGAAAACAGCGTCAGTCCGGGTTAGTTTCAATCAAATCATGCAAATTATAGTCCAAAACAAGAGGAAAATCATTAGGAAAATTAGATACGACGGAGGCGTATCAACATCTTTCTATTATTAGTGATAATGTCTTTCATGTATTTTGCATAAGGGGCCATCTTTAAAATATCAGTCAAGCGCGTGTGCAAAAAGATTGGCCTAAGCATTTCACCAAAGCGTTCAAATTCTTCATCATCTTTTTTCATAGTTGGTTTAGGTGGAGAGGGCATGGGTTTTTGAACCCATGGTTCTCTTTCTTTTCCATGTTTTCTAGCAACAAAGTCTCTTTTATCATATCTTTTATTCTCAAGTTGTGGGTTATCAAGATCAACAGCAAGTTCAATCTCAACATCATTATCTGGTTATTTATCATTGTCAGGTTGGGTGTCTTCATGAATATCATCATTATATTTTTCATTATCACTAGATGAATGTTCATTGACAGATTGAGTTTCAACATCTAAGATAGAGACATCATTATTATCTTCAGGAGGTTTTTCTATTTCAGGTTCACTAGAGGTGTGCAAAGTCCTATCTTTTTTCTTTTTCTTTTTCTTTTTCTTTTTAGAAGGACTAGGTGCATTAGCATTAATTTTTTAGAGTATTGTTCAATTATTTTTGGGTGTCCCTCAGGATAAAGCAGTTCCTGAGTCATTTTACCCTCTCTAGTTGCTACTCTAACAGCAAAATCATTCATATTATTATTCATTTCATTAAGCAATTCTCTTTGAGATTTAGCAACTTGTTCTAACTGAGTTTGAACCATAGAAGCATGTTTTCCTACACCTCTTACATCATTAGTAATCCTAAATAACAAGTCACTCAAGCGAGCAATCATATCAGAATTAAATTTCAATTGTTTCATAACATTTGCATTGATGTGATCTTGTTTGATGATGTGCCTATCAAATTCATATAGGCATTGACTAGGATGTTTATTGTAAGGGATGTCACTTTCATCAAACTTTACAAAGAATTTACCTCTACCATCGGTGGCGGTGTGTCAAGTCCATCTATTTCTTCAATAAGTGGTAAATTCTTAACATCTTCAGCTGTAATATACTTTTCCTTCATACATTTCTTTGCCTCTTGCATATCTTCAGGACTGAGAAATAATATATACCTCTTCTTCGGAGTGGGTTTAGGCGGTGGTTCAGGAAGAGTCCAATCATCATAATTCTTCAATATATTATTCAATAATTCTTCAACTTGTTCAACAGTTCGTTCCCTCAAAACACAACCAACACAACTATCTAGGAAGTACGTAGAAGCATCGGTTAGTCCATTATAGAAGATATCAAGTATTTCATTTTTCTTAAGAGGGTGATCATGCAAAGCATTAAGCAATTAGAGAGGCCTCCCCGAGCTTGTGGGAGACTCTCTTCTTAAATTTGCACAAGTTAAATATTTCCTGTAAGCCAGCTTGTTTCTTATTAGCGGGAAAATATTTTTCAGAGAAGTAGTAAAGCATATCCTGGGGACTACGTACACAACCAGGAGCAAGAGTATTGTACCATATCTTAGCATCACCCTTTAATGAGAACAGAAATATCTTGAGAACATAGTAATAGTGAATGTTATCATCACGGGCAAATAGGGTGGCTATATCATTTAATTTAGTAAGATGTGCCACTACAGTAATTAAATCTGGGTCGGCAGAGAATTCATAATCCTTATAGGTAACAAAGATAGGTGAAGTAGCAAACTTAGGATCAAATTTCATTCTAGCATTCAAAGATTTTTCTTTCAGTTTGCATAGTAATTTCTTAAGACCATCTCTATCATTGCAAGCAAGAAAGTCTCTAGCTATCTCCTCGTCCATAACATAACATTTAGGTATCTTAGGCATTTCAAATCTAGGAGAGCTAGGTCTAATAGGTGTTTCAAGATTTCCAGTTTCAATAATTTCATCAGGTTTCAACATTCTCAATATCTTTAGCTCTAGCAATTTGTTCATCAAGAAATTCACCTAGTGGCACATTATCATCAAGCAAGGTACTAGCATCATCATGAGTATCATTCATAGCAGAAGCAGCTTCATCAAATACTTGCGACATATCATGATTAATAGCATGTGGTGGTGGTGCAAGTTTACTCAAAATAGAAGATGAATCAAGTGTAGAGCTATATGGTAGTTCCTAACCTCCCTCGCCTTAGAGGGAAAAATATTGGTTTTGGTATCCTTCAGATTCTTCATTGTGATAAATAGATAATAGTCCCAAGTGCCTCAACAAATATAGCTATGCTCCACGGCAACGGTGCCAGAAAAAGGTCTTGATAACCCACAAGTATAGGGGATCGCAACAGCTTTCGAGGGTAGAGTATTCAACCCAAATTTATAGATTCGACACAAGGGGAGACAAAAAATATTTGCAAGTATTAGTAGTTGAGTTGTCAATTCAACCACACCTGGAGATTAAATATCTGCAGCATAGCGATCAGTAGCAAAGTAATATGATGGTTTTGATAGCAGTGGCAATAGTAGTAGTAACGGTAATAGTGATAGCGATGGTTTTGTAGCAAGTGTAACAGTGATAGAAGCAATAGTAACTTAGCAAGAAGAATATGTGGAAAACTCGTAGGCATTGGATCAGTGAATTTCTTGGATGATCTTCATAATATAACAGTCATAATCTAGGGCGATACAAAACTAGCTCCAGTTCATAAATATAATGTAGGCATGTATTCCATAAATAGTCATACGTGCTTACGGAGAAGAAATTGCATGACATCTTTTGTCCTACCCTCCCATGGCAGCGGGGTCCATAAGTAAACTAAGGGATATTAAAGCCTCCTTTTAATAGATAACCGGAGCAAAGCATTAACACATAGTGAATACATGAACTCCTCAAACTACGGTCATCACCGGAAAGTATCCCAATTACTGTCACACTGGGGTTTACGGATCATAACACGTAATAGATGAATATTACTTGCAAGATTGGATCGAGAACATTGATATAGTGGTGAAAACATAAACGGGTCAGATCTGAAATCATGGCACTCGGGCCCCAATGACAAGCATTAAGCATAGCAAAGTCATAACAACATCAATCTGAGAACATAGTGGATACTAGGGATCAAGCCCTAACAAAACTAACTCAATTACATGATGAATCTCATCAAACTCCTCACCGACCAGCAAGCCTACGAAGGAATTACTCACTCCCGGTGGTGTAACTTCCCAAATTTTCAATTTGGAATGTTATACATAGAGCATCATTGCATATCATATTTTTCGTTGCATTTTTGCTCGATCCTAGAAATTCTACACAACTCAAGGACCCATGGATAGAGTTGGGGATTTTCGTTATTTTCATATTTGAGTTTTCTCAAATTTTGAAAATAGGATCATTTGATTTTAATTATTTTATCTTCAATTATTTCTACTATCAAAATATGAGAGAGGGAATAAAATGACTTTCCCAAAATAAAGAAATAATGAAGATTTAATAATAAAATCAAATAAGATTTTATTTTGGAGTTTTCACCTTTTTATTTGAATTTAGGAAAATGCGCATTTTTCAAAATTGCATTTAGGCCCCAAATAAAAGTTCATCTAGTCCGGCTTGATTTTAGAAGCCGGGGAAAATTTATTTCGGGATTTTTGGAGTCCGTTTAGTATTTCTTTTTATTTTATTTCTCTGCGCGTAATTATTTAAAAAAAAGAAAAAAAGAGTGAACCGCCTTTTGGCCGTGCCGCCGCCGCCGACTCGCCGCCGCCGCCGACTCGCCGTCGCCATCGCCGAGGTTCGCCGCCGCCTCGATCCGCGTGCCGCTGGTTTTTTTTAAAAACCGGGCGGTTTTTATTTCGATTTTTTACGGTTTTTTTTAGTTTCGTTTTTTTTATTTTTCGGTTTTTTTTGGTTTAGGCTTATTAGCGGACGTTCGTACGTTAGTTCGTTTAAACGACGCGTTCGTCAGATTAGTTAGTTAACGAACGTTCGTTCGTTAACCCGTTCGTCGTTTTTCTTTTTCTTGGATTTAATCCGCGATTTTTCTGATCGCGATTCTTGATCCGATTTTCGTTTTAGTATAACTTTTCGCTCGTTTATCGAAATCAGGCGATTCAAGCGCCTGGAGTTTCGTCTCGAAACCCTCTTTCCGAATAACTAACTTAAATAAGTTTTTGCATCTGTAAAATTTGACTTAGATCCAGATTAGTAAAACGAAGTTGTTTTCTTCCGCCGTTTGACTTTCGTTGCTTCGTTTGATTTGATTCTTTTTGCAAACCGGAGTTCTTAAGTTGAACTATCTGGTTAGATCTATTTGAGTTTTACCTGTGCATTAGATGAGTACTTATTGTATGATTGTTTGTTTGTTCACGATAGAATACCGGAGTGCGCCGCTGTTACTTCGAGTCTCTAGGTTTCACGAATCATCAGCAAGGCAAGTAACACTTTGATCATACCTCTTCTCATACCCAGTTTTTATGCATTAGATCTATCCTCAAACACTTGCATGATTAGGATCTAATTAAATTGTGGGTTTTGGGAAGTAGATTGAGGTAGTACCTATTACCTGTTTTATTATCAAACCCTTGGGAGTTACTTCTACGTTTGCTTGTCATGCCATGCTATGCTAGTAGACGTGGATTGGGTGAGTGTATCCATGACAGATGTGAGATTGTTATTAAATGGTTTATTTAAGGTGGCAACTTAAACACACATCTGGGTGGATGAGGCACCTGATTTCTATCAGGACTTGCCTGTATTTCTTCGGACCGCCACCCAGGCTCAAAGGGATCATGAGATTATTCAAACTAGAAACTTCCGTGTGCAGCCACAAGCCATTATGGGCTCTGGCATAGTTGATTAAGTTGTGCGAACTCTTACGGGTAGACTAGCAGATGTAGGGGAAAGTAGGTGTACCGGTCTACCCACATGTAAGGTGCTAGTGCTTCTGAAAGACTATGTCTCGGTCATCCATTTCTCAAACATCATGTAGTGCGAGAAATCCAATGGAGGCGATCGAGTCTTGTGGGGAAAAGTGCGCAAACCTCTCCAGAGTGTATAAACTAATCATGGTTAGCCGTGTCCCCGGTTATGGACATCTTGAGTATGTAGTACTTGGATATCATGTGAATCTCATCATGTTACTTCTAATTAATATTGTTGGGTTTTTAATGAGTACTTTCAATTGGGATTGAGGATGATGTCAACCATTCTCAATGTTTAACAACCACCATGATAGTTAAATAAATTTATTTCTTTGCAGTAGGGAAAAATTGGCTTTATGCAAAACTGTAACCATAGAGCTTTCCACCAGCCAAATATGCATGCAGTATAGGCTTATTATTCCATTATTCTCTATGTGTTACTCTGCCAACATATTCCATGTGTTGACCCGTTTTCGGGCTGCAACGTTTCATGTTGCAGACTTTTCAGACGACGAGTAAGGTGCATAGGTCGTGGTTCTATACTCAGTGATGCCGTTGGAGTTGATGGACTCGCTTATTCTTCCAAGCCTTCCACTGTTATCGTATTAGATGGTCTTAAGCCATATTTAATTTTATTAAGTTCTCTCTTGAGACATTAGATTGTAATAAGTGTGTGATTGCTACTCTGTTATAAATCCTCCGAGTACTATGTGGTGTCAGCATTACTGATCCAGGGATGACACTGAGCACAGAGATCAGACTGTTTGAGGTTTGGTCGCTACAAAGATGGTATCAGAGCACACGTTGACTGTAGGACACGACCATTAAGCTAAATCCCTATATCACCACTCTCTCTTCTCATTTCTAACCCCTCATCTTTTCTACTCTTTTAGGATGACGGAAGCGAGGATCAAGTTCACCCAGCCGGATGAAGATACACCCTTCGGACGACACCTGAAGGAAGTCACTAAGTACCTTAACATTGGATTACCAAGCTTCACCGGGACCTACAATTCCACTTTACCCGAAGAAGAGCGTTGTAAGATTCAAGCTCAAGTTCCCGGAAGGACGTTTGCACCAATCACGGAGCCCATAGAGTGTGTTTTCAATGCACCAACTTGGAGTCTGGGAAAGAGCATGGCGGCTCACATAACCATGGGACGCATTGGAGACGTTTACAAAGAAGACCTCAAGGATACTATCTACCAGATTTGTGGGCGTCGAGATGAACAATGGGAGATAGTTGGCACTAAGAAGGACCGATCCATTGCAGCTTTCATCCAGGAGTTAAACCAGCACATTCGACGCCAGGAGAACCAGATGTGCGCAGACATGATGGAGTTGAAGACAACAAAAGCCAAGATTATCGAACTAGAAGGAGAACCGAAGGCCACTCGCAAGGACTACATGGAGGAGATTTTAGCTCTAGTAGGACAAAACGTCGATCTAAAGGAGAATATTGAAGAACTCATCGTGAATTCAGCACACGGACGAGACGATGAAGATAGCACCTGTACAGAGAACTACATCATCATCGGCATTTACACCGATTCCGATCCTAGTGATGATGATTTCAAAGATGAAGTCGGAGCGTATATCATGGAGTCTTCATCGGAGCAGTTTTTCTAGTTGACCACCATAACAGTAGTAGATTTCCCCCATTTTAAATTAGTCTTAGTTCCAGCACTTTGTAACGATAGATAGACCGTTGTATGCCTTTGTTTGAATTGATTGGAGTGATATTGTGTGAATTGTCTCATGTGCATATGGGTAGTGTTTTCTCTCTAGACCTCATTCTATTCTTAACTCTCGTCTTTTCTTAAACCCCTCACATGCCTCCGAGACGCGACCCCGGATTTGTTTTCCCGCCAGAGATCACTCAGTTGATTCAGCAGCAGAATGCCTTGATTCAAACATTGGTACAGAACCAAGGCAACAACAACAACAACAACCCACCACCACCACCACCGCTGACCATTTGACCTGCTTCTTAAGGCTAAATCCGCGGTGTTTTCCGGTAGCACCGAGCCGATTGTTGCAGATGATTGGCTCCGTAAGATAGGGAGGAGTTGACCAACGCAGGATGTCTGATGGAGAAAGGGTTAAATTTGCCGCACATCAGCTCGAAGGACCCGCAGCAGCATGGTGGGAGAATTTTACAATCACTTACCCTGTAGACACTGTCACATGGGATCAGTTTCAGCAAGCTTTCCGTACTGCCCATGTTTCAGCAGAAGCTATGGCCATGAAGAAGCGTGAGTTTCGCAACTTGCGCCAAGGAGGACTCGCTTATTCTTCCAAGCCTTCCACTGTTATCGTATTAGATGGCCTTAAGCCATATTTATTTTTATTAAGTTCTCTCTTGAGACATTCGATTGTAATAAGTGTGTGATTGCTACTCATATAAATCCTCCGAGTAATGTGTGGTGTCGACATCTTGATCCGTGGATGACACCGAGCACGTAGATCGATCGCTTGAGGTCCGGTCGTCATGTGGGGAGAATCATGGCATTGGTTGATACGTCTCCAACGTATCTATATTTTTTGCTTGTTCCATGTTGTTATATTATCAATCTTGGATGTTTTATAATCATTTTATAGTCATTTTATATCATTTTTTGGTACTAGCCTATTGACATAGTGCCAAGTGTCAGTTGCTGTTTTCTGCATGTTTTTTACATCACAGGAAATCAATATCAGATGAAGTCCAAACGCAACGAAACTTTACGGAGATTTTTTTGACCAGAACGAACGTAATGGGCCCTGGCTACGTCTGGGGGGTGCTCCGAGGGAGGCACAACCCACCAGGGCGCGCCAGGAGGCCCAGACGCGCCTTGGTGGGTTGTGCCCACCTCGGGTGCCCCCCGGACCGCCTCTTTGCTCTATAAATACCCCAATATTTCCAGAACCCTAAAGGCATCGATTTAAATATTCATCCAAATTGCCGCAGAGTCCAGAACCATCAGATCCAATCTAGACACCATCTCGGATGGGGTTCACCACCTCCATTGGTGCCTCTCGATGATGTGTGAGTAGTTCTTTATAGACTTTCGGGTCCATAGTTAGTAGCTAGATGGCTTCGTCTCTCTCTCAGAATTCTCAATACAACTATCTCTTGGAGATCCATATGATGTAACTCTTTTGCGGTGTGTTTGTTGGGATTGATGAACTTTGAGTTTATGATCAGATCTATCTTTTTATATCCATGAAAGTGTTTGAGTTTCTCTGATCTCTTTTATGCATGATCTCTTATAGCCTCATATTTCTTCTCCGATATTTGGGTTTTGTTTGGCCAACTTGATCTATTTATCTTACAATGGGAAGAGGTGCTTTGTAGTGGGTTCGATCTTACGGTGCTTGATCCCAGTGAAAGAAAGGGAATCAACACGTATGTATCGTTGCTACTAAGGATAAAACGATGGGGTCTATCTCTACATAGATAGATCTTGTGTACATCATGTCATCATTCTTATTGCATTACCCCGTTTTTCCATGAACTTAATACACTAGATGCATGTTGGATAGCGGTCGATGTGTGGAGTAATAGTAGTAGATGCAGGCAGGAGTCGTTCTACTAATCTTGGACGTGATGCCTATATAATGATCATTGCCAAGATATCATCATGAGTATTTGAAGTTCTATCAATTTCCCAACAGTAATTTGTTCACCCATCGTTTGCTATTTTTCTCGAGAGAAGCCACTAGTGAAACCTACGGCCCCCGGGTCTCTTTCTCTTATATTTGCCTATGCGATCTACTTTTTCCTTGCATTTATTTTTAGATCTATTACACCAAAAAATACAAAAATACCTTGCTGCAATTTATTCTTATTTATTTTATTTGGCATTCGATCTATCAATTTACTACAAATTTATCTCACGTCCATTTGCCTACTTGAGGCACCGTACCCCGAAAGGGATTGACAACCCCTTTAACACTTTGGGTTGGGAGGACTTGTTATCTGTGTGCAGGGGCTGTTTACATTATGTTGCTTGGTTCTCCTGCTGGTTCGATAACCTTTGTTTCATATCTGAGGGAAATACCTATCGCCGCTGTGCTGCATCATCCCTTCCTCTTTGGGGAAATACCGACGTAGCTTCAAGCGACATCAAAAGGAATTTTTGGCGCCGTTGTCGGGAGGATCTTCAACATATACCAGGTTCCTAATCACAAATCTCATCTCCTTGCAATTTACATTATTTGCCATTTGCCTCTCGTTTTCCTCTCCCCCACTTCACAAAAATTTGCCGTTTTATTCGCCTCTCTTTTTCATTCGCCGTTTTCTTGCTTTCCAGTCTTGATGGCTAGCGTTCCTACTCCCCCTTTGTCACCCGACTTTGAAGTTCTTTACTTCAAGCAAAAACAAAGGAGAAAATTTGAAAGATGCCTCGTATAGGCTTATGGAATGTTATCGTATTTACTATTTAAAGGGGGACGCTAAAGTTTTGCTTCGTAATTTTTACATAGGATTGGCTTTGCATCCTAGACAACTTCTAGATTTTGCCGCAAAAGGAAATTTCATTCAGCTTGATGCCAATGCTGCCTATGAAATTTTAGAAGGGATTTCGGGAATTCCACCTCAAAAGAAGGGGTTCCCTTTTACCCCCGAGGGAGCACAAATGTTGGAAAAAACTTGGTGATTTGCAAAAACATATGGTTGAAATTCAGAAATATAATGAACCCCTCAAACACCTCAATGGTAGTATCAATTGCATGAATACCCTGATTACTCTTTGCAATAAGCGATTGGATATTTTGGGTCTTAAGATGGTTTCTTTCCTGGAGAATTTGGGGAAGCGTAAAGAGCCTCCTAGGTTTGGGAAGACCCTTAGAAAAGTGGCCAAAACTTCGGAAGACAAAATTAGATCCTTGCTTTAAGCCTAGCTAAGGGCGTAAAACTATAGCGCTAGTTGGGCGGTAACCCAATGAATACAATTTAATTTTGATTTTTTCTTTCTGTTCTTGAGTGTTTACACAATTATGCTACTGTTATGATTGTGTTTTTTGTGTTTTAATTAGTGTTTTTGCCAAGTAAAGCCTTTAGGGTTTTCTTGGGTGATAGCTGTTTGATCTTGCTGAAAAACAGAAACTTTTGCGCTCACGAAAACAATTCTTATTTTTTACCAGAGCACGATAAAATGCCAATTCTTTTTGCAGAAGATTAATATACAAATTTCTCAGGTCGTCTAATTTTTCAGAATTTTTGGAGTTCCAGAAGTTTTCGAAATAGTGAGATTGCTACATACTATTCTGTTTTGACATATTCTGTTTTCTTTGCGTTGTGTGCTTATTTTGATGGGTCTATGGTTTTCTTTGATGAGTTTTTGCCATAGAAAAGTTGGAATATAGTAGATATAATGCAAAAAAAAATATGAATTGGTTTGGTTTGGTACAGTACTTATAGTAGTGATTTGCTTTCTTTTACTAACGGATCTCACAAAGGTTTTGTTGAGTTTTGTGTGATTGAAGTTTTTAAGTTTTAGGTTATCTTACGATGGATGAAGAAATAAAGGATGGAAGAGCCTAAGCTTGGGGATGCTCCGGCATCCCAAGCTATTATCCAAAAATGAGCAACCAACTAAGCTTGGGGATGCCCCCGAGTGGCATCCCCTCTTTCTTCTAACGACCATCGGTATTTTACTCGAAGCTATATTTTTATTCGTCACATAATATGTGTTTTGCTTGGAGTGTCTTGTATGATATGAGTCTTTGCTTGTTTTATTTTGTGTTTTAAGTATTGATCCCTTGTTGGACACACCTATTTGAGAGAGCCAAAATTATGTCATGCTAGGCCCAGAATGGCGCACGGGCACACGTGGCAGAGTTTCAACCGCGATAATTTCTTGCCAGTTGCGCTTCCCCACGATTCGCATTGAGTGCGTGACATGGGGGTCGTGCATGGAATGGTCATAGCACGCTTGCGTCACCTCGCGGTGAAGAGTAAAGAGGCGGCCTGTGTCTTCCCCACAAAAAAGAGGAAACCGCAGGGGTGCTGCCCATTTACCCTCCGGGCCTTTTCCAATCTTAGAACCGTCGTTCCCCTCTTCTTCTTCAAGCACAAATCGGAGCTTTCGCCTCTGCTTGCCGCTGCCGCGCCCCCATTGCCCTTGATCCCTCGCCCCCTTTCAGCCATAGAACGGCGCCAAGCCAAGCAAGGGCAAAGGAGCGGCCAAGGACGCCGGGGGGAAAGAGGCGCCAGAGGGCGAGTTGGTGGAGCTGCGGACGCAGTACGCCCTCTTCACCCCGATGGTCGACGCACTCACCCTCAGGGAGAAGTTCATGTGCCTATGGGGGAGGAAGACGACGGGGCATCCCGCCACGCGTGTCGTCCCTGCCTCCTTCGCCAAGCCCGGTCCAAATCGATATCCTTTCATTGTCGACTACTTCTCCTGTGGGCTCTGCCCCCCTTTCTCAGATTTCTTCAATGACATCATGCACACCTACGACTTCCACCTTCTGGATCTTACGCCGAACGCCATGGCGTGCATGGCCTTCTTTGCTCATCTTTGTGAGGGCTTCGCTGGAGTGCACCCCAGCACGCCACTCTTCCACCATTACTTCACCCCTCGCATCCAGCCAGGGGGTGCCATCTCTGGCTGCATCACTTCGATCCTGAGGACCCAGAGTAGGGGCACGTACCCGAAGGGTGACCAGAAGGAGAGGTGGGACGAGTGGCGGGGCTGGCGGTGCTGGATCAAGGAGACGGATCCACAGAAGTTCTGCCAGGTCCGTCGGAGGCCGCCGGTCCGCAACGAGGACTGGGGCGAGCTCCAGGCCGACGACAAAAAGCTCACGGTTGCCATCACCAGGATCCATTGCCTCACCTCGGCCGGGCTCACTCTCGAGATGATCGGGGCCAACTTCATCCGCCGCTAGATTGCCCCACTGTACAGTAAGGGGAGGCCGGCCTGGGACTTCAGGAATGCGGCCGACATCATGAGACTCCGCCCCGGCCTGAATCACAACTTCACGGTATTGCAGCATGCTCATCTTTGTCAGAGGCTTTTCCAGCTCAAGGTTGACGAGGTCGGCAGGGTCGAGAGGACCGGCAAGGCCGAGAAGACCGGCATGGACGGCAAGCCTGACAACCTGTTCGGGTTGCCAGCAGGGGTTGTCTCCTTGAGCAACAACTCTTACCTGACCGCCATTATTGCCATGATGCCGGTTATCAACGCGCACGGCCTCGATTCGACCTGGGCCGAGCCAAAAGCGGAGCTGGTGCAGACATTCTTCGACAACTTGTCGCAGAGGTATGTTCATGACGAGCCACGGCTCATCCGCCCCACCACTAAGGAAGAGTTGGCATACATTGCCGCCAGGGCGGAGGAGGCGGCACTTGTCGAGGAGGCTGGCAACCTCGGCACAGTGGAGGACGAGGCCGACGTGGCCATAGAAGAGAAGGAGTTTGCTGAGTGGATGGGGTCTGCCGGGTGCTACGTCCATTTTGCATCATGCTTTTATATCGATATTTATTGCATTATGGGCTGTTATTACACGTTATGTCACAATACTTATGCCTATTCTCTCTTATTTTACAAGGTTTACATAAGGAGGGAGAACGCCGGCAGCTGGAATTCTGGGCTGGAAAAGGAACAAATATTAGAGACTATTCTGCACAACTCCAAAAGTCCTGAAACTCCACGAAAGTCATTTTTGGAAATAATAAAAAAAATCCAGCGGAAGAAGTTTACCAGAGGGGGGCCCACCTGGCCACGAGGGTGGGGGCGCGCCCTACCCCCCAGTACGTGCCCCTACCTCGTGGGCCCCATGTTGGATCTCCGATTGCCATCTTCTGCTATATGAGGTCTTTCGTCGAGGAAAAAACATAAGCAACTTTTCGGGACGAAACTCCGCCGCCACGAGGCAGAACCAATCTAGGGCTCCGGCAGAGCTGTTCTGCCGGGGACACTTCCCTCCGGGAGGGGGAAATCATCGCCATCATCATCACCAATGCTCCTCTCATCGGGAGAGGGCAATCTCCATCAACATATTCACCAGCACCATCTCATCTCAAAACCCTAGTTCATCTCTTGTATCCAATTCTTGTCTCCAAGTCCGGGATTGGTACTAGTAGATTGCTAGTAGTGTTGATTACTCCTCGTAGTTGATGCTAGTTGGTTTACTTGGTGGAAGATCATATGTTCAGATCCTTTATGCATATTAATACCCCTCTGATTATGAACATGAATATGATTTGTGAGTAGTTACGTTTGTTCCTGAGGACATGGGAGAAGTCTTGCTATTAGTAGTCATGTGAATTTGGTATTAGATTCGATATTTTGATGAGATGTATGTTGTCTAGCCTCTAGTGGTGTTATGTGAATGTCGACTACATAACACTTCACCATTATTTGGGCCTAGAGGAAGGCATTGGGAAGTAATAAGTAGATGATGGGTTGCTAGAGTGACATAAGCTTAAATCCTAGTTTATGCGTTGCTTCGTAAGGGGCTGATTTGGATCCATATGTTTCATGATATGGTTAGGATTACCTTAATACTTTTGTTGTAGTTGCGTATGCTTGCAATAGAGGTTAATCATAAGTGGGATGCTTGTTCAAGTAAGAACAGCACCCAAGCACCGGTCCACCCACATATCAAATTATCAAAGTACCGAACGTGAATCATATGAACGTGATGAAAACTAGCTTGACGATATTCCCACGTGTCCTCGGGAGCGCTTTTCCTTATATAAGAGTTTGTCCAGGCTTTTCCTTTGCTACAAAAGGATTGGGCCACTTTGCTGCACTTTATTTACTTTTGTTACTTGTTGCTCGTTACAGTTTATCTTATCACAAAACTATCTATTACCGCTTATTTCAGTACTTGCAGAGAATACCTTGCTGAAAACCGCTTATCATTTCCTTCTGCTCCTCGTTGGGTTCGACACTCTCACTTATCGAAAGGACTACGATAGATCCCCTATAGTTGTGGGTCATCACCGGGGAGCCCAGCGGTGCCGGCGCTGGGGTTCCCCTTGTTGAAGAAGCGGTCGAGGAGTCGGCCGAAGAGGAGACCGTTGCGGATGACTCCTCGGCCCCAGGGAAGAAACGCATCCTGCGGCGGGCTGGCTCTGGCAAGCCTGTCCGGCTCGGCAAGCCTGTGCAGCGGCAATGGGCCCAGGCGCAGCCCGTGCGCTAGACGAGGCGTACGGCCACAACAGTGGAAGCCGCGACAACGAAGAGGGCTACGGCCGTCGCCTCCTCCTCGTCCAAGTGGCACAGGACTCAATCCTCTTCTCTTCCCCTCGCGGACGCCGCCCCGAAGGCCAAATTAGATCTTGGGTCCTTTAGCCCGAAGAGCAAGAGGAGGCTAGACGAGGAGGACGAGTAAGCACCTTGCCCCTCACCATCTCCTGATCCTCCGGCTGCGCTATCTTTCCCTGACTTGATCTTATCTTCACAGTGAAATGGAGACGCTGGCCCAGGGGGTCGCGAAGAGAGCCAAGGCTTCGACGGGCGACGAGCCCCCGGTGAGCGCTCCGTGCACGCCGGCGTTGGTGGTGATCAGCCTGGACGACAGCCCTCAGCAGAGCCCCCGCTCCAGCCCCCAGCGTGAGTCCGTTATTCACTCCCCATCGACGGGCGTCGGGGTGTGTATCCTTGGCGTTGACCTTGTCGGGTTCGCAGGAGGAGTGCGGCAATAGGAGGGGCCACTGAGGGCCGCCCCTGACATGCCGCCCCCGTCGAGCACGCCACCCAGAGGGGTGTCACCGGCGAGGGCATCTACCACCGAGCCCACGCGTATGGAGGAAGAGGGGGCAAGCATGGGTGCAGGTGGCTTCGTCGCAGCAACGAACGTTGGCGGGGATGGAACCACTTCTCCTCAGCTCGGCGTGGATCATGATACATCTCCAACATATCTGTAATCTATGAAGTATTCATGCCATGTTTACAAAAAATTTATATGATTTTGGTATGATTTGATTAGAACTAACCCGGACTGATGCTGTTTTCAGCAGAACTACCGTGGTGTTGTTTTTTGTGCAGAAATAAAAGTTCTCAGAATGAGCTAAAAATTTACGGAGAATATTTTTTGAAAAATATAAAAATACTGGAACAAAAAGATATCATAGAGGAGTCCGGAGGCAACCACAAGGGTGGAGGCCCCCCCATGGCACGCCCCTCTGCCTTGTCGTCGCCTCATGGGCCCCCTTGACTTGTCCCTCACGCCAACACCTCCTATAAATCCCAAAACCTCCAGAAATAAACCTAGATCGGGAGTTCCGCCGCCGCAAGCCTCTGTAGCCATGAAAAACCAATCGGGAGCCCGTTCCAGCACCCTGCCGGAGCGGGAAACCATCACCAGTGGCCATCTTCATCATCCCGGCGCTCTCCATGACAAGGAGGGAGTAGTTCACCCTTAGGGCTGAGGGTATATACTAGTAGCTATGTGTTTGATCTCTCTCTCTCTCTCTTGTTCTTGATATAGCACGATCTTGATGTATGGTTGATACGTCTAGAACGTATCTATAATTTTTGAAGTATTCATGTTGTTATATTACCATTCTTGGATGTTTTACAATCATTTTATAGCAACTTTATATCATTTTTGGGACTAGCCTATTGACCCAGTGCCCAGTGCCAGTTGTTATTTTTTTCTTGTTTTTTACAACGCATAAAATCAATATCAAATGGAGTCCAAACTCCGCGAAAATTTTGTGGATTTTTTATGGACCAAAAGACATCTAGTGGGCCAGAGAAGCACCTGGGGGGTGCCCCGAGGGGGGCACAACCCACCAGGGCGCACCTGGGGGTGCCCCGAGGGGGGCATGCTACCTCTTGAGCATGCGTTGGTTTTCCCTTGAAGAGGAAAGGGTGATGCAGCAAAGTAGCGTAAGTATTTCCATCAGTTTTTGAGAACCAAGGTATCAATCCAGTAGGAGACTACACGCAAACCTAGTACCTGCACAAACAATCAAGAACCTTGCAACCAATGCGATAAAGGGGTTGTCAATCCCTTCACGGTCACTTGCAAAAGTGAGATCTGGTAAAGACAATAAGATCAATAGTTTTATTATTTTTGTTGTATAATTTGGAAAGTAAAGATTGCAAAATAAACGGCGACAGAAATAGCAAGTTGGTAGGAAAATAATATGATGTAAAATAGACCCAGGGGCCATAGGTTTCACTAATGGCTTCTCTCAAGATAGCATATATTACAGTGGGTGAACAAATTACTGTCGAGCAATTGATAGAAAAGCTCATAGTTATGAGAATATCTAGGCACAATCATGAACATAGGCATCACGACCGTGACAAGTAGAACGAAACGATTCTGCATCTACTACTATTACTCCACACATAGACCGCTATCCAGCATGCATCTAGAGTATTAAGTTCAAAAGAACAGAGTAAGGCATTAGGCAAGATGACATGATGTAGAGGGATAAACTCAAGAAATATGATATGAACCCCATCTTTTTATCCTCGATGGCAACAATACAATATGTGTGATTCCCTTTCTGTCACTGGGATCGAGCAC
The DNA here is from genome assembly GCA_021605145.1 of Aegilops bicornis. Classification (NCBI taxonomy): domain Eukaryota; kingdom Viridiplantae; phylum Streptophyta; class Magnoliopsida; order Poales; family Poaceae; genus Aegilops; species Aegilops bicornis. The sequence goes on along the minus strand of CM038670.1, from coordinate 258,829,169 downwards.
CACAAGATTGAACCCAAAGCTAAGCACTTCTCCCATTGCAAGAAAGATCAATACAGTAGGCCAAACTAAACCGATAATTCGAAGAGACTTGCAAAGATATTAAATCATGCATATAAGAATTCAGAGAAGAATGAAATATTGTTCATAGATAATCTTGATCATAAACCCACAATTCATCATATCTCGACAAACACACGGCAAAAAGAATTACATTGAATATATCTCCAAGAAGATCGAGGAGAACTTTGTATTGAGATCCATAGAGAGAGAAGAAGCCATCTAGCTAATAACTATGGACCCGAAGGTCTGTGGTAAACTACTCACACATCATCGGAGAGGCTTTGGTGTTGATGTAGAAGCCCTTCGTGATCGAATCCCCCTCCAACGGAGTGCCGAAAAAGGCCCCAAGATGGGATCTCACAAGTACAGAAGGTTGCGGCGGTGGAAAAGGTGTTTCGTGTCTCTCGCCGATGGTTTCAGGGTATAAGAGTATATATAGGCGAAAGAAGTAGGTCGGTGGAGTTGCAAGGGGCCCACAAGGGTGGGGGCGCATCTACCCCCATAGGCGCGCCCTCCTACCTCGTGGCCGCCTCGTGGCTTCCTTGACCTCCACTCCATGTCTCCTAGATTGTGTTTGTTCCAAAAAAGATCGTCGCGAAGGTTTCATTCCGTTTGGATTCCGTTTGATATTCCTTTTCTCCGAAACACTGAAATAGGCAAAAAACAGCAATGTGCACTAGGCCTTCGGTTAATAGGTTAGTCCTAAAAATAATATAAAAAGGTATATTAAAGCCCATTAAACATCCAAAACAGATTATATAGTAGCATGGAACAATAAAATATTATAGATACGTTGGAGACGTATCAAGCATCCCCAAGCTTAATTCATGCTCGTCCTCGAGTAGGTAAATGATAAAAACATAATTTTCGATGTGGAATGCTACCTAGCATAATTTTCGATATAATTTTCTTTATTGTGGCATGAATGTTCAGATCCGAAAGATTCAAGACAAAATTTTAATATTGACATAAAAACTAATAAAACTTCAAGCATACTAACTAAGCAATTATGTCTTCTCAAAATAACATGGCCAAAGAAAGCTTATCCCTACAAAATTATATAGTTTGGCTATGCTTCATTTTCATCACACAAAAATGCTCTCATCATGCACACCCCTGATGACAAGCCAAGCAATTGTTTCATACTTTAGTAATCTCAAACTTTTTTCAACTTTCACGCAATAGATGAGCGTGAGCCATGGACATAGCACTTTGGGTGGAATAGAATATAATGATGGGGGTTGTGTGGAGAAGACGAAAAGGAGAAAGTCTCACATTGACGGCTAATCAGCGGGCTATGGAGATGCCCATCAATTGATGTCAATGCGAGGAGTAGGGATTGCCATGCAACGGATGCACTAGAGCTATAAATGTATGAAAGCTCATCAAAAGAAACTAAGTGGGTGTGCATCCAACTTGCTTGCTCACGAAGACCTAGGGCATTTGAGGAAGCCCTTTTTTGGAATATACAAGCCAAGTTCTATAATGAAAAATTCCCACTAGTATATGAAAGTGACAATATAAGAGACTCTCTATCATGAAGATCATGGTGCTACTTTGAAGCACAAGTGTGGAAAAAAGGATAGTAGCACTGCCCTTTTTTTTATTTGGCCTTTTTTGCCTTTCTTTTTTTCCTTTATTTTTTGAGACAATGCTCTATTAATGATGATCATCACACTTCTATTTATTTACAACTCAAAGATTACAACTCGATACTAGAACAAAGTATGACTCTATATGAATGCCTCCAGCGGTGTACCTGGATGGGAAATGAATCAAGAGTGACATGTATGAAATTATACATTGTGGCTTTGCCACAAATACGATGTCAACTACATGATCATGCAAGGCAATATGACAATGATGAAGGGTGTCATAATAAACGGAATGGTGGAAAGTTGCATGGCAATATATCTCGGAATGGCTATGGAAATGCCGTAATAGGTAGGTATGGTGGCTGTTTTGAGGAATATATAAGGAGGTTTATGTGTGATAGAGCGTATTATATCACGGGGGTTGGATGCACTGGCGAAGTTTACACCAACTCTCAAGGTGAGAAAGGGCAATGCAGTGCATCAAGAGGCTAGCAATGATGGAAAGGTGAGAGTGCGTATAATCCATGGACTCAACATTAGTCATAAAGAACTCACATACTTATTGCAAAAATCTACAAGTCATAAAAAACCAAGCACTACGTGCATGCTCCTAGGGGGATTGATTGGTAGGAAAAGACCATCGCTCGTCCCCGACCGACACTCATAAGGAGGACAATCAAAGAAACACCTCATGCTTCAAATTTGTCACACAATGTTTACCATACGTGCATGCTACGAGACTTGCAAACTCTAACACAAGTATTTCTCAAATTCACAACTACTCAACTAGCATGACTCTAATATTACCATCTTCATATCTCGAAACAATCATCAAGTATCAAACTTCTCATAGTATTCAATGCACTCTATATGAAAGTTTTTATTATACCCATCTTAGATGCCTATCATATTAAGACTAATTTTATAGCCAAAGAAAATTACCATGTTGTTCTAAAGGACTCTCAAAGTAATCTAAGTGAAGCATGACAGATCAATAATTTCTATAAAATAAAACCACCACCGTGCTCTAAAATATTTAAGTGAAGCACTAGAGCAAAATTATCTAGCTCAAAAGATATAAGTGAAGCACATAGAGTATTCTAATAAATTCCGATTCATGTGTGTCTCTCCAAAAGGTGTGTACAGCAAGGATGATTGTGGTAAACTAACAAGCAAAGACTCAAATCATACAAGACACTCCAAGCAAAACACATATCATGTGGTGAATAAAAATATAGCCTCAAGTAAAGTTACCGATGGACGAAGACGAAAGAGGGGATGCCTTCTGGGGTGCCTTGGGCATCCCCAAGCTTAGGCTCTTGCCACTCCTTATTCCAAAATCCATCAAATCTTTTACCAAAAACTTGAAAACTTCACAACACAAAACTCAACAGAAAATCTCATGAGCTCCGTTAGTATAAGAAAACAAATCACCTATTTAAGGTACTGTAATTAACTCATTCTTTATTTATATTGGTGTTAAACCTACTGTATTCCAACTTCTCTATGGTTCATACCCCCCGATAGTAGCCATAGATTCATTAAAATAAGCAAACAACACACGAAAAACAGAATCTGTCAAAAAACAGAACAATCTGTAGTAATCTGTATCAAACGTATACTTCTGGAACTCCAAAAATTCTGAAATAAATTGGTGGACCTGTGGAATTGGTCTATTAATCATCTTAAAAAAGAATAAACCTAAAATCACTCCCCAGTAAAAAATGGCAGCTAATCTCGTGAGCGCTAAAGTTTTTGTTTTTTACAGCAAGATCGCAAAGACTTCACCCAAGTCTTCCCAAAGGTTCTACTTGGCACAAACACTAATTAAAACATAAAAACACATCTAAACAGAGGCTAGTTGAATTATTTATACTAAACTGGAACAAAAATCAAGAAACAAAAATAAAATTGGGTTGCCTCCCAACAAGCGCTATCGTTTAACGCCCCTAGCTAGGCATAAAAACAAGAATAGATCTAGGTATTATCATAATAATGACAGGGCAAATCGTGAAAACTCATCTCATATTCCCTACGTTCAGCAGAAAGTTTTCTTTGAGGCAAGCAAAAGTAATCAAAAGGGCTAAATTTAATGGAACAGAAGTCCCCAAGATCAAGCTCGGGAGGTATTGGTTCCTCCCTTGGCCCCTCAAATTGCACTACCAACTCATCATTATAAGAATTATTTTGGCAAAAAGTCATGAGACTTTGTTCAAGAGAAAAACCTAGCTCGTGCCCTCCTACCTCGTGGCCGCCTCGTGGCTTCCTTGACCACCACTCCAAGTCTCCTAGATTGCGTTTGTTCCAAAAAAAGATCCTCGCGAAGGTTTCATTCCGTTTAGATTCTTTTTGATATTCCTTTTCTGCGAAACATTGAAATAGGCAAAAAACAGCAATTTGCACTGGGCCTTCGGTTAATAGGTTAGTCCCAAAAATAATATAAAAAGGTATATTAAAGCCCATTAAACATCCAAAACAGATATTATAATAGCATGGAACAATCAAAAATTATAGATACGTTGGAGACGTATCAGGGCACAACCCACCAGGGCGCACCTGGGGGGGGGGGGGGCAGGCGCTCCCAGGTGGGTTGTCCCACCTTGGTGGCCTCCCGCACCCCCTCTTTGCCCTATAAATAACCAAATGTTCCAAAAACCCTCGGGGTAACCCTAGATCAGAAGTTCCACCGCCGCAAGGCTATGTAGCCACGAGAAACCAATCTAGACCCGGCACTCCGCCGGAGGGGGAAATCATCACCGGTGGCCATCTTAATCATCCTCCCGGCCACCATGATGACGAGGGAGTAGTCTACCCTTGGGGCTGAGAGTTTGTACCAGTAGCTATGTGTTTTATCTCTCTCTCTCTCTCTCTCTCTCTCTCTCTCGTGTTCTTGAGATGTCACGATCTTGATGTATCGCGGGCTTCGTTAATGTAGTCGGATCATATGGTGTGTTCCCCTCTCCATCTTGTTGTGAATTGAGTTTTCCCTTTGAGATTTCCTTTTATCGGATTGAATACTTTCATGGATTTGAGAACAGTTGATGTATGTCTTGCTATGAATACCTGTGGTGACAATGGGGTATCGTATTGATTCACTTGATATATGTTTTGGCACTCAACTCACGAATTCTCGAGGTGACATTGGGGGAATCTACGGATAGGGGTTGATGCACATTCTTGTCTTTGTTTCTCTGGTAGAAATCTTGGGGCACTCTTTGAGGTTCTTTGTGTTGGATTGAGTATTATGAATCTGAAATTATTTGGTGTTATTTTAGTACGAACTCTTGGATAGATCGATCGGAAAGAATAGCTTCGAGGTGGTTTCGTACCCTACAAATAATTTCTTCTTATGTTCTCCGCTAGATAGGAACTTTGGAGTGATTCTTCATCGCACTTTGAGGTATGGTTATATGATCCAATTATATTAGCATTGTTGAGAGATTGCACTAGTGAAAGTACGGACTCTAGGCCTCATTTTCAAGCATTGCAATACCGTTTGTGCTCCGTTTTATCAATTGCTACCTTGCTGCTTTCTATTGTTCTTATTACAAAAATCAATATCTAATATTCATATTACACTTGTATCACCGTCTCTTCACCAAACTTGTGCACCTATTCAAATCACCATTGTATTTGGTGTGTTGGGGACACAAGAGACTTTTTATTATTTGGTTGCAGGGTTGTTTGAGAGAGACCATCTTCATCCTACACCTCCCATGGATTAATAAACCTTAGGTCATCCACTTGAGAGAAAATTGCTACTGTCCTACAAAACTCTGCGCTTGGAGGCCCAACACGTGTCTACAAGAATAAAGTTGTGTAGTAGACAGCAAGCACAACTTTATTCTTGTAGACACATGTTGGGCCTCCAAGCGCAGAGTTTTGTAGGACAATATCAATTTTCCCTCAAGTGGATAACCTAAGGTTTATCAATCCGTGGGAGGCATAGGATGAAGATGGTCTCTCAAACAACCATGAAACCAAATAATAAAAAGTCTCTTGTGTCCCCAACACACCCAATACAATGGCATATTGTATAGGTGCACTAGTTTGGCGAAGAGATGGTGATAAAAGTGTAATATGGATGGTAGAAATATATTTTTATAATCTGAATAAATAAAAACAGCAAGGTAGCAATCGATAAAAGTGAGCACAAATGGTACTACAATGCTTGAAAACAAGGCCTAGGGTCCGTACTTTCGCTAGTGCATCTCTCAACAATGCTAATATAATTGAATCGTATAACCACCCCTCAAAGTGCGATGAAGAATCACTCGAAAGTTCCTATCTAGCGGAGAACATAAGAAGAAATTATTTGTAGGGTACGAAACCACCTCGAAGCTATTCTTTTCGATCGATCTATCCAAGAGTTCATACTAAAATAACACCAAACAATTTCAGATTCATAATACTCAATCCAACACAAAGAACCTCAAAGAGTGCCCCAAGATTTCTACCGGAGAAACATAGACAAGAACGTGCATAAACCCCTATACATAGATTACCCCAATGTCACCTCGGGAATCCGCGAGTTGAGTGCCAAAACATATATCAAGTAAATCAATACGATACCCCGTTGTCACCACGAGTATTCATATGCAATACATATATCAAGTGCTCTCAAATCCATAAAAGTATTCAATCCGATAAAACAAAATCTCAAAGGAAAAACTCAATTTATCACAAGATAGAGAGGGGAAAACACCATATGATCCGACTATATATTAACAAAGCCCGCGATACATCAAGATCGTGACATATCAAGACCACGAGAGAGAGAGAGAGAGATTAAACACATAGCTACTGGTACAAACCCTCAGCCCCGAGGGCGGACTACTCCCTCCTCATCGTGGTGGCCGCCGGGATGATGGAGATGGCCATGGGTGATGATTCCCCCTTCCGGCGGAGTGCCAGAACGGGTTCTAGATTGGTTTCTCATGGGTACAGAGCCTTGCGGCGGCGAAACTTCTGATCTAGGGTTACCCCGAGGGTTTTTGGAATATCTGGGAATTTATAGGGCGAAGAGGCGGTGCGGGAGGCCACCGAGGTGGACACAACCCACCTGGGCACGCCTGGGCCCCCAGGCGCGCCTTGGTGGGTTGTGCTCCCCTCGGAGCTCCCCTCTGGCACTTCTTTGGCCCACTGGGTGTCTTCTGGTCCAGAAAAAATCTCCAAAAAGTTTCACTGCATTTGGACTCCGTTTGGTATTGATTTTCTGCGATGTAAAAAACAAGGAAAAAACATCAACTGGCACTGGGTACTATATCAATAGGTTAGTCCCAAAAATGATATAAAGTTGCTATAAAATGATTGTAAAACATCCAAGAATGATAATATAGCAACATGAATATTACATAAATTATAGAAACGTTGGAGACGTATCAGCATCCCCAAGCTTAATTCCTACTCGTCCTCGAGTAGGTAAATGATAAAAGAAATAATTTACGAAGTGTGAATGCTATCAAAGTGCATAAGTTTGATCAATGATAATTTCGATCACTTTTCCTAGCATCATAACAATAATTCTTTCTTATAAAACTTCTCTTGTTAAAGTAGCAACCAATTCACATGTTAAGGTTCAAACAATGAATTCTCTTGAAACTCAACAACCTATGTTCTCAGTCACCAAACAATTACAATTCAACTTATTCAACAGAGTATAAGTAAGAGCTCCACATACTAAACCATCATATAGTCTTCTATGATTGCTAACACTCACCGCATACACATGAGCAAAACATTTCAATCGGACACATAGAAAGATAGGGGCTTATAGTTTTGCCTCCCAACGTGTTCACCTCAAGGGTGATGTCAACAATAATAACTCAGGCTACCCATATCCAACTGGATATATGTGCCTAGATCTTTCCTCACCACATGATGCTTACCAAAAGAGAAAAATAAAAAGGAATAGAGAGAAAAACTTTGACTCTTGCATGAAAGTAAATACATAAAAGTAAAAGATAGGCCCTTCACAGAGGGAAGCAAAGGTTCCCATGCGCTTTTGTTTGTATGCTCAACCATTAGTGCAAAAGAATGTCATGTTATATTGCCCCTTATGATAGCAACCTTTATTATGCAGTATGTCGCTTTTATTCTTTGCCATCACAAGTTCGTACAACGCTCAATTTTCTCTTATACTAAATGATCTAACACATATAGAAGAAATTTTTATTGCCTTATTGCACCGATGACAACTTACTTGAAGGATCTTACTAAATCTTTAGGTAGGTAGGGTGGACTGTTGAAAATAAGATTTGGGTTTAAGGGTTTTTGAATGCACAAGTAGTAGCTCTACTTGGTGCGGAATTTTTGGCTAGCAAAGATGGGGGCAAGCACCACATGTTGAAGGATCTATGACAATATAACTTCTATGTGAATATGAACAAACATAAATCATTACGTTGTCTTCCTTGTCCAACGTCAACAATTTTGGCATATAATATTTTCATGGGGGCTCACAATCACAAAAGATTTCCAAGATAGTGTATTTGCATGTGAAAGTTCTCTTCCTTATAGTAATTATTTGGGAAATGCTTGTATGACCAATATTGTGATTGTCAAGCTTCAAAAGATTTCACTTTCTAAACCCAATGTGAAGCTACCACTAGGCATATATTATTTCAACTTCATGATATTCAATTCATTCAACAATTTACTCATAGGATATAAGTGAAGCACAAGAGTAAAGGACAAGCTACTCCAAAAAAATATAGGTGAAGATCATGTGAGTAGATAAGTAAATGTGTAGCTAATTGAGGACTCTCTCTTATTAAAAACTTTCAGATCTAAGAATATTATTAAGACAGCAAGCAAAATGAAAATAAAATGACATTTCAAGGATAGCACAACTCATGTGAAGAAGCAAAAACTTAGGCTCAACCGATACTAACCAATAATTGTTGATGAAGAAAGGTGGGATGCCTACCGGGGAATCCCCAAGATTAGATGCTTGAGACTTCTTGAAATATTATCTTGGGATGCCTTGGGCATCCCCAAGCTTGAGCTTTTGTGTGTCCTTAATTCCTTTTATATCACAGTTTCCCTAAATCTTAAAAACTTCATCCACACAATACTCAACAAGAACTTGTGAGATAAGTTCGTATAAACCACTGCAAAATCTTATCATTCTCTACTGTAGAAAATCAATAAAATTATTATTCAACATTGCGTACTAAATGCCTCTGCATATTTTATACTCCTATCCTCAAATAGAATCATTAAACAAGCAAACATAACAGCAATCTACCAAAACAGTACAGTCTGTAAAGAATGCAAGAGTATCAATACTTCTTTAACTCCAAAAATTATGAAAATTTAACACACTATAGAAAATTTATCAGAGCTTACTGCGCAAAAGGATTCAACATTTTATCACATTCTGACTTTTCTCGGGAATTTTTGCAACATCGATAAACTTTTTGTCTTGAAACCGCAACTCATATACTTGCAAAATAAGCATGGTAAAGTCTATCCTTGACATTTTTATTGAAAAGAAAGATGCAAAACATTATTCGAAATAACAACAAGCAAATCCTAAAAAAACAAAAAATGACGCCCCAAGTAAAACTCATATCATGTGACGAATGAAAACATAGCTCCAAGTGAGGTTACCGATTATGTTGAAGACGAAAAAGGGATGCCTTCCGGGGCATCCCCAAGCTTAGTTGCTTGGATCTTCCTTGGATATTAACTTGGGGTTCCTTTGGAATCCCCAAGCTTAGGGTCTTGTCACTCCTTATTCTCCTCATATCGACATATCACCCAAAACTTGAAAACCTCAATCACACAAAACATAACGGAACTTCATGAGATAGGTTAGTATGATAAAGAGCAAACCATTTCACTTTGGTACTGTCAAAGACAAGATTCATAATTGTTTCCACACAATGCATACTGTAGCATATCATTTCCACAATTTATATTGAGAAATACAAGCCATAGAAACTAGAAAACAAGAACACTATGCATTGAAAACAGAATCTGTCAAAAACAGAACGGTCTGTAGTAATCTGTACTCCAACCATATTTCTGCGACTCCAAAAATTCTGAAAAATTAGGACAACCTGGGCAATTTTTCTACTAACCTTCGGCAAAAATAATCAGTATTTTATCACGCTTATTTTAAAAACGAAAACTGTTTTTCTGAGCGCAGAAGTTTCTGTTTTTCAGCAAGATCAAATCAACTATCACCATAAACCATCCCAAAGGTCTTACTTGGTACTTTGTTGAAACAAAAGCAATAAAACGTGATTACTACAATAGCCTAATCATGTGAAAACACTAAAAAAGTAGGTAAAAGTGTTGGGTTGTCTCCCAACAAGCCCTTTTCTTTAATGCCTTTTAAGCTAGGCATAATGAGTTCAATCATGCTCGCATAAAAGATAAGGATTGAAACATCACAAGAGCATCATGAATAATAAGTTCCTCTCTCATAATAATTTTCAGTAGCATCATGAATCGATTCATCAATATAACCATCACATAAAACATTATTTTCATGATCCGCAAGCATAGAAATTTTAGTACTCTCCACATAAGAAAAATTCTTCTCATTCACAATGGTGGGAGTATCATATGGAACTCGAATACTATAAATTGTTTCCACATTAAAAGAGTAATGTTCAGTAAAAGGGCAATCATAACTATGACAAGTTTTACAAATATAATCATCACTACTTTTTATAGCATAAGTATCATCACAATAATCATCATAAGTAGCAACTTTGTTCTCATCATAGATAGAAGGCATGCAATCATCATAGCAAATTTGATCATTCAAAGTAGGGGGACTAAAAAGATCATCTTCATTAAACATAGCATCCCCAAGCTTGTGGCTTGGCATATCATAAGCATAATCACTCTCATCATTAATAGTATGAATAGCACCAACGGTATAACAATTAATATCATCATAATTTCCCAAGTTGTTGCCAAAAAGATTTCCAAGATTATAAGAAGTATCATTATCTTCCCAATCATAATTATCATAACAAGCAATAGGCATAAAAAAATCATCATCAATAGTGCTTTCGGAAATTGTGCCATAAGACATAGAGGGAATATCATCATCAAGTGCATCATCTTCCACAATTATTTTTGATTTATTTTCATGAGGCACAACAATAATAGGAGCAACACTATTTGGGAGAGATACCTTTTTACCTCTATTCTTTCTTATTTTCTTCTTCTTCACCACATCATGTCTGGGTTTAATTATTTTTTCAAACTTCTTATTGAGGAGATTGGTTAAATAGGGAGCTCCTCCTCATCACCTATTTCATCATGAGAGACAATAGGAGGGAAAGTGGAAATCTTTACCCTTTCATTAGTATTCTTTTTATATTCTATTAGTTTTCCCATCTTTCTATAGTTGCCAATATAAGCATTCTCATTGCAATTTACCATGCAAAACAATAGATATTTTTTAGTTTAGTTTCAATGTCGTCCGTGAGAATGAATACTTCAAATCAACTATTTTTATATGTCAATTCTTCACTCCCCAAAAATAAACAAAGTTCATTATAAAGTTGTAGGGTGATCAAGTTATTGCAATATTTGGACACGATTCAATCATGAAATTTTTTGCATTGGAAATTAAGATGACCAACCTTATTGCAAAGTTCACAAGGAATAGGACAAAGAGAACATAATTTTGTAGCAAATTCATCTATCACTTTGAGCAAAGAATTGGTTCTATCATTTTATGCTTCTTACAAAATCTATATTCCCTATAAGGCACGTCTTCACAAACTTTATGCACACCACAAAAATTGACATGCTTATAAGAAACATTTTTGTCATGACTTGTGCAATCATCATTAGCATTTTGGATATTCAAAAAATTCATACTAACTACATTGCAATCATGCACATCATTCAAATATTTTGTGCCAAACATTTTATTGACTTCTTCTAACATTGAGCACAATCTTCCGATTCATCATTTTCAAGAAATATATTATAAAGATGATCAATAATATGATGCAACCTCAATTCCATTTTTATGTAGGTTTCTTTTATAAACCAAACTAGTGATAAAACAAGAAACTAAAAGATTCAAATGCAATGTCTAAAAAAATATACCTTCATGCACTCACCTCCCGGCAACGACGCCAGAAAAGGGCTTCGTTGACGGGATGTGGGTGCCGCTTACTTAACATCGCCGGCAACGACACCAGAAAAGAGCTTGAAAACAAGGCCCAGGGTCCGTGCTTTCGCTAGTGCAATCTCTCAACAATGCTAATACAATTGAATCATATAACCACCCCTAAAAGTGCGATGAAGAATCACTCCAAAGTTCCTTTCTAGCGGAGAACAGAAGAAGAAATTATCTGTAGGGTACGAAACCACCTCGAAGCTATTATTTCAGATCGATCTATCAAAGAGTTCGTACTAAAATAACACCAAATAATTTCAGATTCATAATACTCAATCCAACAAAAGAACCTCAAAGAGTGCCCCAAGATTTCTACCGGAGAAACATAGACAAGAACGTGCATCAACCCCAATGCATAGATTACCCAAATGTCACCTCGGGAATCCGCGAGTTGAGTGCCAAAACATATATCAAGTGAATCAATACGATACCCCATTGTCACCACGAGTATTCATATGCAAGACATATATCAAGTGCTCTCAAATCCATCAAAGTATTCAATCTGATAAAACGAAATCTCAAAGGGAAAACTCAATACCTCACAAGATAGAGAGGGGAAAACACCATATGATCCGACTATATTAACAAAGCCCGCGATACATCAAGATCTTGACATCCCAAGACCACGAGAGAGAGACTGAACACATACCTACTGGTACAAAACCTCAGCCCCGAGGGTGGACTACTCCCTCCTCATCGTGGTGGCCGCCGGGATGATGGAGATGGCCAGTGGTGTTGATTCCCCCTCCGGCAGAGTGCCGTTACGGGGTCTAGATTCATTTCTCGTGGGTACAGATCATTGCGGCGGTGGAACTTCAGATCTTGGGTTACCCCGAGGGTTTTTGGAATATTTGGGAATTTATAGGGGCGAAGAGGCGGTGCGGGAGGCCACCGAGGTGGGCACAAGCCACCTGGGGCGCACCTGGGCCCCCAGGCGCGCCCTGGTGGGTTGTGCTCCCCTCTAAGCTCCCCTCTGGTACATCTTTGGCCCATCGGGTGTCTTTTGGTCCAGAAAGAATCTCCAAAAAGTTTCGCTGCGTTTGGACTCCGTTTGGTATTGAATTTCTACGATGTAAAAAACAAGCAAAAAATAGCAACTAGCACTGGGCACTATGTCAATAGGTTAGTCCCAAAAAATGATATAAAGTTGCTATAAAATGATTTTAAAACATCCAAGAATGATAATATAGCAGCATGATGGCCGTGAGGATGATGAAGATGGCCACCGGTGATGATTTCACCCTTCGGCGGAGTGCCGGAATGGGGTCTAGATTGGTTTCTCGTGGCTACAGAGCCTTGCGGTGGTGGAACTTCTGATCTAGGTTTAGCCCAAGGGTTTTTGAAGTATTTGGTGATTTATTGGGTAAAGAGGGGGTGCAGGAGGCCACCGAGGTGGGCACAACCCACCTGGGCGCGCCTGGGTCCCCAGGCGCGCCCTGGTGGGTTGTGCCCCCTGGGCACCCAGTGCTTCTCCGCCCAATCGGATGTCTTCGTCCATAAAAAATCAAGAAAAGGTTTCATGGAGTTTGGACTCCGTTTGATATTGATTTCTGTGATGTAAAAAGCAAAAACAAAGAATCGACCGGGCACCGGGTCAATAGGTTAGACCCAAAAATGATATAATGTTTCTACAAAATGATTTTAAAACATCCAAGAATGGTAATATAACAGCATGAATATTTCATAAATTATAGATATGTTGGAGACGTATCGATCATACATCAAGATCGTGTCGTATCAAGAACACAAGAGAGAGAGAGAGAGAGAGAGAGAGAAAGAGATCAAACACATAGCTACTGGTACATTCCCTGAGCCCTGAGGGTGAACTACTCCCTCCTTGTCATGGAGAGCGCCGGGATGATGAAGACGGCCACCGGTTATGGTTTCCCCCTCCGGCAGGGTGCCGGAACGGGCTCTCGATTGGTTTTTCGTGGCTACAGAGGCTTGCTGCGGCGGAACTCCCGATCTAGGTTTATTTCTGGAGGTTTTGGGATTTACAGGAGGTGTTGGCGTCGGGGACAAGTCAAGGGGGCCCACGAGGCGAGGACAAGGCAGGGGTGCGCCCTCCACCCTTGTGGTTGCCTCGGGACTCCTCTATGATATCTTTTCATTCTAGTATTTTTTTATATTTTCCAAAAATATTCTCCGTAAATTTTTAGCTCATTCCGAGAACTTTTATTTCTGCACAAAAAACAACTCCATGGTAGTTCTGCTGAAAACAGCGTCAGTCCGGGTAAGTTCTAATCAAATCATACCAAAATCATATAAAATTGTTGTAAACATGGCATGAATACTTCATAAATTACAGATACATTGGAGACATATCGTGATCCACATGTGCGCTCATATTATAGGCACCAAAGGACAACAACATAACCACAAGCAGTTTAAACCAATCATAGGAATTCGCATACTACCCATAGGACAACAAAAATTTACTCAAACATCATAGGATGGGAACACACCATTGGATAATAATATGAAGCATAAAGCACAATGTTCAAGTAGGGTGTAAAGTGGGTTGCGGGAGAGTGGACTGCTGAATATAGATGAGTGTCGGTGTACAAAAGTAGGGGCCTTCTGTACCCCTTTACTTGTGCACGGGCAGTTGTAGCCACACCTGCGGCCATGCTTGGCGGGGAAGAGGAAGGAAAGGTACGAGACTGCCAAGGCAGCACTCAAGCCAGAGGCATGAAGAGCAAAGGGGCGAGATGGACTTCCCCCGGCAACACCCTTGCCGGGGCGGCCTACATAGCCCCGGCAAGAGCCTTGCCAGGGCGACTTGTCCTACACCAGCAAGGCCGTCACCCTTGGGCCCGGGAGTTCTGACACCATCGACAACGTCAAGACCAAGACTCAGGGGCGCCTGCATGGTGGCATGCAGATCTCTGTGTAGACCAAAGGCCTGCGAATCTAGATAAGAACCAGAAGACGAAGCACTACCAAAAAAATACACTTTCGTGATGATACGTGTTTGTCACAGTAGGTCGCGTTTTTTGTCATGCATGTACATCCATGACAAATTTATGGCGATGTAATCAAGATAGTCATACCGTCTTGTCAGAGAAGTGTTCCATGACATTACCAAAATTATCATCACGGAAGTGTCCACTTCCATGACGATAAATCCAGCGTCACATAAGTGCTTTCGTCAAGGGTGACCGACACGTGGCATCCACCGTAACGGAACGCCGTTAAGCTATCGGGTCGGATTTTGGATCCGATAACCCGTTAACAGCCACGACCAATGCCGATTTTCCACGTGTAAAATTCTCATTGGCTGACGGATCCGGGCGTCAGCTCCGCGTTGGCACGGGTGTCACTCATCCAACGGTCGAGATGGGCCTATGATATGTTGACACGTGGACCGGCCCAACAGAGGCCCACAAAGTTTAAATGGGTCGGCCCAACCGAAGGCCCATAAGATTTAGCGGACCATAATGGGCCGGCCCAGCTAAAGGCCCACAAAATTTAGCGGACCACAATGGGCCGGCCCAGCTAAAGGCCCACAAGATTTTGCAGACCATAATGGGCCGGCCCAACTAAAGGCCCACAAGATTCTGCGGACCACAATGGGTCGGCCTGACTAAAGGCCCACAAGATTACGCAAACCATAATGGGCCGCCCAGCTAAAGGCCCAACATTCTCTGTCAAATCTACCGTCACAACGGCTTGTCCTAAACTTGCCATCAACGCGCCCATGGTCACTTCGGCCTGTTACGATCCGCTAAGAAATTGGGCCGAATCACGGCCCGGTGTATTTCCGGCCTGTTAAAGGTCCGGCTTCATTTGGGCCCATTTACAGGCCATCAAAACTTTCGGCCTGTTAGAGGCCCACTATAGATTTGGGCCACTTTCTTCATGTTGTCTTTTTCGGCCTGTTAACGCCGGACGTAAACCATGGGCTATATGTGGCCCAACATCATATCGGGCCCATTACCGGCCCATATAAAAATGACGATAATCTAGCCCGACCGAAGTTCCTACTGTTAAAGGCCCGTGTATTAGGTCGGCGCATTTACTGACCCGTCCGAATTTCGGCTCACAAAGATCCGCGTCGTAAATGGGCCACCATTTCGCCCGCTAAGTCCAAAGGGTTATTTCGCACAATCAGGGCCCAATCTCACTTTCGGTCTATTAAAGGCCCATGTTTTTATGGGCTCGAGATATTTACACCGTGAAACGGCCTATTTTTTACCGAGGGCCCAAATTATGTTTAGGCCTGTTAAAGGCCCACTATGGGCACATGCCTACCAGAAAAATATGAAAGATTATGCTGATTTAGGCCCAGATATTTTTAGTGGGCTACATGTCAATTTCGGCCCGTAATCGATTTAGCCCAATTGGAATGGGCCCGACGAATGTTGGCATGTTGGGCTCCTACGAAGCTTTCGGCCTAATACATTACTAAGAAAAACCTACACTATACAAAAATAGCGTTGTAATTACTGCAGCACAGGCGACATCATAAATGTTGTATCACAACAAAATAAATTCCAACCATACAACAAAAGGCCTGTTGGCATAAAGTTTACAGTACTTCCAAATAAAAGCACCATCAGATGTATAGAAGCAAAGATCATTTGACCTGAGTGCTAATGTTTCAGGCTGTAGAATTTGATGGAGCAGCGAAGCGAATGTCTGATAGTCTGGTTTCAAAACCATTCATATCTTGACGACATTTCTCAACCACTATTCTTGTTTCCAAAACAACGTCCATTAGGGATTGGACTTGTGTCTGGAGCACAGATATATCACTGCCTAACAGGAAGATTTTATTCAAGAGGGCGATTTGGACGAGGTTACCTTGACAACCAACCTGTAATTATGCAGCAAGGTGCTTTTGCACTATTAGTGGAGAGATACCGACGCATCGCAAAGAAGAGGTGACATTGTGCCTGTAGTAGCCTCGTCACCTTCAGGTGGTTGTGGTTGTTCAATCATTTGTTCCATAGCTTCCTGAAAGTTTTGAACTTGTAGATTAGTGTACCGGATAAGTAACTAATGAGACAAAAACAAACAAAGTAGGTTAAACGTTTATACATAACTTATTTTGGTGAACTATTGTAATACATTAGCATGCATTGTAGTGCCAACTACATAATAAAATCACTTTCCGAACATATGTCCATGTAGCATGCCTACTGTATTGTCTATTTCCTCACATTCTTGACATCTAAGGATAAAGAGACATGGTTTAAAGTAGGATGAACATAGTATGACATCATTCATATTATGGGCAAACAGATATAAAACAAACAACCTATTTTATCATTGTGTGCACACGTGAACATAACAACTAGATTACAGATCAAGACCAAAAGAATATCCTTCATCTCTTTTAAACCATGTAAGGTGAAATGATACGTTAAGACAACTGTGTATAAAAGTGAACAGAGTATCGACATTGGCTGCAAACCAAGTAGTTAAATGAGCACATCACGGTACCAATCAGTTCAAAGGCAGGAGGAGTAAGGACTTACAACAATGGGCTTGAACTGGTGTGCTCATGCCCTTCATCTTGCTGGTGTGGCAATCCTTGAAGATTTGCACTGCATTCGGTTCAGGTTCTTTTTGGTCCGCACGGGCTTTCCTATGTATTTGGAACAAGTCAATATAGATACGATAATATGGCACAAAAAAGAAGAAGGAAGTGGCAGCTATTTACAAAAGCCTCACAGTGTGCAATATAGCTACGAGATCCTGTTGTCTGTTGGAATTTCACTTTAGAATGGTTAGTTTTGTTCTTCAAACAGTTAGCCTAGAAGAAGATACACTTAAGGCACATACATAAATACAAGTTCAATATGTGGTCTGATCAAATACATATAGCCTACCTGATACTTTGGATCAGACCAGTGTTTAACGAGGGCTGTCCAGTCTTCATCTGTAATATATTCCACTGGAGACGTTTGGGCGATTTCATTGTTAGCCTTGCCTTCAAAGTGAGATTTTCTAAGGTGGTACCGACATCGCCGCAGAGCAGACTGAAAAACACGAGTGCATGCTTGTTTAGTCGCATCATCTTTCGGATCCAACTTGAACCTCATCTGTTGAAAAAAGAATGTGAGTCTTATTAGGAGGAAGCTAGAAAGTATGGGACAGAGCAAGACAATATTACTAATTGCGATGAATAACTGGGTATTGTCTTTCTCATTCCTGTACTGGATCCACGTTGGGAGGATACGTGCATGACACCTAACGGCAGCGGCTGCCTCTGATACTAACTTGGCTGACTCTGTAGCATCACGTGGCCTTTTTAAACCTGCCTCAAAATGGATCTCCATTCTTCCTCCTTTAGATTTTGTTAATCTGACAAGCATTATCCCCGATGTACATTTACGCTTGCGCCCGTGGTGCTAGTTCAACAATGAATATGGAAAGTGTTAGTGTACATCAAACTTGAGAGTACATATAAAGGAGCATGCAACTACAACTTGACTCGGCCAGTACCGCCTTGGTGTTGATGCTCATGAGGTTCATCTGATCTCATAAGTCCTGTTGTGTCGCCAGTGCTTCGGAAGTAGTGTTAGGTGTGAAGGCAGCTTGGGAACCGCCAGTTCAGAGCAAACGAACGAGTAACTGGTTGAGATGCCGGTACAGTTGAAGCGGATGTCGCAAATGGTGGAGCAGTGATACTATGTTTGTAGATTTAGCGGGTGGACTTGTACCTTCTCATCGCACTATAAGTACTAGCAGAATCTCGACGGCGTAATCCTTTTCCGCTTTCACCCGACGAGTAATAGCACTCCCTACTATATTATTTTCCTTGCTCTTTTTGAATTTGCCATGTCAAGCTGTACCCACAACACAAAAGAATAAAATCACTCTTGTAACTCATTGATGCATGATCTGGACAAGCTATACTTTGATGTAAGACAACCGTATGAGGATGGAATATGTAAGAAAAACAGACGGCATGACATATTCACATCTACGATGTGCAAACTAAGGTATGATTTTCAAGAAAATAGAAGTAATGCAAGCTAGACACCATATGAAAGATGCAACCAATATTACTCGCCAAGTTAAAAGTGTCTTGTCATAAGTGGCAATTCGAAAAATTAGAAGCGATTACAACGAGAAATCAATGCAAGATGCAACCACTATCAAACTGCCATGTTAAAAGTGTCCAATCATGAGTGGTGATGCGGGATACACAACAACAGTACTTTCATGTAAGAACATGGTATGATAGATAGATGCAAAGGTATTCTAGACACAGAAAGCCATTTCATATGCACATGTATAATGTATAAACTCAGCAGGTGCAATTTAATCAAAATAGAAGAAATACAGGCTAGACAACATATGCAACATGAAACCAATTATCACATTTTCAACTTAGAACAAGCACTGCTGCGATGGTGGAGTACGGAGATGAACTCATCATGTAGACTTGGGACTTCAACTTCATTAGCGTAGCAGGGGAAAATCTAGAGAGTCTTTGTTTGCGTCGGTGCGGAGGACCACCAACATCCCTAACTTACTCTTTTCCTTCCTATTTTCTCGATATTGCCTTATGAAGTTAAAACCACAAGAAGATGAATAAAATTAGCTCTGCATAACTGGTTGATGCATGATCTGAGCATTTAACACTACTTTGATGTAAGGCAAGCGCAGGATAGGAGGATGGAATATATACAAAAAGACAGCATTTCATATTCACACGCATTTATAGGAGGATGGAATATGTATGAAAAAAACGATGGCGGAAGGCATTTAAACAAAATTAGAAGAAATGAAAGCTAGGCACCATATGAACATGCAACCAATATCACTCTATCAGGTAAAAAGTGTCTCTTCGTAAGTGCCATTTCAAGAAATTAGAAGCAGTACAAGCTACAAGACAATGCAAGATGCAACCTACATCACAGTCCCAAGTTAAATGTGTCTTATGGGTAAGTGATCGTTGCAGGTATAAGTTGTAAGCTACATAGATGCAATTCAACATAATCAGAAGCAATACAAATTAGACATCATATGGAAAACGCAACCACGTATAACAGTTCCAAGTAAGAGCAAGCACCTGTGATGGTGGAGTAGGGGAGATGTGCTCATCATGTACACACATGTTCTAGAAACAGGAACACGTGTCATATTCACAGTTATTACGTGTAAAGTAAGCAGATGCAATTCAAGTTAGAAGCAATACAAGCTAGACATCATACGCAACATGCAACCACATATAATAGTTTCAAGTTAGAGCAATCACCTGTGATGGTGGAGTAGGGGAGATGTGCTCATCATCTACACAGCTACGTTGACTGTCCAAATTTTGTGTTGTCTTGCGAATCTTGTTGGGAGGATGGCGGAGTAGAATCAGTAGAGACCCCCTATTTGAGTTGCTCGGAAGGACCACCATCATCCACTGCCGGAATAATTTCCTTCAGCTGTAATGATTTTGCATTGTGAAGTCAAACCGATAAGAGAAAGGAATAAAATTCGCTCTTCAGAACTCATTCATGCATGATCTTGTGAACACTACTCGGATGAAAGGCAAACACATGATGCGAGGATGGAATATGTATGAAAAACAGGATGGTGTGACATATTCACACCTATGATGTGGCAACTAAGAAGAAGGCATTTCAACAAATTAGAAGCACTGCAAGCTAGGCACCATATGAAAGATGCAACCAATATCACTCTGCCAAGTTCAAACTGTATGGCGTTTCAACAAATTAGAAGCAGTACATGCTAGAAATCATATGCAAGACACAACCAATATCACAGTGGCGACTTAAAGGTGCCTTATCATAAGTGAGTGATGCGGGATATGCAAGAATAGTAGTCTGATGTAGAAACAGGAACACATGTCATATTCACATGCATTATGTGTAAAGTAAGCAGATGCAATTCAACAAAGTTAGAAGCAATACAAGCTAGACATCATACGCAACATGCAACCACATATAATAGTGCCAAGTTAGAGCAAGCACCTGTGATGGTGGAGTAGGGAGATGTGCTCATCATCTACACAGCCTACGCTGGACTGCCTAGACTTGGCATGCTTGTCTTGCGAATCTTGTTGGGAGGATGGCGGAGTAGAATCTATAGAGAACCTCCGTTTCAGCTTGCTTCGGAAGGACCACCATCATCCAATGCCTTGCCAATTTCCTTCAGCTTTATTGATTTTGCATTGTGAGGTCATCTTGACAAGAAAAAAGTAATATCATTCGCTTCTTCGTAACTCATTCATGCATGATCTTGTGAACACTACTCGATGAAAGGCAAAGTCATGATACGAGGATGGAATATGTACGAAAAATGGACGGCTTGACATATTCACACCTATGATGTGGTAACTAAGCGAAGGCACTTCAACAAATTAGAAACACCGCAAGACACCATATGGAAGGTGCAATCAATATCACTCGCCAAGTTAAAATTGTCTCATCATAGGTGGCATTCATCAAACTAGAAGCAATACATGCTAGAAATCATATTCAAGACGCAAACCAATATCACACTGCCAACTTAAAGGTGTCCCATCATAAGTGACTGATGCAGGATACACAAGAAGAGTAGTTTCATGTAAGAACATGGTGTGATAGACAGATATAGTAT
Source organism: Aegilops bicornis (assembly GCA_021605145.1). NCBI lineage: Eukaryota > Viridiplantae > Streptophyta > Magnoliopsida > Poales > Poaceae > Aegilops > Aegilops bicornis. The sequence goes on along the minus strand of CM038670.1, from coordinate 258,807,785 downwards.
GTACCAAAAACAGGGAAGCATGTCATATTCACATATATCATGTGTAAGCTAAGCAGATGCAGTTTACACTAATTAGGAGCAATACGAGCTAGACACCATATGCAACATGCAACCAGATATCACACTGCCAAGTTAGAGCAAGCACCTTGGATGGTAGAGTAGGGGAGCGGAGACTTGGACCTTGTAATGCACTATCAGTACAAGGAGAATCGGTACAAATGCTTCGTTTACGTTGCTGCAGAGGACCACCATCATCGCCTTCCTTACTCTTTTCCTTCCTCTTTCTTGATTTTTCCTTGTCAAGTCAAACCCACAAGAAAAAGGAATAAAATTTTCTCTTCAGAACTCATTGATGCATGATACTGACGAACACTACTTTCATGTAAGGCAGCCGCATGATAGGAGGATGGAATATGTATGAACGGCGCGACATATTGACATGTATGATGTATAAAATGTAAACTAAGCACAAGGTGCTTGAACTTGTTAGAATCGATGCAAGCTAGAAACCATATGAAAGATGAAACCAATATCACTCTGCCAAATTAAAAGGGTACCCTAACAAATGTATTTGACCAAATTAGAAGCAATACATGGCAACAAGCTAGAAATAATATGCAATATGCAACGAATAAAGGTGACTCATCGTAAGTGATTGATGCAGGATACATAAGAGAGGTAGTTTCATGTAAGAACAAGGTTAACACATAGATGTAGTGTGTACCAAAAATAGGAAGGCATGTCATATTCACAGGTATAGTGTGTAAACTAAGCAGATGCAATTTACCCTAATTAGAAGCATTACAAGCTAGACACTGTATGCAACATGCAACCACATATCACACTGCGAAGTTAGAGCAAGCACCTGTGATGGTGGTGTAGGGGAAGTGCGGTCTTCAGGTACAGAGCTATCTTCAATGTCTTCATTTAGGCTTGCTGTTTCTTGAGAATCATGTGGAGAGGATGAAATTGCATTCTTTATAAGAGTATTGCGTCACATATTAACCCACGCGCGTGACTGTCTCATCATAAGCGATAGACGCAGGATACACAAGAACGATGAGTTTGATGTAAGAACATGGTGTGATAGGCAGATGTAGTATGTACCAAAAACAGGAAGGCATGTCATATTCACATGTATAATGTGTAAGCTAAGGAGATGTTGTTTAACAAATTAGGAGCATTGATGAGGGATACACAAGAAAAGTAGTTTGATGTAAGAACATTGTTGATAGAAATACGTAGTGTGTACCAAAAATAGGAAGGCATGTCATATTCACAGGTATAATGTGTTAACTAAGCAGATGCAATTTACCCTAATTAGAAGCATTACAAGGTAGACACCATATGCAACATGCAACCACATATCACTGCTCGCCAAGTAAGAGCAAGCACTGCGATGGTGGTGTGGGGGAATTATGTGATCAACTAGAGAGCTACGTTGACTATCTTCATTTAGCCTTGCTGTATCTTGAGAATCATGTGGGGAGGATGACACTGCACTCTTTAAACGAGTAGGGAGTCTCACAGTAACCCACCCGGGTGACTGTCTCATCATAAGTGATTGACGAGGGACACAAAAGAGCATTAGTTTGATGTACGAACATGGTTAATAGACATATGTAGTATGTATCAAAAACAGGAAGGCATGTCATCAAAGGTATAATGTGTAAAGTAAGCAGATGCAATTTAACCAAATTGGAAGCAATACAAGCTAGACACCATATGCAACATGCAACCACATTTGACATACGAAGTTAAAGCAAGCACACAGGATGGTTGTGTGTGGCAATTGAGATCATCAACTACTGAGCTACGTGCCATCGTCTCCAATCACCGACATCGCACCCATTAGAGCGCTGAAACGCTTAGTGCTTGTCTTGAATTACACTGGAGCGACTTACATCTTTTCTTTTACGCATTCATCAACACTTGCGTAGTCTGAAATACCCATGCATAAAAAACAATAGTGTGAGTATGGGTGAAGTGTGTGCACAATTAGTACAATGCAGTGTAAAGGTAGGAGATAGCAGGTCGGTGAGAAATAAATGACGGAGACATATGATAGCTCTACAACATGCATGGCACACTAAATTACTACAGGATTCAATGAAAATAACAATGATTTGAAAGCAAATAGGTTGATCCATTTTTTCTGCACCGTCCGATGTACAAAGAACGAGCAGATCGCCTTCATCTACCTCCGGCCCGATCAGTGTTGACGATCTTCCTCGAACGCCGGCGACCACCGGCCCAAGATTCCTCCCCGCCACGCCTCCCTCGACCTCACCGCGCCGCCATGCTTGGCACCGCCCCCCACCCCTGGCCATCCATTCAAGCCCTGCCGACCTCCAGATCGGGCGCAAGCAGCTCCTGCGCCCCACACCCCTATGATAGACACCGATGCGCCGCTTCCCCGGGGAACAGACGAACTAGGTGCTCCGCGCGCCTAAGAAGGTGCTGCTTCTTTTAATTGCGGTTCGACTGACCCTGAATTGAAATCCAGGCGGGCTACTGACCTCTAGCAAAGGTGAAATAGTAAAAGGGAGGAAACCTTGTGCATTTAGTATCACGAAGAAGATGCAGTAAGAAGCGCTCAACTAGTTTCTTTCGTGGGATGAATACAGTGTGAGAGGAAATGTAAGATTTGCACGAATAAGGGAAGAGGAGTACCTCTTTCTGCTAGCAGTGCTGTGTCCTCCTTCTGTTTTTCCGACGATCTTGTTGTTGTTCGCCAGAAACCAGAAGTTGTGGAGGACGATGCAGCCTTGGACGAACCCATGACCAAGTTGTTGAGTGTGGCGCGGTGGTCGTCTCTCGGCGGCGGGAAGCAGATCCGAGGGGCTAACGACAGCGTAGCGGGAACAGCTCCGGTGCGGTGGACGGTTGCGACAGTGGAGCCGCAGCAGTGAGGCGCAGGACGGCGTGGTCGGAGTGGTTCTGGTACGACGCTCGTCGGCGTCGGCGTCGTGGAGGCAGCTCTGCGTCGGCTTCAGCTGCTAAGTCCTTGAGGGTGTTGCGGTTGCGGTTGCGTTGGACGACGATGTCGGGGTACCGTCTCCGGCGTGATGGAGGAGGGCGGCGGTGGATTGGCCGCTATGGGGTGGAGGACGGACCGACGGAGGAGGCTGGGGTTTCGCGACTGGTGGAGAGGGCGTTTTCGCACCCACGGAGTATGAATGGGGAAACGGAGGGAGGCGGGGAACTAAGAGGGAACAATGTTTGGTTTGAGACACGCTTGTTTGAAATTTGGGGAAAGTTACAAACTTTGCCCCCATCTAAAATTTCGGACATATTGCGGGTTCGGGGTAGGACAGTCATGGCAGGTGTTCCAAATGTGGGCTGGATAGATTTCTGCCGAGCGCATGTGTGTTTAGGCGCCCACGGCGTATGAATGCTTCTCGGAGGCGGTTGAGACTGGCATCTTGGTGAAGTTACAAACCTACCCCGGTTTAGAACTTTGGACATCGGGCCGATAGGCTACACGGGCCGTAGTCAGACAGTAATTTCCTACCACCAAAACATTAGTATCGCGGTTTCGGGTGACTAGAGGCCGATTTGGCGCTTGCTTCAATATTGGGAGTGAAGCATTAACGTTTTCGGTTCTCTTGAATTGAACTTTCAGGATTTGTCAAACTTCACAAATCTTTACTCTTGAAAATCCTAAAGCTACGATTATTTTGGAATGAGGGGGTACATTTGAATATACATTGTACACGAGTATATTAAAAATATGCAACTTATCTCAGTTCATGCATGGTTCCAGATATAATCTCCTTGGTTGCAAAAACAAAAGTTAGATATGCATATGAATATATATAGCATGTTCAAACTCACAACAAAGATTGATGCCCCCTTTTACATTTGATTTACAAATGCCATTATCTCGGGTTCAAATAGATGAATGCACTTCCTATGAATTGAATCTTGAAACCCCTTTATGTTGAATTCGACATGTATTATATTTACGTAGCTAGCAATTTGGAATGTATCCATGCAAGTGACAAATGTATAAAGTGCTTCACACTAACAACATGGAGTGCACTAATTAATGTTTATATATGAATTGCAAAAGCATTCATTGCCTTTATTTCAAACCGCTTTCACTCTATGGATCGATAATATGAAATAAACACGTGCACATGCTAGAATTCAATAGAGTACGGGTGTCTGATAGACTGATTTTTGTCCATACGCAATTTGCAAAATTCATGATCTCATCCAAAAATAATAATGCCATTTATATTTTAATTTAATACGTAGAACCGCCTTTCACACGTAGATGCACTATGCCTCGCCCCGTTCTCACAGACATGTTATATATCTCTCTATCTAATGCATAAGTGCACACACTTTATATGCATCGGCATTTCTCTTTCACACATGCTCACAATCTCTCTCGGGTGTCGGGGTGTCTCACGCACTTGCTCTCTCTGTATCTCTCTCTCTCTCTCTCTCTCTCTCTCTCTCTCTCTCTCTCTTTCTGACTACTATGTACCACTCTTTTCACTAATCTCAGGTTGGAAAACACTATTTCTCTCACATGCATATATACACATGCACGGTCTCTACTAGCCCTCTATACGCACATATATGTGCCTACGTGTCTCCATACGCACATTATCTTTAGGCCTCTCTCTCGCACACATTGCCCTCGACACACCTATCTCTTAGTAGTTGGCAGATATGATTTCATCATATCGTCATTCGGTAGGATATCCCTGGTTGTTAGGCTGGATGGTAATACGAGGCAAAGTTTTACCCTAGTTCGGATCGGACCCTTGAAGTTGAAGAAAGAGCCTACTCCTGGTACTGTATATTAGTGATAGGGGTGTGTACAAAGTACACGTGAATACCAGGCATTGTGCGTGTGTGTATACTATCGACGAACTAGCCCCCAAGCTTGTATAACATACTAAGGCCCGCTACGTCTTGAGCTTGCGTTGGTTTTCCTCGAAGAGGAGAGGGTGATGCAGCAAAGTGTAGCGTAAGTATTTCCCTCAGTTTTGAGAACCAAGGTATCAATCCAAAGAGGAGGCTCCTCAAAAGTCCCACGCACCTACACAAACAAGCTGAGAACTCAAGAACCAACGCTAATAAAGGAGTTGTTAATCCCTTCACGGCCACTTGCAAAAGTGAGATCTGATAAAGATAGTATGATAAGATAAATATATTTTTGGTATTTTATAATATAGATGCAAAAAGTAAACATGCAAATAAAAGTAGATTGGAAGCAAATATGATAAGAGATAAACCCGGGGGCCATAGGTTTCACTAGTGGCTTCTCTCAAGATAGCATAAGTATTCTACGGTGGGTGAACAAATTACTGTCGAGCAATTGATAGACAAGCGCATAGTTATGAGATTATACAGGCATGATCATGTATATAGGCATCACGTCCATAACAAGTAGACCGACTCCTGCCTGCATCTACTACTATTACTCCACACATCGACCGCTATCCAACATGCATCTAGAGTATTAAGTTCATAAGAACAGAATAACGCCTTAAGCAAGATGACATGATGTCGAGGGATAAACTCATGCAATATGATATAAACCCCATCTTGTTATCCTCGATGGCAACAATACAATACGTGCCTTGCAACCTGTCGGGGCAGGCTGATCTGGCCCACGAGCACCTATGGGACCGGCGGACCGAGCCCCTTTCGGTTCGGCGGGGAGCGGAGGTCGCACGAAGAGCAGATCGAGGCAAAGCACATGAGAGGTTTACCCAGCTTTGGAGCTCCCCGGAGAGATAACACTCCTACTGCTGCATGTCTAGGTGTATTGAGTTCTTGCTCGGGAGCGCTTGAGTGCTACAGTACACACCAGCTGCTAACGAGACCGAGCGTGGGGGAAAAACTGAACCCTCTCTACGTTGCGTATGGGCCTCCTTTTATATGCTCAAGGGGTCTCCGATAGGTGGCAACGTAGACAAGGGTAAAAATGGAAAAGGAGTGGTTGGTACAGCTACTTGTACAGTGTACAGTGTATCATACCTAACCCTGACGGCAGGGGACAAAGGCATTAAATGCCCGTCTACGTCGCCCTAACAGTGCAAACAAGGACCGTCAGGGGCGCCACCGCTTGCCACGATGGCAATCTTGTCGCTGCCGCTTTCCACCTCACACCGGGCTGCCTGACCCTCTCGCCACGCAGCGCTGGAAAGGTCCTGTGGTGACACGTTAGTGGATGTGCTGGAGCGCAGGTACAAAGTGGTGGTCTGCCGCGGCAAGCGCCTTGTCGCGGTTGTTGTCTTGTCGCGCCCGGAAGCTTGTCGCCCACCGGGCCTTCCCGGCAAGCTCCTCTTGCCGGGGCCTTGTCTCTTAGGTGCCTTGGGTGGCCTTCCCGGCAAGCTCCTCTTGCCGGGGCCTTGCCTCCTTGGCTTCAATACTTTGTTCTTGAATGGCTCCACAGGATCCACGGAGGACCTTGGCGGTTACCCGGTGAGCCTTGCCGCGGAGGGCTGCAACTGCCCGTGCACAAGTTCGGGATACTAGGGTACCCCTGCCCTAGTACAATCGACAGAGCCCGGGCTGGGCCACACACGGTGCCGAGCGCTGTTGGGCCAGGCCCAAAACAGGGCACGGGCATACGCGGCCCAGGTCACGCCGTTACTCACCCCGGACCCACCACGCCCTCCACGAACGGCACGCGTCGATCGCGGCGTCGTGTGAGAGATCGTGGGTGAGATCGTGGGGGGTTTCTTTATTCAGAAAAAACGGAACGTCCGCCCCTTCCTCTTTATAAGCAGGGGAAACAGGGGCGGGTCGCCCATCTCGCCAGTTGCTGTCCCTTTTCGAGAGAACCTCCGCTGCTCCACCCTTCTTCCAAAGGCTGAAAAGAGAGGAGCGCCCACTTCATCGCCACTCAGCATCACCAACGCCACGATCTCCCCGCCACCTCCGCCATGGCTTCAAAGCCGACAAGGGAAGGCCGTGAAGTTGGCGAGGCGCAGCGGCTTGCGGCGCGGAAGGAGCGGCAATCTTCCCTCCCCGGCCGCGAGGGAGCCGAGGAGAACTACTACCTCTTCTCGGTCGACGGAGACGCGAGCGCATCCACGCACGAAGGTACTCCCGGCCGCTGCTTGAATTGGCCCGAGTGGGTATCCTTCTTGGCGCTTCTTCTTCTCTGCGGGCTCTGCCTGCCTTTCTCTCAATTCTTCAGTGACATCATGAACACCCACGGGTTCCGCCTCCTTGATTTCACCCCAATGCTGTTTCGACCATGGCAGTTTTCGCACATCTCTGCGAAAAACTTTGTCGGAGTCCATCCAAATCTAGCCCTTTTCCGCCACTTCTTTATACCCCGTGTTGAGAGAGGGGAGCCTCTTGCCGGAGGAATCGCTTGGATCTCGAGGGTCGGCAAGAAGGAAGCCTATCTGGAGGGAGAGCTCCGTAGCAAATGGGAGGAATGGAGGCGGATTGGTGCTGGATTGTCGAGGAGAACCCGCAGCCATTTACCGCCAGCCAAACCCTGAGGTGTGCGGCAACGATTGGAGCAATCTGCCCCGAAGACGCTTAGGCTGAAAATTGCAGTCACCCGAATCCTTCGCCTTAGACTTGCCGGCTCACAAGAGGCACCGCTGGCGCAGACTTTCTTCGCCAGACGCATCGCCTTGCAGGAGAGGAGGAGGCCTGCACGGGAGTTTCGTAACGCGGCAGATATCATGAGGCTGCGCCCAGGCCTCAACTTCAACTTCACCGTCTTGGAGCTTGACGCGATGCTCTTGGAGCTGTTCAAGCCCGATCCCGATCATCCAGAGATGTTTAGGTTGCCGAGGGCGCGTTCACTGCGGTAACAATTCGCGCTTGACCGCATCCGTGCAATGATGCCGTTGTCAGCGACTTGCATGGAATTGTCCCAACTTGGCAAGAGCACCGTAGATGACGTCGTATGCGCAGTTCTTTGACAATCTGGTAGAAATGCCGGTCCGCCCGATGAACAGAGGGCCTCACCATGACACCACCGATGATGAGATGCAGCGACGCCACTGTTGGAAGAGGCGGCACGCCGCATGGGCGAAGTTCGGCTTCACCGTGGAGGAGGCAGAGGCAGCAGAGGCGGCAAGCCTTGTCGAGCGAAAGGAGTTTGCCGGGCGAGGAGGAGCTTGCGAGCTGAAGTCGAAGTCGAGCGAGCCCGCCGAGGGCGCATCCTCTCCTCCTTCAAGCAGCTTGCCGCGAGCGGAGCCCCAGCTCCACCAAGAAGGCGTCTTCGCAAGGCCGGAGACGAAGCGGGCAGCAGACAGTTAACAGCGAAGGCCGCGACGCTGGGCCTCCACCGCGGCAAGCATCAAGCCGCGGGAGCACCTCACGCTGCTGCGGCAACTGGAGCGGGGCCCTCGCAGACCACCGCCTCCGCTCCCGCCAAGCGGCCAAGGGAGCCTACTCCTCCGTCTCGTCGTACTGGAGGCGGGCAAGAATTTGATCTCTCCGCGCTCAGCTCCGACGACGAAGAAGAAGAGTAAGGTTCGTTGCAGCATGTGTAGATCGTCGGCTTGTTGCTTTGTCTTGTATCTGACTTGCTTCATTCTGAACCCATTCCTTTTCAGGACGCTGGCCCAGAGGGTGCCGAAGAGGGCCAAGACCCCGGTGATTGTCGTCGAGGACGAACCCACTGCGACAGCAGGAGGCGCGTCCGAGACCACCTTGCCGGATGCTGCAACTCTTCTTCAAAGCAGCCCCCAGCGTAAGTATATGGTCTACTTCTTGCTATTCGGCGTGCATGGATGCTCTTTCTTTGCTGATATCTGACTGTTGATTTGTGTAGGAGCAGAGCAGCCTCCTTCTGCTTCGACTACGCCGCCAAGGGAGTATTCCCCGGCAAGGGAGCGTTCTCCGGCAAGGGAGCGTTCTCCGGCAAGGGAGATTTCTCCGGCAAGGGGCAGCTCTCCGGCAAGGGACAACACCAGCGATCCCCTGGCGGAGGAGACCATGACTGCGGACCCTAGCGCAGGTAATCCTCTTGCCTGAAAACTTCCCTTGTGTTCTTCTTCTTCTGATTTTGTTTTTGAATATTTGCTTGACTTTTCTTCATTTTCTGGTCGTCCACAGAGCCAATGGAGACCGAGGCCGCCGGCGAGGAGGACGCGCGCGGCAATACTGACGACGCCGCTGCCATCGAAGAAGAAGCTGGCGCTGACGAGCCCGCTGGCGACGAGGCCGCCAAAGCTGCGCCACGCAGGCTGGCGAGGGGTCCGGCGATCGCACTGACGACCCTGAGGCCGCAGGAGCGCCAGGCGCTACGCCGACCGCCGATCCCTCCGCCGCCGCTGCAGGGTCAGGCTCCGAAGAGCCCCAGCCCGGCGCCTATTTGAAGGCCGGCGATGGCGTCTTCATCAAGCTCCCATGGGCGTCGAGCTCCAGGGCGCCGGCCGAAGGAGAAACCTTCAATGAAGAGCTGCTCGCCTCCGCTGGACTGACGCTGATCGACGCACCAAGCAGCAGCAGTGGCGAGTCTGAGGAGGAGCAGCTGCTGCAGAAGCTGCTGTCGCTCTACCGCGCCCGACAAGCCAAGCTAGAATCCCGGGAAGCACTTGTCACGAAGGCGGGAGCAGACATCGAGAAGCGCGCGGAGGAGCTCCGGGGCCTCAACCAGGAAGCTCTCCGGGCCTTGGCAGAGGAGCGGGAGCAACTCGCCGAGGAGCACAAAGCCTTCCTCCTCGAGAAGGTCAAGCCGAGGAGGAACAATGACTTGCTTGAGAAGTTGTCTGCGCAGGAAGGCGAGTTGGCGCAGCGGAAGGTTAATCTTGACAGCCATGAGGAGGAGGATCTTGCCATGCTGGCGAGCAAACATTTGGCGGGGCTCTCAAGGAAGCAAAGGATGCTGCCGCACCTGTCGAGGCCGCCAAGAAGGAGCTGGAGACGAAGGTGGCGCAGTTGGAGGCCAGTCTCAAGGAGAGCGGCGAGGAGCTTGCTGCGCTCAAGCACGAGTGCGAGAAGGACGCCTACACTCTTGGCGTGCTGCAGGCCGTCTCGCCGAGAGGAGCAAGGAGCTTCAGCGCCGCCAAGGACTCCAATGCAGATCTTGAGTTGAGGCTAACTACTTTGACTCGGGACTGGACGGCGCCAGGAGCAGGAGGTGGCCTTGAAGGAGAAGATCAAGGCCGGCGAGCTTGGCGAATCTTCTTGCCGCCGCCTAGAGTGCCTTGAGGAGAATGTGCAGCACTGGACCGAGGGTCTCGTGAATGTTGCCGCAGCTATCGACGAGGAGTCATGCAGCTGGGATGGTGGATCTTGGATATTCCTCCGATGAGCACCTCCAACCCAGCGCCAAGCTTAGCTTGTTCTTCAAGGGCGTGGTGACGGCCCTCCAGCGACTCCGGGAAGAAGTCCCAAAGCAGCTGGCCGAGGAGTCGCGCCAGATCTGCGCGGAGGCTCTTCAAAAGGTGCTGATAAAGGTGGCCTTCCGCAATCCAGGCCTCAACCTCACCAACGTCCTCAAGTCCTTGCCGCCGGATGCTGATGTGGAGGCGCTCAAGACCCTTGTCGCACCCATCGTGGACAGGGTGAGCGGGATCAAGAGGGTTGAGGGCGATCGCATAGATTAGGCCGCCCGTTTTTTTTTTCTTGCCGCTGGTGGTCATGTCATAAGAACAATCCATTAGAGCTGCGGCAAGCTATCTTGTAATATAACTCTATTTTGGGTATCAATTGCTATGTTATTTCCTTTACTTGATTCCTTCCTTTGTATGTTTTTGCCCCACGCTTTTAGGGAACTTGTCGGTATGAGCACTGGCATGGCGCTGAAAAGGGACATCAGCATTGGCGGTACCGCTTCCGACAAGCAACCTTGTCGCAACTAGTCGCAGCTCACTTAAGTTGTTGAGCGGACTCGAAACAAGGTAAGGGCGCAACTAGCTACGAGTTGGTTCCCTCGCGCACAGGTTTTCCATACAAAGTACGGTCGTTCGAGGAAGATAACTTAAAAATTCTAAAACTGATTGCTCAAACTTTGGCGACTTAGCTTTTCTGTCGTTTGCTTCCCGGTAAGGCTGGACTTCCTTGAGCGACGCTTGGTCCACACCATTATCTTCTCCTTTCCCCCCGGCAAACTTGTGGGCGAGGGAACCTTCCTTTCTTTGAGAAAGAGAAAGAAGAGAAAATAAAGATATGGAGCCTTATGGCTCGTTATTGCTATCGGGGTAGGTGCTGCACAAAGTGTCAGATAACGCATGCAAAATAGAAGTAAAAAGCATGAAATTGACAAGATGTGCGAAGCACGCTAGCTTTACTTATGCACGGGATCTGCGCCCGGCTTTGTACAAAGGATTGCATGCAACAGCGGCAAGACTTGTACAAAAGGTGGTTGCCGGAATAGGTTCCGGCAACTGCGCCCTACGGGTAAAACTTACGAAGATGATCAATGTTCCAGGAGTTGCTTACCGGAATGTCATCTTCGATCTCAAGGCGGACAGCGCCAGGCCTAGTGACTCGTTTCACCCGGTAAGGGCCTTCCCACTTCGGCGTCAACTTGTTGGAATTCTTGGCGGACTGAACGCGCCGAAGAACAAGGTGGCCTTGCTCGAGACTTCTGGCATTAACTTTGCGGCTATGGTAGCGGCGCAAAGCTTGCTGGTACCGAGCAGCTCGTACAGCAGCCTGAAGACGATCCTCCTCACGGAGCAGCGCGTCATCTTGTCGCAGCTGCTCTTGCTCAAACTCATCATAAGCGAGCACTCGAGGTGATCCGTATACGAGTTCCGTGGGGAGAAATGCCTCTGCTCCGTAGACTAGAGCGAAAGGTGTCTGGCAAGTGGCTCGATTTGGCGTCGTCCTGATCGACCAAAGAACCACCGGCAGCTCCTCAATCCAGTTTCTTCCGCACTTGTGCAGCTCGTCGAAAGTTACGGTCTTGAGCCCGCGAAGCACTTCAAGATTTGCCCTCTCCGCTTGACCGTTACTTCTCGGATGAGCAGCGAAGCGAAGCGAACCTTGGCGCCAAGATCTTGGACGTCTTGCATGAAGGTGCGGCTCAGGAATTGCGTGCGTTGTCGGTGATGATCTGTTAGGGATTCGAAACGGCAAACAATCGACTGAAGAACTTGACTGGCACGACCGTCTTTGTCACCTTCCTCATCGCTTCCACTTCCGGCCACTTTGTGAACTTGTCGATTGCAACGCATAAGTACTCAAAGCCCCGACAGCTCGGGAAACGGGCCGAGGATGTCGAGCCCCAGACCGAAAATGGCGGGATAAAGGGATCGTCCGAGAGCTTGAGCTGGCCGGTGTATCTGCTTGGAATGGAACCGCACGCTTCACACTTGGTTACTTGTGCAGTTGCATCCTGGAGGGCTGTCGGCCAGAAGAAACCTTGCCGGAAAGCTTTGCCGGCAAGTGCTCTGGCGCCAATGTGGTGACCACATATGCCTCCATGTATCTCTGCCAACAGCTTTTGTGAATCTTCCGGGGAATACACTTCAATTTCACACCGTTGAGTCTTCTTACATGCAAAGTGTGTTGTCGACAAACTGGTACATACTTGACTGCCGGGCTACTCTTTCCGCTTCTTCTTGCTCTTCGGGAAGTTCTCCTGTCTGAAGGAAATGGACAATTTGTTGCGCCCATGCTGGAGCTTGCGGCTCGACAACAAGGACTAAAGGCATAACTGCTGTTGCGGGAACATCCGCTTCTAACGAGAACCTGTGGCTCTGCCGGAGCTTGACGTTCCCCGGCAAGCTTGCCGGAGCAAAACTTGTCTGGAGCGTCTGCTTCAACGAAACAAACCCTAGGGCTTGTTTGAGCAGCATCGCCTCAAAGATTGTTGGTGTTGATCTTGAGGACCTTCTTGGCGGCGGCTTCGGGAAGCTCTGCCAGAAAATAGTCACCAGAAATCAACTTTCTCTTCTTGCTTTGTCCAGTTGATGGCGTTACAGACGGTTGAGTCAGCTTGAGCACAAAGATCCCTGGTTCCACAGGTAACTTGAGTGCGGCGCACTTTGACAGGCCATCAGCAATGTCGTTCTGAGCTCTTGGAATATATTCCATCCGTAGGCCGTCAAAGTGCTCTTCTAGCTTTCTCACTTCATTAACATAAGCTTCCATCAACGGACTCTGATAATTCTTGTTCATTTGGCGGATGACAAGCTGTGAGTCACCCCTGACAATGAGCTTCTTGATCCCAAGGTCTACTGCGATCCTGAGACCGGCAAGCAAACCTTCATACTCTGCAGTATTGTTTGTCGCTTGCTCCTTGGGAAAGTGCATCTGGACTACGTACTTGAGGTGCTCCCCGGTGGGTGCAACAAGTAGCGTGGCCCGCACCGGCGCCTGGCAGCGAGAAGGCACATCAAAGTACATCAGCCACTCTTTGCTTGCTTCCTTGACGGGGATGCTTGTTTCTGGAATTTCTTCATCTTGTGTTGGCGTCCATTCTGCTATGAACTCCGCCAATGCTCTGCTTTGGATAGTTGAAGTGCTCTCAAACTTGAGGCCAAAGCTTGACAGTTCCAGTGCCCACTCGACAATCCTGCATGTTGCCTCTGGATTTTGCAGTATCCTCATGTGCCTGGGAGTAATGGCGCAGCTTTCTCGAGGCCATGAGGAGGCCGAAAAGCAATTTCTGCACACCAGAGTACCTTGACCTAGCCCCCTGCAGAAGGGAACTGACAAAGTAAACTGGGCGCTGCACCATTCTTTTCTGCATCTTCTCATGCTTCTGCATATATCCATCCTTGTCGGGACCAGAGCTTGCCGGTGAAGCCCCTCGCTTGTCAGCTTTGGATGCATACGCCACGGTTGCTAGCTCATCATCCGCCTCCCTCTCCGCTACTAACGCAGCACTAACCACTTGATTGGTTGTTGCTATATATAGCGACAACTTCTCTTGTGGCTTAGTTGCGACAAGTGTTGGAGTGGAGGATGTATCTCTTCAAGTCTGCGGCGCAGCCTCCGCTTCCGGAATCCATTGCATCAGACCTGCCTTTTCAAAATTTTGAAAAATGGCGAGTAGCCTTCAGCAGAACCTAGAGATAAACCTGCCGAGAGCAGCTACGCATAACCGCAAGTCTTCGTACATCCTTGATGCGCTTTGGTGCTTCAATCTGCTCAATGGCCTTGATCTTGTCGGGATTGGCTTCAATTCCCAGCTGAGACCACGAAGAACCCGAGAAGCTTGCCGGAAGGGACTCCAAACACACACTTCTCAGGGTTGAGCTTGAGGTTGAGCGCAGATTTGCAAAGGTTTCGTCTAAATCTTGAATCAGAGTCGCCTTGTCCTTGCTTTTGACCACTATATCATCCATGTAGGCTTCCACATTTCTGTGCATTTGCGGCTCAAAAGCGTAATGGACTACTCTTGCAAATGTTGAACCAGCATTCTTTAATCCGAAAGGCATCCGTACAAAACAGTATGTGCCACATGGGGTGATGAATGCGGTCTTCTCCTCATCCTCTTCTGCCATGAAGATCTGATGATATCTCGAGTATGCATCCGTAAATGAAAGCAAATCACATCCGGCCATGGAGTCAACAATCTGGTCGGCGCGCGGCAAGGGAAATGGGTCTTTGGGGCAAGCTTTATTGACATCGGTAAAGTCGATACAAAGTCTCCATTTCCCATTTGCCTTGCGATAACTTCTGAGATTGGCCAACCACGTAGGATGGAGCACTCCTCTGACAAGGCCTGCTGCTTCCAATTTCTTGATATCTTTTGCGATGAATTCTTGGCGCTCCACTGCCTGCTTCCTAACTTTCTACTTGACGGGCCGCGCATGAGGAAAAACGGCAAGATGGTGCTCAATTACTTTCCTGGGAACACCAGGTATGTCAGACGGTTTCCACGCAAACACGTCGACGTTTCGCATGAGGAAAGCAACGAGCGCCGCCTTCCTATTTAGGGTCGAGAGAGGCACCGATGGTGAAGGTACCACCGATGCCGCCCTCCTTGGCGGACACCTTCTTGGTTTCTCGTGGAGCTGCCATCGTCTTCTTACACTTGCGGTGGAGCTCGATGGTGCGTCCTCGATGGTAGCGCAGCACTCGAAGAGGGGCGCCATCGGAGTGGGCATCGAGCTCTTGCCGGACTTGGTCTTCTTCTTCCCGGAGCTTCAGCGGCAAGTGGCTTGCAATCTGCTGCAACCGCTGCTTCCAGTAGATCTTGTCGGCGCAGATAAGAGCATCCTTCTTGTCGCCAGGACAGAGATGACACTTATCGGGCTGGCATCTTCAAGATGTTGTATGCATAGTGAGAGGCTGCCATGAATTTGGCAAGTCTTTGGACAGCCAAGTATCCCATTGTAAAGGCAATGGAAAGTCAACAACGTCAAAGTGACCCTCTCGATCCACGAAGTTCAACCTGCCAAATGTCACGGCAACGTGATCTTTCCTTCGGCTTGCTCCTTCCCGGATTGATTCCTTGGAATGTGTCGGTCTCTTTGAGCTCGCCATCAGGGATCTGGAGTTTCTGGAGCACCGCGGAGGAGATCAGGTTCAAGCCGGCCCCGCCGTCAACTAGCATCTTAGTGACCTTGAGGTTGCGGATAGTTGGTGAAACCAACATCGGCAAGCACCCGATCGCAGTTACGCGATCAGGGTGGTCCTCAATATCAAAGATGATAGGCGTCTTTGGACCATTTCGGAGGCTTGCGTGACTCGATGGATGGTTCTCGCCGCATTGACTTCCAGCATCCTTTGCTTGAGCTGGCGGTGTGATGTATGCAGAGAAGCACCGCCGTCAACGCATTGTGACCTCTGTGGCTTTCTCGGAACTCCTGCTCATCGGTCTCGTCATCATCCATGTCTTCATCGTCGCTGCCGTCTTCATCCTTGTCGCGGCCGGGAGGTCTGTCTCCTTGCCGCTTGCTTGGCCTTGCCGCGGTGTCCTCCTCTCGCCGGACGTTTCTTGCTAGCTCCTCCAGCACCTTCACAGGCCTTCTCCTTGTCGCGTCATTCGTATTCAGCCTTACGCTGCTCGACAAGCTGCTCGACCTTCTTGCAGCTCACGGAGGTCGTGGCCCTTGGTGCGGTGGATCTTGCACCATCTTGTTTGTTGGAGCCGTCACCCGCTTGTCGGCGACCGCCACACCGGTAGTTGGTGCCAGCGCAACCTCCTTGCCGAGCCACCAACTTTGATTTCTTGGCGCCACCTCCGTTGCGGACTACTCAACAACTAGCACATCTTTGCCTTTCTTCTTCCTATTGTTCCGCCGGTTTTTCCTTGCCGGGCGGTCTCCTCACTATCAGATCCTCCTGCTTCAAGATTCTCTCCGGAGTCTCCTCCTTCCTCAAAGACGTGCACACTTGTCGGCGGGGGCATATAGCTCACCGACGTCTCTAATCTTGCACATCGCCATCTCCTCCCGCATCTCGCGGTTTCGCACGCTCGATGGAACGCGCTGATTACTATGGCAGGGTGGACATCCGGGATGTTGTGCCGCACGCGGCTGAATCTCTGAATGTACTTGCGCGGGGCTCTCCTTCCATACAGGCGGCGGTGAAGGTCGCTTTCTTGGCCATGGGGCTTGTGGCGCTGTAGAAGGCGCCGACAAACCGATGGCATAGATTCGCCCAAGAGGATATGGAGTTGTCCGGCAAGTGCATGAGCCAGATCTCGACATTGGGCTTGAGTACGAAAGCGGAAGTAGTTGGCTAGGATCTTGTCGTCTCGCCCCGCCTCGCACCGCGATGGTGTAGATCTTGAGGAACTCCGACGGATGCGTCTTGCCATCGTACTTCTCTGCACGTCTGGCTTGAAATTCTTCTTGCTGGGCCATCGGACTTGCCGCAGCTCACGCAGTGAACGCAGGGCAACCTACAGCGTCTGACAAGTCGCTGGTTCTTCCGGGCGCATGCATGTCAACAGAGGGCCCAGCGCGCTTGTCGGATTGACGCCGCACTTCTCTTCGGCGCTCGATGCGAGTTCGAGCGTCCTCTTGCCGTCGTTCGTGAAGAACTTGGCGCTGATCGCGACGAGCTCGTGGATCCGATGATGCGGTGGAGTCGCTGTCGAGGTGGATCCGGCGAGTCGGCGATCTTGGCCTTCGGGGCGGAGAGTGCATGGTAGTTGCACCCCCACCGGTCTCGTCGCCACCGGCTCTTGTTTGGCAGTCCTGCTGCGGCAGCGATACACTCGGTTGCCGCGGAGCGTCGCCGTTGGCAAAGCCGATGAGACTATGAATGGTGGCCCTCCATTCATCGACTTTGTCGGCTGTTGGAGGGTAATCCAGGAGCAGTTGAGCTCTCGCCAAAGCTTCTGCTGGAGTGGTGGGTGGCAGTGGCAAACGGTGCGAGGAGCGGGATATGCTCGGACTTCTAACTATGTTAGAAGGAGCGATATCCCGTCGGCGACAAATGCCTCGCTTCGCGCCTTGACATGTTGGCGCGCATGCTGGTCTTGGGCATCCCGAGATCCACCAGCTCGATCTTAGTCCAACGAGCGTATGGCATTGTGAATGCCATGACGCTGTCGGTCCCGCGCCTCCTGAGACGGGCGCGGTGCATGCACGGACGCCGAGGTCTGCGCAGCCTTGTCCTTGGACTTGGCAGCACCGTGGGCTCCTCTGTCGATGTCCATTCTTCCGCCGGCATCTACCCCACCACCCGTTTGCTCCGGTGGTGGTGGGTTCGACGCGGACGGAGCATCTGCCGCCGAAGCCTTCTTCTTCGGTGGCATGTCGATGAAGATGATGAAGATCTAGCTCGCGTGGACGCCGGATCAGGTTCGCACAATCTCGACGCCCCCTACCTGGCGCGCCAAGGATGTCGGGGCAGGCTGATCTGACCCACGAGCACCTATGGGACCGGCGGACCGAGGCCCTTTTCGGTTTGGCGGGGAGCGGAGGTCGCACGAAGAGCAGATCGAGGCGACGCACACGAGAGGTTTACCCAGCTTCGGAGCTCTCCGGAGAGATAACACTCCTACTGCTGCATGTCTAGGTGTATTGAGTTCTTGCTCGGGAGCGCGCTTGAGTGCTACAAGACACACCACCGCTAACGAGACGGCGTGGGGAACTGAACCCTCTCTCACGCTATGCGTATGGGCCTCCTTTTATATGCTCAAGGGTCTCCCATGTGGCAACGTAGACAAGGGTAAAAATGGAAAAGGAGTGGTTGGTACAGCTACATACATTGTCTGATGTATCATACCTAACCCCGACGGAAGGGGACAAAGGCATTAAATGCCCGTCTCGTCGCCCTAACGGTGCAAGCGAGGGACCGTCGGGCGCCACCGCTTGCCACGATGGCAATCTTGTCGGCGATAAACCACCTCGCTTTTGGCCGGCTGCCTGACCTCTCGCCTTGGCGCCTAGAAAGGTCCCAGGTGACACGTTAGTGGATGTCTTTGGAGCGCAGTCTGAGTGGTGGTCTTCCATGCAAGCGCCTTGCCGCGGTTGTTGTCTTGTCGCGCCCGGAAGCTTGTCGCTCACCGGGCCTTCCCGGCAAGTCCTCTTGCCGGGGCCTTGTCTCTTAGGTGCCTTGGGTGGCCTTCCTGGCAAGCTCCTCTTGCCGGGGCCTTGTCTCCTTGGCTTGAATACTTTGTTCTTGAATGGCTCCACAGGAACCACGGAGGACCTTGGCGGTTACCCGGTGAGCCTTGCCGCGGAGGGCTGCAACTGCCCGTGCACAAGTTCGGGATACTAGGGTACCCCTGCCCTAGTACACCGACACAACCCTTTCTATAACTGGGTAAGGACACCGCAAGATTGAACCCAAAGCTAAGCACTTCTCCCATGGCAAGAAAGATCAATCTAGTAGGCCAAACTAAACCGATAATTCGAAGAGACTTGCAAAGATAACTTAATCACACATAAAAGAATTCAGAGAAGATTCAAATATTATTCATAGATAAACTTGATCATAAACCCACAATTCATCGGATCTCGACAAACACACTACAAAAAGAGATTACATTGAATAGATCTCCACAAGAGAGGGGGAGAACATTATATTGAGATCCAAAAAGAGAGAAGAAGCCATCTAGCTAATAACTATGGACCCGTAGGTCTGTGGTAAACTACTCACAACTCATCGGAGGGGCAAGGATGTTGATGTAGAGGGGCCCCCGTGCTTGATTCCCCCTCCGACAGAGAGCCAGCGAAGGCCCCAAGATGGGATCTCGCGAATACAGAAGGTTACGGTGGTGGAAATTGTGTTTCGTGGTGCCCCTGGATGTTTTCAGGGTACGTAGGTATATATAGGAAGAAGAAGTACGTCGGTGGCCGCCCGAGAGGCTTACGAGACAGGGGGCGCGCCCTCCTATCTCGTGGAGGCTCCGGTTGCTTCTTGACTTGCACTCCGAGTTCTCTGGATCACGTTCGGTGAGAAAATCACGTTCCCGAAGGTTTCATTCCGTTTGGACTCCATTTGATATTCCTTTTCTTCTAAATACTGAAATAGGCAAAAAAACAGCAATTCTGGGCTGGGCCTCCGGTTAGTAGATTAGTCCCAGAAATGATTTAAAAGTGGAAAATAAAGCCCAATATGGTCCAAAACAGTAGAAAAAGTAGCATGGATCAATCAAAAATTATAGATACGTTGGAGACGTATCAGGCATCCCCAAGCTTAATTCCTGCTCGTCCTCGAGTAGGTAAATGATAAAAAGAGGATTTTTGATGCAGAGTGATACTTTGGCATAATTTCAATGTAAATCCTCTTAATTGTGGTATGAATATTCAAATCCGAATGATTCAAGACAAAAGTTCATATTGACATAAAAATAATAATACTTCAAGCATACTAACTAAGCAATTATGTCTTCTCAAAATAACATGGCCAGAGAAAGTTATCCCTACAAAATCATATAGTCTAGCTATGCTCCATCTTCCCCACACAAAATATTTAAATCATGCACAACCCCGATGACAAGCCAAGCAATTGTTTCATACTTTAACATTTCAAAAAAAAAATCAATCTTCATGCAATACATGAGCGTGAGCCATGGATATAGCACTATATGTGGAATAGAATGGTGGTTGTGGAGAAGACAAAAAGGGAGAAGATAGTCTCACATCAACTAGGCGTATCAACGGGCTATGGAGATGCCCATCAATAGATATCAATGTGAGTTAGTAGGGATTGCCATGCAAGGAATGCACTAGAGCTATAAGTGTATGAAAGCTCAACAAAGGAAACTAAGTGGGTGTGCATCCAACTCGCTTGCTCACGAAACCTAGGGCATTTTGAGGAAGCCCATCATTGGAATATACAAGCCAAGTTCTATAATGAAAAATTCCCACTAGTATATGAAAGTGACAAAATGAGAGACTCTCTATCATGAAGATCTTGGTGCTACTTTGAAGCACAAGTGTGGTAAAAGGATAGTAACATTGCCCCTTCTATCTTATTCTCTCATTTTTTTTTCTTTGGGCCTTTTCTCTTTTTTTTGTGGCCTCTTTTTTTTTTCTTTTTTTTCGTCTGAAGTCTCATCCCGACTTGTGCTTTAATTTTCTTACAACTCAACAATTACAACTGATACTTAGAACAAAATATGACTCTATATGAATGCCTCCGGCGGTGTACCGGGATATGCAATGAATCAAGAGTGACATGTATGAAAGAATTATGAACGGTGGCTTTGCCACAAATACGATGTCAACTACATGATCATGCTAGCAATATGACAATGATGGAGCGTGTCATAATAAACGGAACGGTGGAAAGTTGCATGGCAATATATCTCGGAATGGCTATGGAAATGCCATAATAGGTAGGTATGGTGGCTGTTTTGAGGAAGATATATGGTGGGTGTATGATACCGGTGAAAAGTGCGCGGTATTAGAGAGGCAAGCAATGGCGGAAGGATGGGAAAAAGTGCGTATAATCCATGGACTCAACATTAGTCATAAAGAACTCATATACTTATTGCAAAAATCTAGAAGTTATCAAAGCAAAGTACTACGTGCATGCTCCTAGGGGGATAGATTGGTAGGAAAAGACCATCGCTCGTCCCCGACCGCCACTCATAAGGAAGACAATCAATAAATAAATCATGCTCCGAGTTCATCACATAACGGTTCACCATACGTGCATGCTACGGGAATCACAAACTTCAACACAAGTATTCTTTAAATTCACAACTACTCAACTAGCATGACTCTAATATCACCATCTTCATATCTCAAAACAATTATCAAGCATCAAACTTTTCTTAGTATTCAACGCACTCAAAAGAAAGTTTCACATATCTTGAATACCAAGTATATTAATATTAAGCAAATTACCATGCTATTAACGACTCTCAAAATAATCTAAGGGAAGCATGAGAGATCAATAGTTTCTTTAAAATAAATATACCACCGTGCTCTAAAAGATCTAAGTGAAGCACTAGAGCAAAAATTATCACGCTCAAAAGATATAAGTGAAGCACTACGAGCAAAACTATCAAGCTCAAAAGATATAAGTGAAGCACATAGAGTATTCTATCAAATTCCAATTTATTTATGGCTCTCTCAAAAGGTGTGTACATCAAGTATGATTGTGGTAAACTAAAAAGCAAATACTAATATAACACACGACGCTCCAAGCAAAACACTTATCATGTGGTGAATAAAAATATAGCCGCAAGTAAAGTTACCAATGAACGAAGACGAAAGAGGGGATGCCTTCCCGGGGCATCCCCAAGCTTAGGCTTGTGGATATTCTTGAATATCTTGGGGTGCCATGGGCATCCCCAAGCTTAGGCTCTTGCCACCCTTTATTCCATAGTCCATAAAAGCTTTACCCAAAACTTGAAAACTTCACAACACAAAACTCAAAATAAATCTCGTGAGCTCCGTTAGAGAAAGAAAAAAAAAGACTACTTTAAGGTACTGTAATGAACTCATTCTTTATTTGTATTGGTGTTAAACCTACTGTATTCCAACTTCTCTATGGATTATAAACTATTTTACTAGCCATAGATTCATCAAAATAAGCAAACAACACACGAAAAACAGAACATGTCAAAAACAGAACAGTCTGTAGTAATCTGTAACTAACGCAAACTTCTGGAGCTCCAAAAAATCTACCAAAATTAGAAGACCTAGAAAATTTGTTTATTGATCATCAGCAACTGGAATCAGTATTTTATCACGTTCTGGTGATTTCTAACAATTCGGGCACTGAGCGCAAAGTTTCTGGAAATTACAGCAAGATCAAATAACTATCATCCAAGAAGATCCAATAGGTTTAACTTGGCACAAACACTAATTAAAAGATAAAACCACATCTAAACAGAGGCTAGATGGATTATTTATTCCTAAACAGAAGCAAAAGCAAAAAAAAACTAAAAATAAAATTGGGTTGCCTCCCAACTAGCGCTATCGTTTAACGCCCCTAGCTAGGCATAAAAGCGAGAATAGATCTAAGTAATGCCGTAGTAATAAGATAGATCGGTGAAACTCATTTCGTATTCTCTATGTTCGGCAGCAAGTTTCTTTGAGGCAAGCAAAAGTAATCAAAAGGGCTAAATTTATAGGACAAAAGTCCCCAAGATGAATTTTAGGAGGTATAGGTTCCTCTTTAGGTCCTTCGTAATGCACAACCAATTCATCATTATAAGTGTTCTCTTGACAGAACTTGGTGAGCCTATACTCAAGAGAGCATCCTAGCTCATTATTTCGAATAGCCAAATCATCATTAAGCTCAGAGATTCTATCAATTAAAATATTGGTAGGCACCTTTTTCTAAGATTTTCATTGAAAGCAACATAGTCGATAGATTGAAAATGCATTATCTCTTCTTGATCAAAAAGGATAGATTCTATGGGAGGACGGCCAGCGTCCACCCTATAATGTGCAAAGATTTCTTTGGCTTATTTTATTATAAATCTGAATTCATGAGCCAAGAAGATAGTAGCGGCACGCTTAACAGAGGAGTGTTCAATATTAGAAAATTCTAGGAAAATTCTTTGTATAGAAGAGTGCATGTGCATGAATTGCCTTTCAAGTTCAACGATAAGCATGGCAATAGCATCCGCAAGGCTACTAGTTCTATGGAGAATAGAACCACCCATAGAGGGTAAAGCACCAGCACAAGTAAATAAATCTTGAATAACTCCTTTTCCAATAATATTACCACTACCAATTTGAAATCTTTTTGTATGATAGGTGGGGGATTCTTCAGCAGGAGCTTCAGAATTTTCCATGTTATTATTATCGCCCATATCGGCAATAATCTCCCCAATTTCAGACATAACAACGAGCAAGCAAACTAACACACGAGCAAACAAAAAGGCAACGGGAAAAAGAGGAGGAGATTGGGAAGGAGAGGGCAAATAAAACGGCAAGGGTGAAGTGGGGGAGAGGAAAACGAGAGGCAAATGGCAAATAATGTAATTGTGAGGGAGATAGGTTTGTGATGGGTACTTGGTATGTCTTGACTTGAGCGAAGGCCTCCCGAACGGGCGCTGTAAATCCTTCTTGCTACGTCTTGAGCTTATGCGTTGGTTTTCCTCGAAGAGGAGAGGGTGATACAGCAAAGTGTAGCGTAAGTAATTCCCTCAGTTTTGAGAACCAAGGTATCAATCCAGTAGGAGGCTCCTCAAAAGTCCCACGCACCTACACAAACAAACTGAGAACTCGTTGTCAATCCCTTCACGGCCATTTGCGAAAGTGATATCTGATAAAAATAGTATGATAAGATAAATATATTTTTGGTATTTTATAATATAGATGCAAAAAGTAAAGATGCAAATAAAAGTAGATTGGAAGCAAATATGATAAGAGATAGACCCGGGGGCCATAGGTTTCACTAGTGGCTTCTCTCAAGATAGCATAAGTATTCTACGGTGGGTGAACAAATTACTGTCGAGCAATTGATATAAAAGCGCATAGTTATGAGATTATCTAGGCATGATCATGTATATAGGCATCACGTCCATAACAAGTAGACCGACTCCTGCCTGCATCTACTACTATTACTCCACACAACGACCGCTATCCAGCATGCATCTAGAGTATTAAGTTCATAAGAACAGAGTAACGCCTTAAGCAAGATGACATGATGTAGAGGGATAAACTCATGCAATATGATATAGACCCCATACAGTTATCCTCGATGGCAACAATACAATACGTGCCTTGCAACCCTTTCTGTCATTGGGTAAGGACACCGCAAGATTGAACCCAAAGCTAAGCACTTCTCCCATGGCAAGAAAGATCAATCTAGTAGTCCAAACTAAACCGATAATTCGAAGAGACTTGCAAAGATAACTTAATCATACATAAAAGAATTCAGAGAGAAGATTCAAATATTATTCATAGATAAACTTGATCATAAACCCACAATTCATCGGATCTCAACAAACACACCGCAAAAAGAGATTACATTGAATAGATCTCCACAAGAGAGGGGGAGAACATTGCATTGAGATCCAAAAAGAGAGAAGAAGCCATCTAGCTAATAACTATGGACCAGTAGGTCTATGGTAAACAACTCACAACTCATAAGAGGGGCAAGGATGTTGATGTAGAGGCCCCCCGTGCTTGATTCCCTCCCTCAGAAAGTGCTTGGCCAAGGCCCCAAGATGGGATCTCATGAATCTGAAGGTTACGGTGGTGGAAATTGTGTTTCGTGGTGCCCCTGGATGTTTTCAGGGTACGTAGGTATATATAGGAAGAGGAAGTACGTCGGTGGCCGCCCGAGGGGCCCACAAGACAGGGGGCACGCCCTATAGGGGGGGGGGGCGCCCTCCTATTTCGTGGAGGCTCCGGTAGCTTCTTGACTTGCACTCCAAGTTCTCTGGATCACGTTCGGTGAGAAAATCACGATCCCGAAGGTTTCATTTCGTTTGGACTCCGTTTGATATTCCTTTTCTTGAAATCGAAATAGGCAAAAAACGACAGTGCAGGCTAGGCCACCGGTTAGTAGGTTAGTCCCAAAAATGATATAAGAGTGGAAAATAAAGCCCAATATGGTCCAAAACAGTAGAAAAAGTAGCATGGAGCAATCAAAAATTATAGATTCGTTGGAGACGTATCGAGGGCCTAGGGTTACAAATCATATATAGTCGGCTTATCACCAGTGGGGATAGAGTCCTCCGCGACTCTGGTAGCTTCGTGTTGTACGCCAAGTCCTCCACATGTATAACACGTCTCGGTCCAACCTATATGTGGCGGACGATGGAACCGACCCATGAGTCTTGATGTTGACCCACCACAACTAGAAATGATGTGCCCACCACACCACACACGCAATGGGCCACTAAGAAAATAAGCATATACAATAGTACAATGGTATATAGCTCACGATATGTGTCCATATTTTGTTGATGACACTGACGGACTTTGCATTTGATGCGTGCTCCGTATTTTGTTAACGACACTTACGGTCATTGTATTTGAAGCGAAAGCACGATATAGTCACTGGACTTTAGAATAAGCTCATCACGGTCACCACATACATTTTGTCGTGCTAACCAACATGTGGTTGGATGGTTAGAGGACAGTGGTTTCTCGAGCCCACCAAGGTTAAAGTCCCGGTGCTCGCATTTATCTTGTGTTAATTTCAGTATTATCCGGCGATGTACGTTCAGTGGGAGGAGGCGTTCCACTCGACCACGAGGCACCTATGGTGACTTCGTAAAATCTCAAGATCATATATGCTTTGGCCCACTCTCTCAAGGTGCTCATAGGGGTAGGGTTCATGTGTGTGCGCTTATAGCGGTGAGTGCTTGCGGCGTATATATGAGCCCTTGCGTCTGCAGTGTTAAACAAATACATGTCTTGATTATACTGGCCACCGGCTCACCCGCATAACTCCGTATTATGTTGATGACACAATCAATTGACCGATCAAATATTCCACGCGACGCAACTAGTGTTGCACCATCGGTAGCGTAACCATGGGGCCCACACCAGCCCGTATATGAAAGAAAGAAATGGTAGTTTGAGTGCATCTTGTGTTAATAAAATAGGAGTACATTTTAGGGTGATCATACGGTCACTGGCGCACCATACAGCTCCGTAATTTGTTGACAACACAATCAATTGACCAGTCAAACGGTCCACATTCAGCAACGCACATTACCATAGGGCCCACACTACAAAAAAAAAGACACATCCGTGACATTTTGGGCCGAACGGAAAAATTTTCTGTCATACATATGACACTTCTATGACGATAATTATGACAAAACCCGGTATCATCATAGATGTGGTGGGCTCCTACTTCTATGACAAAAAATCATGACAGAAAATGGGCTTTTCGTCCTGGGCGGGCTAGAGACGCAGCTGCATGACATTCTTTGGGCCGTCCATGACAGAAAAAACCGTGGTAGAACCGAGGGCGAGGAAAATTTCGGGGAGTTGCCGGTTACGGTGGGAGGTCGGGGGCCGAGCGATGTGCGTTTCTCTTGTACACGTACGCGCGTGTGTGCGAGGCATTGGCTCTAACTGAACCCGAGGCGTTGGGCTCTAACTGAACCTGAGCGGTTGCACTGCAGGCAACGCGTTACTGAACCCGATCGATCGATCGATGGCTCTTAACAGAACCCGATCAAGCGATTCCTTCGCTACTGCTGCTAACTGAAGCCGATCGATGCTGCCTCTAGGATGAACAGTGAGCGTTGCGGGGGGGGGGGTGGATGAACAGTGAGCGGTGGCGTTGCCTCTCGATGAACAGGACCCCGTGGTGTGGAGGGCTGGATGAACAGTAGACGGTGGAGGGGTGGCCGTGGAGGGGTGGTTGAACAGGACCCCGTGGTGTGGAGGGCAGGATGAGCGATGAGCGGTTGAGGGGTGCCCGTGGAGGGTGGTTGAGCAAAGAGCGGTGGAGTAAGCGGCGTGGTGGAGGCTGGATGAAGAGGAGCCCGTGGAGGCTGGAGGAGGTCGACGGTAGCCCGTGGAGGCTGGAGGAGTTCGACGGTGGAGATGAACAGTATCCCGTGGAGTCCCGTTTTGCGGTACGCCACACCCCTCCGATAAACAGGACCCCCATTTCGACCGTAGGAGGTTCGTTTCATCCGTTTTGCGGTACGCCACACCCCTCCCGATCAACAGGACCCCTGTTTCGACCGTATAAGGTCCGTTTCCTCCGTTTTGCGGTACGCCACACCCCTCCCGATCAACAGGACCCTATTCCGAACGTAGGAGGTCCGTTTCCTCCGCCAGCGATACGCCAGCCTCGTTTCCATCGCCTGTTCCGTCCAAGCCGGTTGGCTCCCACGCGTTCCGTTGCCTCCCGATGAACACGACGCATTCTGTTGCCTCCCCATGAACACGACGCACTCCGTTGCCTCCCCATGAACACGACGACGACGATGTTTCTCCGTTCCGACCCAGCCATGTACACGAGCCCTGGCCGTACGTATGCGCGAGTAGGCGTTCGAGACCCCGCCCATATGTGCACATACGTGGTCAGATTTTCTTTCTTGCACTCGCCATCAGACGACGCGTGTACATGCTACGCGGCGCCTCTACTATGACACATGCGCGCCTCTACAACGACCGGTATGTACGTACCGTTCGCGACCAGAATGACAACGCCACGTGACGCCGACCAGGTGGGTCCCGACCGCCGTGCACTTCCTTGCGTGCGAAGATGTAGCTGGTGGGTCCCAGCACTCGTGGGGCGATTCGTTTTTGCGGACGCACTTCCTTGCGTGCGAAGATGTAGCCGGTGGGTCCCAAAGATGTGGGGCGAATAGTTTTTTGCCCGGACGCACTTCCTTGCATGCGAAGATGTAGCTAGTGGGTCCCAATGATCGTGGGGCGAATCATCTTGGTTTTTTGCGGACGCACTTCCTTGCGTGCGAAGGTGTAGCTGGGTCCCAGCATCATAGAAGCGAATCGTTTTTTGCCGGACGCACTTCCTTGCGCGGCGATGGTGTAGCAGTGGGTCCCAAAGATCGGGGCGAATGGTTTTTTTTTCGGACGCACTTCCTTGCGTGCGAAGATGTAGCTGGTGGGTCCCAGCAGTCAGGGGGCGAATCGTTTTTTTTCAGACGCACTTCCTTGTGTGTGAAGATGTAGCTCATGGGTCCCAACAATCAGGGGGCGAATCATTTTTTTCGCAAAATACGGTGGCCCGTCCGGTGGGTCCCCGTTGTCAGGTGGAGGAATAATTATTTTGCGCGTAATAAGGAGGCACTTCCTTGCGGCTGCCGTGGACCTATTGCCGCCTCTCCACGCGTCTGATCCCACGTCCGATGGAAGTCGTTCCTTGACCATGTTGACCACGCCAAGGCCGAGAGCACCACGGAGGTGGACGACGGCGAGGCCTAGGAAGGGACGACGCGAGGCCGGGAAGACGCGGCGATGGATGCACACGCGGAGAGGAGTACGAGGTTCACTGGTTCATTGGCTGCCGCCGCTATGAGAATAACAGGGGTGTGGGAGAGTGGAGGGATGGCCTGCTAGCGATGGGAGTAGTAGGGCGGTGAGGCCTCCGCGGCAAGACACCGCCACGGGAGGCGGGAGCAAAGCGACGACCGGGCGCTTGCTTTTGGGCAATGGAGCAAGAAGACCAGAGGTTGAAGAAGCATGACGGTCGTTGGATGGACATCGTCACGGTCACTGCAGGCTAGAATCGTTTATATTGACTAAGTTGACAAATCCTTGGTACGCCAACTTAGTAGGCCCATAGGTCAGCCTTCCGAAGCGGTGCGCCCCGGATGTCGTGGGGAGGAATCATTTTTGGGCGGGTGAAGCTAGAATATCCGAGATTGAAGAAGAAGCACGACATCCGTTGGATGGACATCCAACGGCCACTGCTGCTAGAACCGTGTGTTGACTATAAGTTGACAAAGCCTTGCATACGCTTCAACTCTGTTTTTTTAGGGGACGCGTCAACTTAGTAAGGCCAGAAGTGTGTGGCAAAGAACTTATAGCCCATTTGAGATTTGTAAGAATGTGTAGCCCATTTTTGAATTCTAATGGAATTTACTACAGCCCATTTACAGTTTGTTAAAAGTACAGCCCATTTCAACCAACCGTTCCAAACAGAATTCAATAAAATTTCCCAAATTTTGATGGGATCCGAAATATTTTTATCCCGAAATTTCTAGTCAGATTAAATACAATTTCAATATAAATTTATATTACGTAAAAATCCAAAGAAACATTGCGCTCGCAACAATTAATGAAATTAAAATTTTCAATATCCAAAAATAATAATTTATAAAGTAATCACGTGTTTGGTGCATTTTTATAGTTACTGCCCAGTTTTTACAATTACATCCCATTTATTATTTCTTAAGGCCCATTTTCTTGTTAAGCCTAATGCATCCCTCCTAGGAAAGAGTTGCAGCCCAGTGGGCGGAGAATAACAACTTGACCTTGCACAGGTATTCCTAAAAAAGTATAGCTGGGCTAGCCATTTTCAGCTTGAAAAAATTAATATCTCGGGATGGATATCTCTTTCGGGCTAGACGGGTCACAGCCCGCCAAGTTAATACCTGCAACGATGTTTTCGTTGTTGTTCCGAGGAGAAAAATTAATATCTGGGCTAAACATCGAAAAACTCTACACAAATACTGCTCGAGCTGCTTGGTCCCAACTGTCGGCCACTTGTTGTGCAATTCTCTCATTTATTGACTACTCTAGGAGGTTGACAATGGTGTGGGACCGTGATGTCAGGAGACCAGGAGGAAGCAAAATAAATTATAGTTATATATATATATATATATATAATAAGGAGGCACTTGCGTACATGAGGCTATGGACCTGGTGGGTCCCCATTGTCATCCTCTCCAAGTAAAGTCATCTCCTCGCTGCTGCTTCCGCCGAGAGTACAAGCCGCCCGCTTCCCGGTGCAGGCGATTGCTCCGCCTTCAAACGACACAAGTGTCGTCCGTCCGTCCATCTGCCGCCCATATTAATGATACGCGGTTGCCGAGGCGGCTACTCCGGTGCCACACGTCCGTCCCTCCGCCTGCCCACCATTGCTATATCAACTGCTGCGCCGGCCATAGCCGCAGTCATCCGCATCCGTTCCCTTTCTCCTGTCCACACCAGTACTGCCCATCATGGCTTCCTAGCGCTCCAGCGCTCTTCGGGAGGGGCGAACGACGGACCACAAGGAGATGGCAGCCATTGCTGCCGACCGGCCGGCAGCGGGCACCGGAGGACGACGACGTCCCAATGGAGAACATGGTAGTCGACGATCCAGCGCGAACCCCCTCCTCCGCGCCATCCTCATCGGTGCATTGCACCATGACCATCGGCGAGGCCCGTGCCCAATATATGGACAGGGTGAGGCAAATGCGTGAGGAGCAGTTGCGGGAGGCGCCGGCCGACGCCGCCTACAACCACCATCTCCTCCAGGAGCACCTGCAGGCGGAGGAGCAGATCGCCGTGGAGCGGGCGGAGTAGGAGGCGCTGCTCGACTCGTACCGCTCCACCCGCAAGGGCCGCCTCAAGCGCTGGCGGTACCGCATGCGGGAGGCGGAGGCTGCAGCCGCCTACAAAGAGGCTAGCAAAGAGGGCGATGAAGCAGGCGGGGCGCTGTTTGGCGAGACCGAGGATGAGGCAGAGGACGATGCCGGCTCCGACGAGTCCCCGCTCTACTGGAGTCGACGAGGCAGAGGACATCGCCGGCTCAGCCGAGGCCCCACCCTGTAGGCAACGTGGGGGAGGATTTACACCGCTCCGCTGAGGCGTCGCCCGCCGGCAACGAGACAGAGGACACCGCCGGCTCCGCCGAGGCTCCTCCCCGCTGCCAACGGGGCCGCATCACATAGAAAACGAGGAAGAGTAGAACACGGTAGGTCGCTGCCGCTCGGGTCCAAGTAAGGCCACCGCTGCTACCCTCTGGTTGAAGCCAAGCTAGGCGGGTTGACCATTGACAGCCGGTTAGCTTCTTGGCGGTGACTTGGAGTCGGAGAGCTGCGCTGGAGAAGAACGCTGCTTCTACTTAACTGCTAGTGCAGTTGGCTGACTGACACGTGGGCCCAACAGGCCACATGTCAGTTACGCAAATGCACTGCGATTAAGTCATCAAGCTTTCTGCTCGCTCAAGGACACATGTGGGTAGCTTCGGTTAATTAATTATACCTCCAACGCACCCCTTTTTAGTTGAAGAATATATGAAATGTAATGAAATCCGGCATGATTATATGAAATCCGACCATGTATTAATGAATTTATTTCGATTAGTTCGAATTCCGTATCAGCATTGGATGAACATGCAAAACAATACGTATTAGCATTATTCCTGTGGTGATCACCTCGTTTGCAGCGATTTCACATGTACTCCCTCTGGTCCTTTCTAGTCTGCATACAAGTTTTGTCTGCGGTCAAAGTATCTCTACTTTGACCAATCTTATACAAAAAGTATGCACTTTCACAATGTGCGAAGTAAAAAGGAACAGAAGGAGTACAAGGAGTTTGAGCAGCTTTTTAGCGTTCATACATTGCAATCAAACACACAGGCTGGCAATTCATAGAAAACATTCAAAACAATCGATGATTATGCATCTCAGCGAATCACGTGTCAGAGGCAATATTTACTTCACAACTAAAGAATAAAGAAAAAATTGATCGACACTGCTGACAACAAAGGGCGTCCCATTCAAAAATATCAAACGCATGTCTTGCTAAAATCAATGAGCAAAATTTGACAAGGTTGTCCCATTCCAAAATATCAAATGCCTACGATTGTGGAATGGGCAGGGTTTGCCATCGATTCGGACATTGACATGGCACCTCGTGCTAAATAAACCAGCTGTTCTTTTGTGCAGTTCCACCAAAATCAACCAAATTCGCGCGTAGCTTGTATGATTACGCCCTTATATGTTGCAATGCCTTGAAGTTACCGGCACCTCTTTTCTTGTGGTGGAAATGAATTAATCGATGTATTCATTAACATTTTGTGCAGTTCCCATTGAAATCAAGTCGAGCACCCTGTTTGCACAAATACAAAAAAGTGATTAGTATAAAGCAAACTGTACTATGGTTTGACAGTTTCAACAGGCACATACATGGTCCATGTAGAGCACATTTTTAGAAAAATGGAACTCACCAAAAAGAATCCTAGAACAACACTGTACTCACGCATCACAGCAAAAAAATGGAGATTTGTCAGTCCTTCTGAGCTGAAGTTAGTTTGGTCTTGTGGGGAGTAATGTAACCATCCTTCAACTGCTCCTTCTGATGAGAAGATAGATGGGGCTTCTTCATCCCGGCATAATCGGAACTAGTCACTTCACGTACTCCATATTCTTCTTCGAGGAAGATGATCCTGTTGTGCAAACGACAAGAGGACTACTAAATGCTAGCATCCATGTTTGCTCGAAAAAAGGAAAGGAAATATTCAAAAAGCAGATGAAGCACTTCTCAAGGACAATACCACTTTTTCATGACAAAGTATCTAAATAGTAGCACAACACCAATAGAGATGACAAAGCTCAATCATATGGATGAAATCGGTGAAGTACCAACCTTTGTCAGGAGGCTGATTGTGTAGAGCATACAGATGAAGCACTTCTCCGGAACCATCTATTGCTATCTACGGGGGTGGCCATGCTTACTATATACTCCTCGATTAGTTAAATGTTTCCAACATCTTCTTGTGCAGTTCCACTAAAATATATGGTATCTTCAAAGAAGATCCCTGTTTGCACAAGTAGAGATAATTACGTATGGCATCAAATCAGTGGAAAAACAATTGCTCGTTCGACCATAGCAATAAATTAAGATGCAAAACTATATCATTACTTGTGTCATCACAGTTCCCAAAGTGCTTCATTACAGCACCGGGAGTTGATTTTGTTTTTCTTCCGCTTGTTCTTCCCCTTCATCACTTGGTTCAATAATGCACAAGCTTACGCCTTCAATGTAAGATCATGTCAATTAGGGAGCACAAGTATAGTACTAAACTTAATTTTCTCGGTGAAAGTGGCAAAATACAGGCCAGCAGTTGTGAAATATCCTTATCTTACCTCAATGGGATATTACGGTGCACATCTGATTGGAAGTCTTGTCTCCATTTGTGCAGTTCACTAAAATCAAGCAACATTATCGTACAAGTAGCACAACATATGAAAGCACAACTGCGTAATCATGTGAAAGACGGCTAGTACTGACCTATCATGATGCGGAATTCAAACAACTCACAAGAAGAAGATCTAAACCAAATTCGCCTTAATGGATAGAAAGTAAGATCTCCTCTTGTGCAGTTCCACTAAGATCAAGTAATCAAGCAACGTTGTCGGTGTGACATTTTGGTTGAACTGCACAAAACACTCTTAAAAAAGTGTTTTGTGCAAAGGCAACAAAAGGTCACAATGGCAACGAGGTGAAGTAGATAACCCTGTTTACACAGAGGTGCAAAGGAAACAATTAGTGATCAATAACGGTGGATGACACAGAAGCCAACAAAAAGAAGCATCTACCTTATCTAAATGGGAAAGAAAGCAAGACAGTAGCATTTCTCGAACGGGGGCATTGATTAATATTAACATAGAGATTATATTAACAATAAAATTCGTTAAACATGTAATTTGCTTTTAATCGTGGCATTGCATCAATTTTCCAAATGACATTATTAGAGGGTGTTTGTTTACAGGACATTTTGGTGTAGGGACTAAAAAACTCCGTGTCAGTCCCATCTAAACCAAACAGGAGGGACTTTTAGGGACTAAAAGTGGGCATTTGGGACTAAAGAAAGAAGACCCCGAGGGTGTCTTTTTGGGACTTTTTCTAACAGTTGCCCCTGCCACACATGGCACCTTGTTTCTATTAGTTCATTACTAGGGGTAACATGGTCTTTTAGCATGTCATTTAATAACCTCTAGTCCATGTTTAGTCCTCGAACCAAGCGGTAGGGACTAGGAGTTTTAACCAAACAGGGCCTTAGATTAACAACAACTAATGAGTTGCACGGAGACGGTGGACGACCGGCACCATGTGCATCTACCGATGTACTGTGGTCATGCACAGTCTGTTGCAACAAAGAACAAACAACCAAGGAGCATATTTGTGTTGGTCCCAATTTTGTTATCTTTAGGCACCTTTCCCTATGTGAGCGCAGCAAATCTAGTCCTGCTCAAACTCTACAACCTTGTCCCTTTCTTTCCTTTTTGAACTAGTACTTTCGCCCCTTCCTTTCCTCTTTGAACCACGTCCTAGATTTATGCGATACAACTTTCCCCACTACTTTCCCACACTCCTTTCCTTTTTGAACCACGTCCTAGATTCATGCTATACAACTTTCCCCCTTCATTTCCTCTTTGAACCACATCCTAGATTCATGCTATATATACAACTTTTCCCACTACTTTCCCCCACTCCTTTCCTCTTTGAACCACGTCCTAGATTCATGGTATACATGCAGCTAGAGCAATGCATGTGGAGTAAGTAAATTATACCTTAAGGTTCTTGGGGCGTGGTTCAGTGGGCGACGGGACGGCGATGAAGAAGAAGGGGTCGGAGGCCCTCCCGCCGCCACTTGGGTGGAAAGTGAACAGCTGCCGGTAGTGGATTCCCTCCCTCGCCGACGGCAGCTGACGTTAAGCCTCTTTCCCTTCCCCATGGACGGATCCTGCCGGCTCTTTGAGCAGCAGTGAGGGGAGAGAGAGAGGCCAACGAAGTCTTGTTTAGAGCTGGAGAGGGCGAGAGAGTGTGAAGAGAGCAGCTACAAGCGTTGAGGCTCCAGCGGGACAGGGCGAGAGAGTGTGAAGAGAGCAACAACAAGCGCTGATGCTCCATCGTGTATATATATACTGGAGAGAGAGTGTGAAGCGTGAAAACCCTAGAAAACATTTTGACCAGTCAAAGAATCCTCCTGGCAAGGATTACGCTCAAGTGTAGTTATCGAACCCGAGACCTCAAGTTTGATGAGCGAACGGGCTAACCAGCTACACAACCCTCCCGTTATGTTCAACGAGAAGAAAATAACCTTTTATACATTCCTGCATTCGTGTGACAAGCATGCCATGTTTTTGTGTGTGTGTGTGTGGGAGTCATTGGGATTTCAATCATAATCGTGTCATGTGGCTTTGGTGGTAAGACTATCCACAGTGGTGCAGAAATAATGCAGCCTTAGTCACCTTACCTCTCTCCACGTAGTACGTTGGGTCCCAACAGCCAGAGGGTGAAACAAACAAATTAATAAGAAAAATTAAAAGCGCCAGCGGTGTATCTTACCTCACACATATCGCTACTGCTCGGGAACATTGTCCAATTGATCCCTCTATTCGCTCATGTACTATTTTAAGTGAATCCTTATTATAACATGCACACAAATTTTGGGCACTTGTATTCGACTTAAGTCAGTGTGTCACCGTATCTCGTATACTTACTACTCCCTCCGTCTAGGTGTAATAAGTCACGTTAGAAGGTGCAACTGGACCAAGGTGCGTGCGTGTGCGTGTGTGTGTTTAACAGCATGTGTGTGTTAGAGAGTGCGACAGATCGACCTACTCCTACAGAGAGATGGTGTGTAGTGTACGATTTTAGCCGCGAGAGTCGGTGCATCCTCTCGTTTCCGGGCGTGTCTGGTAGGGACATGCGGACAGCTGCCACGCCCGCTCCTGACCAGCCTGGCCCACCCAAAGCCCCTCCATCGCCTGCAAGGCTTCCCGCCAAACGGTCGCCGCTCCAAAGAATCAGTGCCGCATTCATGCCCGGGCAGAGCGGACGTGACATTTCACTGGCACAAGAGTGATGGTTGCTTCGTCCGTCCAACTTACTGCTGGGTCTTTATTACTGAGGTGGTAGGACTGCTGGATGTCCCACGCTTTCAGTGTACAAGATTACAATTTTCTCCATTCTTACAGCGGAGGAGTGCAAGGAGCAGTGAAAACACGCAGGCTCAGTGATTACATGGCCCACCTCACACTATCACCGTGTGACACCTAACTCTTTACATAGTACTCCCTCCGTTCCTAAATATTACTAGATGAGTCCCAGCGTTGCTGTCATGAACAGCGTGTATCTCTCTACAAGAAAATTATCGATTTCATAGAACTAAAAACTCTATAACCGCATGATAAATGTGGTAGCCAAACTAAATAAATTCCCATCATCATTTAGATCATCCCACGTAAGGAAAAAGATCAGCCAACTCCTCTTGCATAATGGGATTATATTTTCTTTTTGACATGTTAATGGGACTTAAAAGCTCACTTACATGCATGCTACCGGTGCATGCTTGCATGCAAACATGTTGATGTGATTTAAAACCCACTCACATGCATGTGCCATGGTATTTCTGCATGCTTGCATGTGGCTTAGTGCGGAGCCTCTCAACGCAGACGGCTATTATGGACTGATTTACTTCATCTAATGGATACATCAATTTTGATGATGTGGCTCAAGGAGAGGATAGAGAATTCCTAGTAGTGGGGGCTAGCTATTACTAGTAGATAAGTCTTCGTAGAGATTCCACTAGGTGAACTACATACGGAACAAAATGAATGAATCTACACTTAAAATGCATCTATATACATCCACATGTGGTTCATGGTGAAATCTCTACAAAGACTTATATTTAGGAACGAAGGAAGTACTAGTATAGTACATACTGTAATTTATCAGCGAGATAAATATGTACAATGCTATGAAGCTTCCGACACATTACATGTATCTTGCGTCCAAGGTTGCCGTTGCAACATTTCATCAAATACATAGGAGAATAACATGCATGCTATTGCGTCTCAATGATTGATGATCATAGCAAATATGTACTCCCTCCGTTCCAAAATAAGTGTCTCAACTTTGTGCAAACTTTAGTACAAAGTTGTACTACTACTAAAGTTGACACTTATTTTGGAACAGAGGCAGCTAAAGAAAAAAACCATCCATGCAGCCCCTAGCCCTTGAACCGTGAACACTGACCAACCTTCAATTTGCTGGCAATGTTTGAGCTTCCTAATAAATGAAGTTTGCAACCTTTTGACCATCGGATCATTTTGTGCAGTTCCACCAAAATCGAGATGAGCATCCCTGTGGCAAAGAAATTGAAGAAGCGTGATTAGAATAAGATTACTGGGACTAGTTGATGAGACATAAACTCGTCACAAATACAGTATGTAGAAGCCAAGAGAGGTACAAAAGGGCAAAGAAGTAGAGAAATATCCACATGGAGTGATGTGGGCAGTCGGAGCGATGGTGCAAGCCGGTTGTAAAGGGAGTTGTACCTGAGGGACGTAGCTCAACCTTGAGGAGGGCGGCAACTGCCCACGTCGTGGCAGTGAGCAAGGGACGAAGGCAACCTCACCGGCTTTGTGAGAGAGAACGGCGGGGACCCCTGATTGGGACGTGCCGACAGTGGGTTTTTTGCTGTCGGCGACGGCCACCGCATCTACACTAAGCATCCACCCCTTCCCCAAGCGGACGTGATCCGCCGGGATGTTAGAGATGTGGCCATAGTCGTTTTGTGTGAGAGAGTGTAAAGAGAGCAACCCCAGCAAGCAACTGTGTAGGCTGGCCTATCCTGACTATGTATATAGTCGAGCAGTTTCCTTTTCTCTCCATATGAACCTATCATATTGCAGACGTGCATCAAGAAAAAAAACCTTTATTTATAAATGACGCGGCACCTACTACTCGTTCTCCTATAACCTTGCGCTTGGCATCTCCAAAATATTAACCTTGCGATTGGCTCTTCGCCTCTTCGGGAAGTCGAGCAATAATGGTAGTGCAGTATATATCATTCTGGCTATATGAGACCGAATGAATTGCTGCACGTCCACCACGTGGGAGAGGGTCGAGGGCTGAGGGAGAGTGCTACATACGAAGCAAAATGAGTGAATCTACACTCTAAAATACGTCTATATACATCAGTGTTTGGAATATGTACTAGTAGTTCATATTGAAATCTACTAAAGGACATATATATTCCAAACAATATGATATAATCTCTATAACCAATGTAGTAGGGACGAGGAGTAAGCGGAGGAGTAGTAATTTTTCTCCTCGTCCTGCGAGCCACATGGGCATGGGTGAGGGAGCGGCGAAGGCGGAGCAAGCTTCACCTCATCCTGCGAGCCACCGCGCCTGCAAGGTGGGAGACGGCGTACTAAGCAAGCTTCTCCTCGCTCATGAGTTGACGGGACACATCAAAAGTCTTGCCTCTAAGGTAGGTCCCACATGGTTTGCCTCTTTTTTAACATAACACGTCAAGTCGCAATTTGTTTGTTCACCCGTGGTAGACGATCCTCCCTCCACCAAGTGGACAACCAAGACACGTGCCAAATTACCACGTGGACTGCCTTTTTCTGCAAATTGAGCTCCACCGTGTACCCGCTGGGTGTGGTTGGGAAAGAGGCAGGGAGTACGTGCGCCGTGCATGCGCCTCTTCTCTTCCTCAAGACGTCCCCCCACCTACGTGGGTGTGTGTGAGAGATACAAACCGCGTTCCTGAGTGTTTTTTGTTTTTTGTGGGGGGGGGGGGGGGGGGGGGGGGGCGGGCGGGTTGATTTCGTGAATTATTTGTGGGAATATGTGTCAATGACATCTCAAACAAAATTTTGCATGCAATGTGTGTGAAATGGAGGCCTATCCATATCATACATAGAGGGTCGGGCAATCCACGAGAAGAGAGGGAGGGGTCATAGCTATCGATAGAGTCGAAGAGAGGATCAAGTGGGTGGATGCGAGATCGATGAAGAGAGCCATCGAATTGTGTGTGTGTGCAAGTCAAAGATATAGGGCGACTGGCCTACCGGAACGTTAGAGGGCACATGTTGTGTGTGGCAGGGAGACATGACTAGAGCGCTCGATGTATCGGTGTGTGTGGGGGAGGGGTGGGGAGGGGTAGGGAGAGGCTTAACTATAGAGGTAGAACGACTCATATATGTATTGAGAAGGAGAGACCCAGCTATGTCTTGAGGGAGATCGGTCGACATCCATACATAACTGAAGGACGGGAAATGAGAGAGAGAGGAGAGAGAGGGAGGGAGAGGGAGGGAGAGGGGTAGAGTGCTGGATGGGTGATGGAGTTGCTTCTCGGAGATGGTGGGAGAGGCCTACTAGACAACCTAAGGGTGGAACTGCAATGTTATCAATAAGAGTGGGGATGTGTTTCTATGTGTGCCTGTGCGTGATACATCTGTCGGGACGCATCCATGGATGATGAAGGGGAACCATGTGTTTGGTAAGCAAACCTAACTAGATCGGTAGATCAATTTTTGTTTGTCGGAGGAAGGGAGAGACACAACTAATGAGGTAGATCGATCGACGTGTGGGTAAAAATGAGTTATAAGGACCTAGCTAGCTATATGTATAGCGAGAGGCCGGTCGGTGTACGTCCATTTGTTAGAGGCAAATAAGGCCCAGCGAGACGGATAGACAGAGAGAATGGAGCTAGGGGGTGGTGCGAGAGGCCCAACTACTAGCTAGATAAGGGGAGGAGTGTGTTGTTGTGAGATCGATGAAAAGAGGGGCGAGAGTTTACACGTGTGTCTGACCGTATGAGAGACACGAGTCAAGGACACATAAAGGAGGAGATTGAAGGTGTGTGTGTATGTTGTAGGCAAGCATCATTGGAGAGGTTTATCGATCGGTGTGTGTCGGAAAGGAGTTGTGGAGACTCTAGGAGAACGACCTAAAGAAAGAAATGAATGTGCCCGGTGGATAGAATGCCGAGGGAGGGGGAGGGCGAGGAGGGTGTGTGCATGCACGAAGAAAGTTAGTGGTAGCTACAAAGGTTAGAGGATTGTGTGGGTGTAAGAGACTAACAAAGATCATAATTTGATATGAAAGCGGATTCATATATTTGAACAGGAGATCATAGTGTTTTAAACATTGCATGCATGAATATAGCGGTGATACACGTGTTGTGCACGTGTTATACCAAAATGTGATAATGCATGGCGTTTGCAACTCACAACTAAATGCCGAACAATCTAAACCATACAATACATCAAACAATCTCACATTTTATTTGAATTTGTGATAATGTGTGGCGTTTGCAGCTTACAACTAAATATCGAACAATCTAAACAATACTATATATCGAACATTCTCACATTTTATTTGAATTTGTGGTAATGTGTGGTGTTTGCAACTCACATCTAAATACTTGTAGGCGTGAGGCGGGGCACCATACATAATGTGATAAACACATTATACATATGAGACATGGTTTAGATAATGAAGATCTAGCTAGAGCTAGAAATGTAATGTGATTTGAAATCAAAATAAAGTGGATTCAAAAAATCTAGTTCAAGTTCATATAGTACACATAGTTCATATGTAACTCGAGACTAATCATGTGGTGTCTTTGTGAAGATAATACACAAACGATGGTTCAACTTGACAATAATGATGATTGTAGATCTTATTAAAACAGAGAAACGAATTCAAATGCTTTGACTTCACAACAATCATTACTATAGATCTTATTCAAACAGAGAAACAAATTCAAATTTAGTTCATATTGAAGCGGTAGTATATACGTTTGGAATGCACTAAAACGTTCATTTGAGTAGTAGGTTGCATGCATTATACACGTAGCGTAATATTTTAATTGAACATAACATGACTTCAAAGTTTTGAATGACATTTGTAGTGCGCATTGATTTGGTACAAGACACGTTAGGCTTGTCCGGAAATTTCAACCCGCCTTTGTTAGCCCGAAATATTTAAGATATATCTTTGTCTCAAGCAGTTCGACTAACTCCCTCCATCTCAACCCGCGCCTTGCTTTTCCGAAATTACAACGCGCGCGAAAACTCCCACCTCCTGTGAAATCCCGACATGTGAATTGCCTGTGGTACCCCTGAACCGAAAGAACCGCCTCATATCGGTGGGGAGTACTTTCATAACTTACCCCACATTTCGGACAAGCGCGTCTCCAAGCCATGGTTCCCCATTGCCATCCCATCCGCCCACCCATTCATACACCGAGGCCGCGAAAACCCGCGATTTAAACCTCACCTCGCCTCCGTCCGCCACTCACCGGAGCCTCTTCCCCGATGACGCCGTCCACAAAGAACACCTCGACGTCCCTCATCCACCGTACCGGATGAGGATCCGTCATCGATCTCATCGTCCCGCCGGTTCAGCCACCCCGTCCTCCACCTCCAAGGAGCTTCCCCGACGTTCCCCTCGTCTCTCGCGCCACCTCCATTCCCACACCGCCGTCTTCACCTACACCACCGGAAGAGCATCATCATCACCGTTTCCTCGGATGAAGCTGCGGCCTAATCGGCGCCACCAAAGAGGTTGTACACTAATCGCCGCATTTTCTTCTTGATTCGATCTCACGGTGCTGCCGGCACTCGGTCCCGAGCCGACACGGCGCGCTCCATCCACGGTGGCGTCGCCGGCCACTTCCTCCACGGCGTCGCTCCTCGTGGCGACATCCACATCGCAGGAGCTCTTGCTGCTTTAGCTCTCGCTTCGCGCTGCTGCTCTGCTCTTGCTCTCGGTCCCTGCCTGGTCTACTCTTGCTATTGCTCTTGCTCGCGCTGCTCTTGCTCTTGCTTGCGATCTTGCTCGACGATTTAGCTACACTTCACGATTGAATCGACTTTTGGGTCAGTCGATTTTCAGGGGTTGGGGGGGGGGGCTCGCCGGGGTGAAGGAAGAACCAGCCATAGCGAGGAGGGGGGCTCGCCGGATAGGTACCCCACTATCCATCTTAGGGTTCAGGATGGGGGCGGTGATCGCCGGCGGTGGCGGGGCCTTGGCGGGGCGGTGGCATGGGGATCGCCGGAGAAAAAGCTAAATCCACGTGGGGGCCTAGAGGGATGGCCGGGCAGCGGACCGGGCGGGGAGTGTTTTGGGCGGGCGGGCGGCGCACCGCCACGGGCGGCGGGGCTGTTGTTTGGCCCGGTGGTGGTGGCGGCTCGAAGGGGTGGAGGTTGAAGATGAACCGCAGGCCCTTGATTTCGTATCCAACGGCTGCAAAATCGGGACCAGAGATGAAAAGTCGATCGACCGACGTGTAGCCTCACCTTGCTAGTGCGTTCGGTTTGCCGGCAAAGAAATTCAGTTTCAACAAAAATTCAGTTTCGACGATTAAGTTCATTTTCGACAGTTAAGTTCAGTTTTGACGATTACGTTCAGTTTCAACGATTAAGTTCAGAGATGAGCGGTGATGTATTTTA
The DNA here is from genome assembly GCA_021605145.1 of Aegilops bicornis. Lineage (NCBI taxonomy): Eukaryota > Viridiplantae > Streptophyta > Magnoliopsida > Poales > Poaceae > Aegilops > Aegilops bicornis. Next base: position 258,765,871 of record CM038670.1, on the reverse strand, counting down.
CATCTAGCACTTTGTGGTTATGTATTTTACGTCATGTATTGGAGATGCTATTAGAATTCCACTCAGTTAACGTTGTTCGTTGTCTCTCTTGTCTGCTTCACCTCGGCGTCGTACAACTCACCGGAGCTGCTCCAACAACGAAACCCTCCATCACAGTGAGCGATACCTCGGGCTCCATCTCCAGACGCCAAAGATCTTCTTCCCCTCCTCCGACAAAGAAAGTCAGCCGGAGCATCCTCACCGGCCAACCCAATCATGCTGAGATCGACATGGCTTCGCCAAAGAGGTTGTACACTTGTGGCATCTCTTTTTTACTCTACATATTATATATATTGTCCACTGAGCACACGGATTTGTTCCTTTAGTGTCTCCTTGAAAGAAAAAACGTAGGAATTTTAATTTTCACTTGTCCTCCTTTTCAAATTCCTATTCATGAAGCACAAGACTAAGAGATAGTAGCATAAGAGCATTATAACCGTACATTTTCTTGTGGTTTGACTTAATCTCACCATGCTTCTTTGCATCATGTGATCTTCCAATTGTTGTGAATCAAACACCCAGATTGGCAGAAATCTTGTGTTTTTAAATTCTCTGTTTTGCACGTGCATTCCTATCCTATTCCTGTCTATTTCCTATCCCTGCATTGTTGGAATCCTCCAATTCTAATGAGCCCTTACAGAATTACTTCTCTTACAGATAGTTGTCAAAGAAAATCTTGCGTGGTTTGTCCCGCCTCTGCGCCGTCGTCCACCCAGCTCGGCTGCTCCAACAACGAAGGGTTCAAGACGAGGATCCGCCTCGGACTGTCTTTCGCAGCCTCGAGATCTTCTTCCACTTGGCAGCCATGAAAACTGCACTACCATCATCAACCGAGCAGATGACCTCGAGGACTACGGGTCCGCAAGAGAGGTCGCACTCTTTCGTGGTTCCGCCACGTTATGCATCGCTTAATATTACATGCTACTTTATCGTCATGTTCACCGACTAGACTTTGAGTCAGCTCCAAACTAATGGTCAAACTTGAGTTTTTAAATGGTTGTGCGGTACATATCGGGGCCGCTATCAATAGTATCTATCTACTATCTGGTTAATCTCCGGTGTCTACTATGAGTTTCATGTTGGGTGGGAAACAAACAGCAAAGAAGCCATTATTTGTATTTTTTAACTGAAGCCATTATGCACTTTGCTATTATTGGTTTTGGGTCTATCCACATGTTGCTACCATCACTCTGGATTTCTGCATGCACTCCTTACATAATCTCACTATGTTTTATTCCTATGCATGACAGTTATTGTAAACAATGGAACTGAACATGTAGAGCAAAAGAGACGAGCCTTGCGTGGCAATAAAATTTCATGCAGGCATCGCTCCATGGTAGGTGCAAAGGCAGCCCCCCCTCCACGCATTTCGGATTATGTCGAGAGGAAGATATCTGTTATGAGGGGATTCGGAAGGAGAAGACAACTCCTATTTACCCCCTGAGGTCTTCGCTCTAACTTGGCATGCTGATGTTGGTTATATCATGCATATGGTGTCTTGCATTGCTTACTTTATACATCAATTCATCTGCTTAGTTTAGACATCCTTTGTGTGAATGCCATCTGTTTAGTTTATTCAACGTTTATGTGAATTATGCAACACCATCTTGTTTAGCCAGGCATCATATATGTGAATTTTGTAATGCCATCCTGCTTAGCTAGTCATCTTATATGTAAATTATATCAGGCCATCCTTTTTTTGCGTTACATATTACATTTGTCAACAATGTTAGTACATTCAACTGCTCTTCGTGTGCATCAGCCATTTGACACGGTGATGGCAAATTCTAGAGTGAAAACAAGGTCTTCAGAGCAGACTATACTATCGTGAAGCGCATATCTACGCTGGTTACGTATAGCTCCTCGGATGAGGATTCAGAGACAGATGACCAGTCCTATTCCCCCCCCCCCCCGAGGTGTATGATCTAACTTGGCAGGGTTATTTTGCTCATATCGTGCGTATGGTGTCTCGCATTGCTATGTCATTTGATTAGTTTAGACATGCTTTGTGTGAATGCCACCTGTTCAGTGTCTAATTACCATATATGTGAATTATGCATTGCCATCTTGTTGCAAGACATTATATATGTGAATTATACAATGCTATCTTGTAGCAAAGGCATTATATATGTGAATTATGCAATGCCATGCTGTTTAGCCAATCATCATGTATGTGAATTATATCATGCTATCATTTTTTTGTCTTACGTGTTCCATTTGTCGACAACGTTTGTGTATTCAACTACTCTTCCTGTGCATCAGCCATTTAAAGCGGAGATGGAAGTATCTGGAGTGAAAACAAGGTATTCACAGCAGACAATGCTACCTATTTGAAGCGAGACATCTTCTTTGATTCTGAAGAGCTCCTCGAGGAGGATTCAGAGACCGATGACCAGTCCTATTTCCCCCATGAGGTATATATTCTCAAACTTGGCGAGGTTATATTACCCATGTCATGCATGTTGTCTTGCATTGCTTAGTTTTTACATCATATATGGATTGCCATCTGCTTACTTGCTTAAAATATAAATCATATTTTTGAATTATATCATGCCATCATGTTTACATAGTACATACACATCATCTATCTGAATTATGGCATGGCAACCCATTTAATAAAGACATCATATAGTTATATCATCTCATCACTGTTTAGTGTTTACATTCATCATATTTTGAATTATGGCATTCTATCCGTGAATGTATGTGAATTATGGCATGCCAACCTATTTAATAAACACATTATATAGTTATGTCATGTCATCCTGTTTACATAGTCTCATATTTTGAACTATGTCTTTCCATCTATTTTAGTTAGCCATCATAATGTGAAATTGTGTCATGCTATCCTGTTTAGTTAGCCATCATATATGTGAAATTGTGTCATGCTATCCTGTTTGGTTAGACAACATAAATATGAATTATTTCATGCCCTCTTTTATTCCCCACTATCTATTGCACTGTCTATCATACAATGTCTATACTTTCAATTACTTTTCTTGTTTATCAGCCATTTGAATTGGAGGCGTGATGGAAGTATCTAAGGGAGTAACAACACGGTCTTGAGAAAGATAGTGCTACGATTGATGCAGATAGAACCACGGTTGTACTTGCCCAAGGACCAGATCCACCACACATAACCCGGACTCATGATTGTACCCCTACCCGGTTGGACAGAGAACCAGCTACACCCCTTCTAACCCCAACCCTGCAGATACTAACTTGATTCCGATTGACACGGCACCGTCTCCACCACAGAGCACCCAAACACGGCAGTTAGTAAGGGAACTGCGATTGCCCAAAGCACGAGGACCACCACTCTGAATCCCAACTCGACGCTTAAAGGAGAAGAAGATTTGTTCTCGGGTCGAGTTACGTAGCTATGGTTCATACTCCTTTGCTGTTGCATTACTGTATTTACTCATACCAACTATTTTCAAATTTGAAGGATGGAATTGAAACTCCAATGGTGCAACAGGTATGTTTTAAACCTGTTTCTTTAACTGGTTTGCTATTGTAACCTGCTCTATGTTGATTTTAGTTTCAATTGAATAAACAGTTATGTTCTCATGTCATGCACATTACAAGTGTTGTTATTGCTCTATAGTTACCCACACTTATATTCTGTCTATTCTGCTTTGTCTTGAACAAATATTATTTGAACTGTGTCTCTATCTTGATTTGGCAACAAAAACTAGAATGATATAGACCATAAAGTGACCATGGTACATAGATATATGTTTGTTTCATGTCATTATCCCGTCCACTTTACTCTTGAACTCATTTACCAAAATGAGTTTCATATACAACATGGTAAACATGTGATGTGTCTGCTTGTTTCTCTTTTAGAATGCGGACAAAATATTGGAGAAACGATGCTGCGTTATCCAATGGTAAAGGAAGTAATGCAGATAAGGTTCAAGATAGTGAGACATCCTGTTGGTCTCCAAGAAAGCTGATAAAAACTATCTTGGCGACAATGAGGGAACCCAAAAGTCATGTCTTGATGTAGTGTTCGATTATCGGCCACTCTGGCTGGCACAAGCTCTTGAACTCGCTGCTGAATCAGTTCGTCTTCTTGAGTCTCAACTTCAAGTTGAAAGACATCGATCGGATGTCATGCGACAGGAAGTGAAGGATCGAGGAAGTCCTTGCGAATTCGGATGCATATTTTACGGTGCAATGACAAGTTATTTGGAGGATTTAAGCGCCAAACAAGAGAAAGTTAATAAGCTTGCTAAGCATCTTGCCCGACATTATGGGTCCCGGATATTGTTTCTTGAGATCTTGAAGTGGTTTCGATTATGGATTTGTTTCTTGCGGTGTTTATTTGCTTGGTCGCCAACTTTGACAACGAGTGTATATGATATCTTTGCTTTGTTCCCTATATTTGCACCGGTGGCGAACATTGATGCCCGATGGATGTAATATGTAATAGTCGTGATAGCCTAGCATAAGTTGCTTGCTTATTTATTTCCTTGTTGTCTTGTTTTTTGTTTGCTTGTAGTCGATGCAGTTCTTTTTCCTTGGTTTGCTAGTGGCTGCAATAACCTATTTTTAAAACTAGGCCACAATAACCATGGGCTAATATTTACTGTAGTGACACTGGGCCTCCTACGGGCCGTAGAAACAGTGGGCCTTCTACGGGCCGTAGAAACAGTAGGCCTTCTACGGGCCATAGAAACAATGGGCCTTCTACGGGCCGTAGAAACAATGGGCCTTCTACGGGCCGTATCATCAATGGGCCTTATACGGGTCGTATGATCGATTGGCCAAACATGGGCCAATAACATGCCGCATTATGGTCGTAAACGGGCTAGAGTTGGAATCACCCGTTCATGGGCCGACCATAACAGGCCATCATTAATAGGCCGTATTTGATGACGCTATGAAAACGGCCCAACGTATTAACGGACCACAAACGGGCCGACTGTAACCACGGGCTGAATTTGGCCCACAAGCGAAAAATAGCAAGAACGGGCCGTAAGTAAGCGAATCTGGAAATGAGCCCAAGAATAAATGGGCTCGAGAAGGCCGAAAGACAACATGGGTGAAACGCCCAAGCGAATAACGGGCCCTTAATGGGTATAAAGTGATACATTGTTCATTACGGGCCAGTTTCACCACGGGCCGTTAATGGGTGTAAAGTGATACACTGTTCATTGCGGGCCAGTTTCACCATGGGTTGTTAATAGGCCAAGAGTTACATAGGGCCTCATATGGGCGAAGGCGTCATGGGCCATACATGGGCCGGAAGTGAAAACGGTTGGAGTCATATTGGATGGCCCGGATGACGCCATCGGGCCTAATTCGGATAGGGCGTAACGGGCCTTGGGTTAGCGGGTGTAAATGGGCTATATGCGAACAGGCCGCTAACGAACTTTCCATGGGCGGCCGCCACCTTTTGACCAAGTCAAACGGGCGGCCTTTTCACGAGAATGGGCCTCTGTTGGGCCGTGCACGTGTCGACGTATCATAGGCGCCTATACATCCAATGAGTGGATGACATCTGTCCCAACGATGAGCCGTCTCGTGTGTCCTCCAGCCAATGATGATTTTACACGTGGAAAATACCCATTGATCGGGTACATTAACGGGTTATCGGATCCAAAACCCGACCCGATAGCTTAACGGCGTTCCGTTACGGTGGATGCCACGTGTCGTTCACCCTTGACGAAAGCACTTCTGTGACGCGCGATTTATCGTCATGGAAGTGGACACTTCCGTGATGATAATTTTGGTAATGTCATGGAACACTTCTCTGACGGCCGCAGGTATGACTATCTTGATTCTGTCATAAAATCGTCATGGATGTACTTGCATGACAAAAAACACGACCTACTGTGACAAACACGTATCATCACGGAAGTGTATTTTTTATAGTGCCACCCGTCAGCGCGTATATGAAGGACAGAAATGGTAATAAATTAGTGGTCGGTGGGTGTTCGAAGTCGTGAGACCTCTGGTTGGCAGTCACCGGCGGTTGGGGGGCGTTCATTGGGCGGTGGGGTGGGGATCCCGGAGAAAAAGCTTCGGCGGGGGCTAGAGGGATGGCGGTCTTGGCGGACGGCGGTGGGGAGTGGTTTCGGGGAGGCGGGCGGGCGGCGTGAAGTGGCGGTTCGGCGGTGGTGGCGGCGGCTCCGGGGTGGAGTTTGATGATAAAGTGGAGGCCCTTGATTTCGTATCCAGCAATTTGGAAAACCTAATGACCAGAGATGAAAAAGTCGGATGACCGACGTGTAGCCTCACCCCGCACGCATACACATGCACGCCGCAAAGACACGCACGCATGTAGGCGTGCAACACCGACACGCATACATAACGCATTACACACACGCATCTTTGGGCGTGCAACAGCGACACGCATACACATGCACTCACGAACACACGCACGCACGCACCCATGCATGCGACATCGAACGCGTACCCTTGCACGCACGCAACACTTTCGCCGCATGCATGCACAACACACGACGTAAGACACACGCTCAACCTATACGTGCATGCACCCTTTGTTAAGGTCATGGATTGTTACGGGTATTAATCAATCTTATCTATGATAAGCAGAACATCGATGTTTGCAGCGGTCTTTATGAATCGCAACGTATCGAACGGGCTATCAACATAGTAGGCTTATCTACATGAAAAAGATGACGTCACACTCAATGAACAATCATCGGTTTATGAAATGCCCGCTTCTGACCGCCCTGGCCCACCAAAGGTTCCTCTGTTGTGTGTTGCCTGCGTTGGGTCAGCGACATGCGTGCCATGCACCCAAAGAGCCCTGCGTCGGTGGAAGAATGGCGCGGTGTCCTACATCGAGTCGAGGCGCCACTCATGCACGCCCGGCTGAACACGCCTCCGTGCCGCATTCAAACGCCTCCATGAAACCTCCCGTGTGGAAGCCGAAAACCACTCACGGACACACGTCCGTTCATGACCGGGCGGCGTTAAGCATAGCGCCGCCGAGCTCCTCCCGCCCGCCGTCTATTTAATCTCCTATTTAAACGAGGCCAAACGCCGGCCAAGAATCGCACACCTCCGCCGCTCCCCTATCTCCTCCACCATTTTGTCCACTCTTACAATGGCTTACGAAGATTAGTTATTCCGCATCCAAGCCGGCTGGGTAGCTCGCCGGATACGAGCTATGCAGCTCGCTGATCCACCTCCCTCCCCTCACCCAATGGAGCCAGTTGTCGCCCCAAGCTGGCGCGCGGTTCAAGAACTTCGCTGCTCGAGCCGGCTTCGACGAGGAAGCAGCGACGGCGTCGTTGCTACCGTCCATGCCGCTGCCTCGTACCGCGTCTCCCGTTTCTGTGGCCGAGACTCCCATGCCGGCAGCCGCGCCATGCAAGCAGCGACAAAAGCCGGGTGCGCGGAGAGCGACGAGTCGGTGGCCAGCGCCTCCGCGTCCGCCGCCATCATCAAGGAGAAGTAGAACACGGGAGGCCGCCGCTGCTAGGGTCCCATGAAGGCCACCGCGGAGGCGACGCCGGCGTACACAGCAGTGTCTTGCGGATCCTTTTGTTCGAGGACCTTCGTCGACCTCGCATGGGCTCCATGGAAGAGGGAATGTTAGGATGAACTCGAGCGGTGCGGCCATGGCGAAGTAGTGGCCGGTGATGAACTCGAACGGTGCCGCCACCATCATCTTACGGCAGCAGCCAATGATATCGGTTAGGCGGTGGGGAAGCGAGCCGTCCTTGCGTTGAAGCATATACCTCCGGGGCTCCGGCAGTCCGGTGATCGTCTTTGCGGACATGAGGAACACAAATCGATCGTGAGGCGACCATTTAGGCCAGGTATTATATACCTGTGCTGTCTAGAACTAGCACTGCGTAGTTCATTTGAATGTAATGAAATCCGTCATGTTTGTATTAAAACCCGGTATTTTATATGATTTCCGTCGTTGTTTATATGAAATATCAGTTTGTCTACGTGTTTGCGTGAATTTCGTCCGGTTGGTTGAGTTGTTGTCATAATGTGTGCGGCTACGATTGGATGGCGTAATTTGCGGGTCGCCGGTCGGTCTGCGGGCGGCTCGGGCGGCGTCATGGGACAAAAAACACACCTCGTGCGAGCTCGTCTCCAACATGCTTGTATTTGGAGGATGCATGACAGCATGAGCACCCGAGCCATTCCTCGTTCATCGGTGGCAAAGGCACCGGTGGACAAAAGGGTTGCCAATATTTTGGCTACCCCGGGCAAGATCCAACAGCCACTCCCAACAGATTCAAATCCCTCGTTCGCCGTGGAATTTTGCCATGTGTTGTTTTCATGGACTAGCAAGATGCTCGTGCATTGCATGGAACATCAAGATGCATTTTTTTACAAACTCCCGCATGCACGCAAGGAATAATTAATGTCCTCCTTTGCTAGTACCACGAGGCAAACACCATTAATATTGCATCGATTAGTGTTAGTGGCCTTGTATATTTGCAAATTGTAATTTGGATAGTGGCCCCTTGTATATAAAAATGGAGGAAGAAAGATGAGAGATAAGGTGAGGAGGAGTGGGGCGTGGTGGTGACGGGTGGTCGGATGGCGGAGGCATGGGGATGGACGCGCATTATGTCTAGGTTTGTATCTCTCTCACACACCCACGCAGGTGGGGGCGTGCCTGAAGAGAAGAGGTGCACGCAGGCGCACGTACTCCGTCTCTTTCCCAACCACACCTGCTGGTACACGGTGGAGCTCATTTACTGTCTGAAAAAAGGCAGCCCACGTGGTAATTTGGCACGATGTCTTGGTTGTCCACTTGGTGGAGGGAGGATCATCTACCACGGGTGAACAAACAAATTGCAACTTGACGCGTTATGTTAAATTAAAAAAAGAGGCAAAGCATGTGGGGCCTACCTTAGAGGCAAGGCTCTATACACTAGAGTACTTTTAATGTGTCCCATCAACTCGCATAATGAGGAGAATCTTGCTTAGTACGCCGTCTCCCCGGCCCACGGGCGCGGTGGCTCGCAGGATGAGGCGAAGCTTGCTTACGAGTAGTAGTAGTAGTACTACTACTACTACTATTGTACGCCTTTACGCCCGCTCCCTCGCCCACGCGCGCGGTGGCTCGCAGCACGAGGAGAAAATTTTACTACTCCCTCCATTTACTCCTCGTCCCTACTACGTATACTTTGGTTAGTACTCCCTCCATTTACTTATACAAGGTCACTATAAAAAAATAAATTTTGCATCTATACAAGGCCACAAATAGTAATCGAGACAAAAGTTACTACTCCCTCCTTTCCAGTTTATGGCTCAATTTCAAAATCTCTCCAACCAAGGTAGACGGTGAGTGGTCGAATTAATTTCATAGTTTGCACAAGTAATTAGTACGCTCGTTTTTTTCAAGAAGTTACGTTTACCGAGGCATTAATTAGAACAAATGCATGAATGACCACTAAATTTCCATGAACTTGTACATGCATCGCTAAGTACAATAGTGCGCTTTACTACATGGCATTTTTGCATATGTGGAGGAAAGAGAGGCAAGGAAAAAGTGGAGAAGTGGGCTCTCATGCAAGAGCCAGCCTCTACTACATGGTGGAGCACTGTGAGAGGTACCTGTATGGAGGTGGTCAGGAATCGGGAGACTCACGCCGGTCGTAGCTCCGCAGTTAAAATGATAATGGCAAGTCAAATCACGGGGCCTCACATCCAAAGATAACTTCATTTGTCAAATCACACAACATTATGTTTGCAGCAGCCTGCTCCCTCGTCTTCTCGCGTCTCTGTCGAACCGACTAGGCGGAACTGCCCCGCCTACCGTGCAGGAAAAGCCCCGCCCTCGACTTTTAAATACAACTACATCCGCTTAAGAATCCAATGATATACTTTTTGTGACATAGTAACTCATATTTAGTTAGTCAAATGGATGACCTAGAACTACGTGCATGCCCTATAAACCGAGACGCCTAAAAATAAAAAAACCAAGACGGAGAGGGTAGTTCAGCAGGTATCTTTTAGATCAACATAGTCTGGATTCACCAAGGAGCAAAACCAAGTGGTAGGCTGCTCCTGTCATGTTGGCGTAGCAACTCAAGCAGGGTCAGTCCGAACACGAAATGGCGACACACTTAACATGACCCCTTTGGCAGGCATGTGGCTCATCCACCGTCTTGTTCCACATGTGATGCACCAAATTATAGGCCCTGTTCGGGTACTCTAACAGAGTTAGAGTTAGAGTTATTTTCTAACCCACTATAACCCAAATAAGCACCTCTCCACCAGGATAGTTGGGTTAGATGGAACTAACCCACTCTAACCCTCCCTGTTTGGATACTTTTGGGTTATTTCAGCCCCCAACTAACCCAAACTAGCTCTAACCCCATGATCCAAACAGGGCCACAGTTTGGAGCAGCGGTTGGAATTGGAGGCACCCCGGTCGTAGCGCCGCAGTAGTAGAAAATGAGCGATGAGGGGTCAAATCACAAAGCCCCACCTTTCCCGCATTAAGTAGGAGTGCTGGACGGACGAAGCAACCATCATTTCACTCTAGGGTGCAAGAGCATAAAGAAAAGAGAAAACAATGATGCGTGCGGCAGCTACCTAGGGCACCCTAGGGTAGGGGTCTCCACTACAGGTCCTTTTTTTAAAAGCGCCTCCTCTACAAATCGGTTTCTCCCTCGTCCTCTTGAAGAAAACCGATGATGAGTGCGGCGGTAGGGTTTGTAGGAGTACTACAGCGTGCGAGGCCACGTCATAGTAAACGGGTTCGAGTCAACGCCTTAAATATGTGTGGGCCGCTTGGTTTTACAGGAACGAGGCAGCATTTTGGGTTCGGGGACCAGTGGAGATATAAATGCATACAAAAATTGTGGACATAGGTTCGACCGAAAGGCAATGATGCATGGGCCCTGCATTTTGATATACCCGGGGCCGCGTGAAATTTGCTACTCTACTCAAAACTAGTAAGGTACACATGTATTGAACGCATGAGATTTTGAAACCAAATTATGAATAAATACACACTATAGCATGTAAAGCTTTGAGACATATATGCATGATGTAGATGTTCTTTTAGTCCTTATAGTTCATCTCATTCAAAATCAATTAGTTTTATAAAAAGTTAAGATTCATGGGGTTGTGCATTGTAAATCATAAATTAAAAAACAAATAATGGCAATTCATTTAGAAAAAATAATCAATTATGATCTGTAAGATTCTAGAACAAAGGAGAAGTGCTTGTGTTTTGAGGTTTGTGCATTATGCTTAAGTTCAACCATGGAGTCTTCTAAATTGTACATGTGGCAGATCTGGTGGAATCTTGATGATATCCAGCGGCCAGTAGTGCTCGGATTTGCCTATCTAAGACCTTTGTCGGGTTAGCTTCATCCAAATGACCATCTTTCAAAGTTATTGGCACACTATATAGTTCTTGTGCCAAAGTTGCATGTTTTGGAAAAAAAACTACTAGTGGGTTGTACTATCTATTTAGGAATAGAAGATGTATACATGGAAGTTGTAGGGAAAGAGATGACATGGAGCTTCTCAATTCCTATGAGTAGGGATTGGAAAAGAGATGTCATTTGGTTCACATCATAGGAACTTTTCTATTGAATCTAGAGATGTCATGTATCTTAATTCCTACGAGGAGGGATTGGAAAAGAGATGTAATTTGGTTCATATCATAGGAACTTTTCTATTGAATATACGCTAATGTTTGTTTTCCTTTGAAATTAAGGGAGTATAGGAATCCATTCATATGAACCAAGTGGCTCTAAAGCTATAGAAATGATATCATGTTTATTTCCTTTGAAACATGGAGTATATGTATCTATTCCTATGAACCAATTGGCTCTAAAGGAAAAAATCCTATAAAAATCATATCATATAGAGTTCCTATGATATTCCTCGACACGTCACACACTTATACTATTACTATTGCGGCGAATGTTCTTTGGGCATAGTATATTGTACAATCACGAAGAGAAGCGGTGCACGCACGCACTAGTTCTCTCACACCCACTCGCGGGTACACGTAGGAGCGCATTTTTTTTAAGATGGTTCAACAAAATCACTCCACTATATATAAAAGCAGGAGCCTTAGCGCTTGCTTTACTAGGGTTCCTCTCGTTCACTCTCTCATGCTCTCCAGATCTAAGCAAGACATAGGTGGCCACACTCTCTCTCAGCTCATGGCTGGTCACAAATCCAGCCGGACAACCTCGACCGGGGCAGGGGTGTAGGTGCATTGTTCACGCTGTCGTCGGCGGCGAGGGAGGAGACCAATGGCTACCCGCGCGTCCTGATCAGCGACCGTGCCGTTCTCTCCGAGAGAGCATCGGCTCGGGAGGGCCTCCGACCCCTTCTTCCTCCCTACGGTATTGTGGCCAAGATGCGGCCTCCCGCCGCCATCTTTGCCACATGCCGACGACCCTCAGGTATATATTCCTTCGAAACCTGCCTTGCTCATCGCCTGACTCCTTCGTGTGGATCCTTTTCTACTTACGTCCGCTGTTCCAAAGCCACCTAGACTTCTACTATTGTTAGAAGTAAAGCTAGTTCATCTGATCGACTCAAAGCGTTGGTTCAAACAGGGGAAGAAAGTGGGAAAGCTGTAGCATGAATCTAGGACTTGGTTCTAAGAGGAAAGCGGAGGAAAGTAGTAATATCTATCCTTTGTTTAAATAACCGTATTTCATATTTGCGCAAACAGGGATGTCTGTCTTCGTATCGTTTCTATCCGCGCAATCAAAAGCACACACCTCAGTTTTAGTACAACTGCGCAAAATGAGATGGCTATCCCTCGTTGCCGTCGTCTAACCTCCCGTCTTCAAGGTATCCCTACATTGGTAGTAGTAACTAAGGTAGAATGACCAACACAATCTAAAAGAAGCTCATTCATACGTTTTACTTCCTGATTGAAGTGCAGGGGACGAAAACAAGCGCATCCTAGTCCGGAATGCACTTTCTACCAGTTCATCCATGGACCGAGGACTAGTTGGCACGTCTGCACGGCGGTTTTTTGGACGGTCTTGCGGACAAGAGGCATTGTGGTTGCTTATTTACGCAAATAGCGGTGCTTAAATTTAGTGGAATGCACAAGCATTTCAATTTGGTCGATACCTTTGCATGGTTCAGTTCAACATTCCATTTGAGACAACAATTATAACTTCGTTATTACGGAATGAGAGAACCTAACCACGGATGGTGGCAACAAGAAATAAGCGAGTGAACTCCAGAAATTTAAGCCTGCCAGAGGCCCTTTGCTCGGAGAAGCCTTTTGCTTGTTTTTTCCTGATTTGTAAACCTTCTCACAACTTTGTCTTTTGCTTTGTGAACTAGTATATGTTTTTATGTTCTATGAATCTTGAGATGTATAAAATTGCTTAACTTATGCTTTTCAAGTTTTTTATGAAGACGAAGTTTAATGTGAGTGTTCCACATGAGTCTTTGGACTAGCGTGTGAGCGTTTGGAATTTATTACATTGTGGCCTCAATTAACTGCATGAACCCTTTGTAACAAGATACATAGTTGCTTATATGTCAGACTGCAGATTGTTGATTGTTAGCTGGTCGATAGCCTAGTGTTGAAGCGAGCTGAGCCAATGTGCCGTGTTTTGCACAACTACTTACAAGTGGGGTAGCACCAACAATGTTTACAAGTACTTATGTATACGTCGGCGCATGGTTCTCGAGCAGGTGCTCTATTTCATCAAAACACACCTTTGCTTTCGTATGATAAACCGTGACAACTTATGTCTTACCATGCCATATTCATGAAAAAACTAGTGAGCGCGCATCTATTTCGGCAACAATTACGATGGTTCTCACATGATTCACGGGCACACAAAAGTAGCAGCAGTTCCCATAGATGGATTCAAGCAGAGTACTAGCCCGGAGGGGTCGATAATGAGCAAGGTTCGGATAATTAGACACAATCCAAACTACTATTAAACACTATTTGGGCAACTATTTCATGCCTCGATCTAATTTGGGCTGGACACAAGGCGGACCTTGCCATGAACATCATCGAGGATGTCCCGCAAAGAGCTCAATCTCGTGAACCTTCATGAAGACAACCTTGTGGCCTTGCCACAACTTGTTTGTGGAGGCATGCCACGTCATCTTCTGCGTAAGCTTGACAAGAACAAAGATGCCTCACAAGCGAAGGAGTAGCTTTGAACTTCTTGTGCTTCAAGACACCTACTGGACAACACGCTCGACAACAAGGTGAGGCTGGAATACAACTCTTCATTGGTATAATCGCAAAAGGCTTCCAGGATCCAACAGCCTAAGAACTCTGTTTTCCCAGTGCGTATATTCAGGTCGTTCGCCTCATAGCGAGTGACATGTACAACCACACAATCCTTGTCTGCATCAGGGCTCTAACTAAAACAGAAACAAATTCTGAATTACTTTTCAGTATAAGAAACACAAGTTATTTAAACCACTATGTATAGCATGGCATCGAAGCTAATAAAATTTTGCATTATTAATCACCACATACTTTCTTTTCTAAAAAAATCGCCACATACTTAGATGAAAAACCACAATCGAGATCGGCAAAGAAGGAAATCACCTTGGGCAGCTCAGTAGGGGACACATCCTCGAAGGGGAAAACTGCTCTGCGGTGCCACGGGTCTGTAACCTCAAACGGGCGTTGACCATCTCGATAGTGGTCGTGGCGTATCTCGGGGTCAGCTCGGTGGTTGCCTCCATCTTCTTGGAGCTCTACGTCTCGTGGGGATCAGCCTCCCTTGGCGTGCTCCAATATTGGCAGATCTTTGCCTGGTTCTCCTTGGTCCATCATGAAACTGACGAATACTAGGAGACCACCGAAAGGAAAACACAATCGCAATAACAATTAAACAAAAAAGAGAGTCAGGATTGGTTACTACTTTGCAAAAGTTCTTTTTTTTCTCTGAACGAAAATATACCAACATCACGGATCCGCTTACCTTCCCTTCGTTCGAAGAGAAGAACAGTGGCCGATGTGAGTGTTGCCTTTCTTTAAGACGGTGAGGGAGAAGGGGATTCAGGAAAGAGAGAAATGATGGTTGCTTCGTCCGTCAAACTTAGACTGCGGGGAGGTGGGGTTTTGTGATACGACGGCTCGTTCTTTGCGGCCTTCTGACAAGGCGACTCTCACTTTGCATCGCCTTCTAATTTGGTGGATGGCATTTGGGCCCGCGCGCTACATGGCCCGCATGTCGGTGAACAAAAGTATAACGGCATTCAGTGGGAGACGTTTCAATGACCTAGGAGGAGCCAGAAGCGGTAGAGTGTCTCCGCTGTACTAGTAGTAGTTGTTTTTCTAGGTAGCTGTAGAGTGTCTCCACTGTACTAGTAGTAATTGTTTCTCTGGGGCCAAGACAAAACAGCCCATCCACACTAGTAAATAGTAAAATCAATTCAAAGGCCCATATATTTACTGAATGAGAGGCGCTACCCACACCCAAAACACCGCCCCCCCCCCCCAAAAAAAAAACCTGGGTGCTCTTCTTCCTCCTTGCTCCCACCCAACTCACGTCAGCTCGCTCCACTCGTAACCCCAAATTCCTCACCTCACTCCTACAGAAAACCCCCAGCTCCCCTTCTTCTTCGCTCGCACTACAACTAGGCTCGTCATTCGTTACTCTGCTCAAATCTGTGAGCGCGACGCGACGCCCTCGAGGAAAATGGAGTCGGCTGACCCCAGCGCCAAGAAGATGAGGCTCCCGCCAACGGCGACACCTGTTGTAGATCCCGCACCCGGCAGCGCGGGGAGAAGCGGCGACCCCACCCCCACCGGATCCCGGGAACCCGTAGAATTACGGGTGGACCGCATCAGCGATCTCCCGGACGCCATCCTTGGGGAGATCATCTCGCTTCTCCCCACCAAGGATTGCTGCCGCACCCAAGTCCTCTCAATTCGGTGGCGCCCTCTATGGCGCGCCATGCCCCTTAATCTCGACTGTCGTCAGCTATCTCTCTTCAATGATTTTGAAATCCCCAGAGCCATCATCTCCTCCCACCAGGGCTCCGTTCAAAGCCTCTGCATCCCATCATGCTACCTGAGCAAGCATACCATGCCACCTGCGGTGGGCCTTTGGCTGAAATCCCACAATTCACAGAACTATAGATGCTTGAGTTCTACTATTCCCCTAGAAATCACATACCACATACTGAACGCCATGAACTTGTGCCCTCAGCACCGATGTCCATCTCACGGTTTTCCTCCTCTCTCCACACCGCCACCTTTGCGCTTATGCTACCTACGAGACAATACGGTACTAAACCTTCGACTCCCATTTCTCAAGAAACTTTCACTTGTGCGGGTTCGTGATATCGGACGCCTCATTGCACACCATCATCCACTCCAGTTGCCTGCTTATTTGGAGTGCTTGGTGCTTGTTTTCACAGTTAGAATCGGTTGTCTCCAAATAAAGTCGCCTAACCTTGTAAGAATTGGAATTTCTTTTGACGGAAGGCAGCTCATCATCCAAGATGCCCCTTCACTTCAAAGGTTGATCCTTGATTCTAGTTATTCACCATTGCAAATAACCGTCCTCTCTGCGCCTAAACTGGAGACCTTGGGTGTAATACATGATCTCTGTGCTCATTTCAATATGGTGTTTGGCTCCACAGTTCTTCAGGTACTTTATATTCTCATCTACACTTGTAACCATAAGTTGCATTTTAAATTTCTGCGCATAATTTATATATCATCTTGGAGTACACATTTTGTACTAATATTATGTTCTATGCTCAATAAGAGTTTCTCCATGGATGGCCTATCAATGGTGTTGGATTCTGTCAAGATCTTATATATCCAAATGAATAGTTTTGATCTGAACAAGATTATTGGCTTGCTGCAATGCTTTCCATGTGTGGAGAAGTTGTATATAAAGGTGATAATTTCACGCACATTGGAAGCCCGCATATAGTGTACTAGAATTAACCGTTCAGCTGTTGCTCTTTCGACACTCTTCTTTTAGACCTTAACTGTCAATCTTCATGTATATTTAGGCAACAGATGTGGGTAAGAAAGTTATAACCAATCGGTGGATTCGTAAGCATCGGGATTTTCTCACTTCTCATGAGATTCGATTGAAGACAATAACGCTAGAACAATATGTAGCCAACCGTGCAAACACAAGATTTGTCATATTCTTCTGCTTGAATGCGAGGTTACTATTGTCCATCGGGCTTAAGTTTATCAATGACATGGTTTTGACGGATGGGTATCTCGAAGAGCAAAAAAGGAGTTTCGGTGGGCAAAAGAGCTTACGAGCGATGTCGGGCTTCTATTTACAACATATTGTGGTCATAATCCAGTAAATTTTATGACCCGGGATGTTCATTCTATGGACTGACCAATCCATTTGATTGTGGCTGCCGAAAAGCAGTCTTTGGAGTTAGATGTTGTTGCCCTTTTCAATCTGGTTTTTACGTAAACACGATGAACAATTAACCCTCGTGCTTTTGTACAGTTTGTAAGCTGGAGTTAGATGTTCCTGCCCTTTTCAACTCGGCTGTGACTGTCATATTTTCTTTGAAACAAGGCAAATGTCTTGCCATTCGTTTAATTTATAGTGAAATGTTGTAACAAATCCCAACCAAGGGAAATAACATCACTCTACTTGCTGCTTGAGCTCACTTTGTGCATTCTGAAGCCAAGTGATTAGCCCCCACCAGCACCCACAAACTTATTTGAACTAGCACATCAAATGGGATGTAAATTTTCATAGGAAAGGCTGCATGACCGTGACAGATTTGGATTACGGCGGTTGGGACCCGCGAGGAAATGGCCTATCCAAGGTGGTGTCGAATTACTAGCCAGTCAACAAACGATTCTGCCTACCAGACGTTGGATTGACATCCAACATCTGTCGTGTATCTTCTATCTCTTATCTTCTTCTTCCTCCAGCCGCCCAAACCAAACCACCCCATCGGCTCCGCCTGCTCCCGCCTCCCATGGCTGGCTGCGCCTCCGCCGCCCTACCGTACGTAGGCCAGTCCCTCCCTCTATTCCCCCACACGTCCTGTTATTCTCCGGCGACGTCAGCCCCAACACGCACCCGCGCCTGAACTAGTCAACCCTCGTACTCCCCTCCGCCTGCGACTGGACCGGCGCATGTTCTACGGCTCCTGTTCGTTCCGTCTGAGGCCTCGTCGTCATCCTCCGCCTTGCGGCCTTGGTTCGCTCGCCGTGCGCGGTGCGCCGCCCTCTTGCATTGTCAACATCGTCAACAACCGAGAGGAACAAGGAGATAACTGTACGTGGAGAGGATGACAATAGGGACCCACCAGCGTCATGGCAGTATGCAAGCAAATGCCTCTATAGTACAAGCCCAAAAATATGGTTCCTCCTAATGGTTGGACATCTGGGGCTCACGCCATTGTCAACATAGTCAATAAACGAGAGAATTACACTACGAGCGGTGACACGGGGACCCAAAGAAGTCGCAGTAGCTTTTTTTTTGAGGAACAAGCAGTTGTTATTTATACTAGTTTTAGCGACGGATCAGGGTAACAACGGGCTGTGGGGGTGTGGGTCTGCCTAGCCGTGGTTTTATTTATGTTTACCACATCATGAGCCCAGTTGTGTTTTTTTCTTGCTGAAAATGGCTAGCCCAGTTCTATTTTTTAGAGAAATACCCAAACAAGGCCTACTTAATTTATCGGCCTATTGGCTGCAAATCTTTCAAGATGAGGAGAGTTTCATTCGGTTTGCCCAGAAATGGGCTGTACATTTTTAAAACACATCAAACTGGGAATTAGTTTCAATTTTTTCTCATTACAAGATCTTAAGTTCCATTGATTTTATGCGCGGACAATTATTTGGATTTTATATTTATATAAATTATTTTTCAAAATAGTATGAATGTGAATCGATATTTCTGGATTAAAAACAGTTGACCGCACCGAAATATGCAAAATTCCGTATACTTTTTAACTGTGGCCACAATATGGGTTGTAATGCTAACAAAAAGAAGATGGGATCCAAAAAATTTCTTAAGAATTAGCAAATGGGTTGTACATTATTAAAAATAATGGCAGATGGGATGTATGCTGTTTTCCACAGATTTGAGGTTGATGCGTATGCTTTCATAAAAAAAAGTTGGCGCACACGCAACGCCCTGTCAACTTAGTCAACACATGAGAGCAGTGACTGTTGGATGTCCATCCAACGGCTGTCGTGCTTCTTCAATCTCTGCTCTTCATGCTCCACCGCTCAAACAAGCGCCGGTGAGACTGCTCGCTCTCCTCCTCCCGCTGCCGGGTTATGCTGCCACAGCCTCACGGCCTCATCGTACTTCCATCGCTGGCCTAGCCATCCCTCTACTCACCCACACATGTTGTTATTCTCCGGCGACGGCAGACGAACCAGTAAACCCTCGTACTCCTCCGTGTGGGAAACAACTGTCGAGTATTCCCTGGCTACGTGTCATTCCCTTCCTAGGCCTCGCCGTCGTCCATCGCCCTGGTGCTCTCGGCGCGGCCTGGTCAACATGGTCAATGAACGACATCCATCGGAAGTGGAATGTACGTGGAGAGGCTGACAGCTGGGTCCACGGCTGCACGCAAGGAAATGCCTCCTTATTAGGCGCAAAATAATGATTCCTCCACCTGACAGCTAGGACCCACAGGAAGGGCCTTTGTATTTCGCGAAAAAAACGTTGCCCCGCTGACAGGTCGGACCCACCAGCTATATCTTCGCACGCAAGGAAGTGCCTCCTTATTACGCCCAAAAAAATGAATACCCCCTGCTAGCTGGGACCCACCATATTGTTGCGCTAACTTGTGGGCCTACTAAGTTGATGGGGCCGGAGGGCTTTGTCAACTTAGTCAATACTCCAGTGACCATACGATGTCCATCCAACGGCCATAGTGCTTCTTCAACCTCTGGTCTTCTTGCTCCAGCCGCCCAAAGCAGCGTCGGTCGTGCCGCGTGCTCCTTCCTCCAGTGGCCGGGTTGTGCTCTGCGGAGGCCTCACCGCCCCATACTACTCCCACCATCGGCCAGGCCATACCTCCACTCACCCACACCCCTGTTATTCTGCAGTGACGGCAGCCTCACACCGCAGTCAACCAGGTGAACGCCAGATTCTCCTCTCGCGTGGGCATCCACCGCTGTGTCTTCCCGGCTCCGCCGTCCCCTTCCTAGGCCTCGCCGTCGTCCACCGCCGTGGTGCTCTCGCCAAGAAGCGTGGTCAATGTGGTAAACGACCGACTTCCATCGGAAGAGTATCAGACGTGGAGAGAGGCCGACACCGGGTCCACGGCAGCCGCAAGGAAGTGCCTCCTTATTACGCGGAAAATAATTATTCCTCCACCGACGGCGGAGACCCACCGGACGGGCTACCAGTATTTTGCGAAAAAATTGTTTCTCCTCGATCATTGGGACCCACCAGACGGGCCACCGTATTTCAAGAAAACGCGTTCCCCATTGTCGGCTCGGACCCACCGGAAGTGCCTCCTTATTACGCACAAAAAATGAATACTCCCCGGCTTAGCTGGGACCCACCTTGGTGGGAGGATGACTTATGGGCCTACTAAGTCGGCGGGACGAAGGGCTTTGTCAACTTAGTCAATATGAACGATTCTAGCTCCAGTGACCGTACGATGTCCATCCAACGGCCGTAGTGCTTCTTCAACCTCTGGTCTTCTTGCTCCAGCCGCCCAAAGCAGCGCCGGTCGTGCCGCATGCTCCTGCCTCCTGTGGTCGGCTGTGCTGCCGCAGAGGCCTCACCGCCCCTACTATTCCCACCGCTGGCCAGGCCCTGCGGCGACGACAGCCTCACACCGCAGCCGAACCAGTGAACCCTCGTACTCCTCTCTGCGCGGGCTTCCACTGCACGTCTTCCCTGGCTCCGCGTCGTCCCCTTCCTAGGCCTCGCCGTCGTCCACCGCCGTGGTTCTCTCCGCGTGGCGTGGTCAACGTGGTCAAGGAACGACTTCCATCGGAAGAGTACTGTATGTGGAGAGGCTGACAGCTGGATCCACGGCCACAGCCCAGTTTTTTAGTGATTTGCCAAGTAAGTCGCTTTGTCAGGCATGTTGGGCTTCAAATCTTTCAAGACGAGGAGAGCTTTCATTCGGCTGGCCGAGAAAATGGCCCATCATTAATGAGAAATTGGTTGTACATTTTTAAAACACATCAAACCAGCAATTAGTTTCAAATATCTCTTTTTTCATTTCAAGATTTTAAATTACATTAATTTTTATGCGTGGAGAATTTATTGGATTTTATATTGATATACATTTATTTTTAAAATCATTTTGAATGTGAGTCGAAATTTCGGGATTAAAAACAGTTCAGACCGCACCAAAATATGCAAAATTTCGTATAATTTTTTAACCGTGGCCACAATATGGGCTGTAATGCTAACAAAAAGAATAGGGGCTCCAAAAAAACCTTAAGAATTAGCAAATGGGATGTAAATTATTAGAAATAATGGCAGATGGGATGTATGCTGTTTTCCACAGATTTGAGGCCTGGCGTACCGCACAAGAAGGAAACGGACCTCCTATGTTTGGAACGGGGTCCTGTTGATCGGGAGGGGTGTGGCGTACCGCAAAATGGAGGAAACGGACCTCCTACAGTCGAAACGGGGGTCCTGTTGATCGGGAGGGGTGTGGCGTACCGCAAAACGGAGGAAACAGACCTCCTACGGTCAAAACGGGGGTCCTGTTGATCGGGAGGGGTGTGGCGTACCGCAAAACGGACGAAACGGACCTCCTACGGTCGAAACGGGGGTCCTGTTCATCGGGAGGGGTGTGGCGTACCACAAAACGGGACTCCACGGGATACTGTTCATCTCCACCGTCGACCCCCTCCAGCCTCCACGGGCTATCGTCGACCTCCTCCAGCCTCCACGGGCTCCTGTTCATCCAGCCTCCACCGCGCGCTACTCCACCAGCTACTGTTCAACCACCCCTCCACCGTCTATTGTTCATCCAACCATCCACACCACGGGGTCCTGTTCAACCACCCCTCCACGGGCACCCCTCCACCGTCTATTGTTCATCCAGCCCTCCACACCACGGGGTCCTGTTCAACCACCCCTCCACGGGCCCCCCTCCACCGCTTCACTGCTCATCCAGCCCTCCACCACACCACGGGATCCTGTTCATCCAGAGGCAAACGCCACCGCCACTGCTCATCCAACCCCGCCGCATAACGCCACTCGCTCATCCCAGAGGCAACATCGATCGTCTTCAGTTAGAAGAAGTAGCGAAGGAATCGCTCGATCGGGTTCAGTTAACAGCCATCGATTGATTGCTCGGGTTCAAGAACGCGTAACTGCGGTCTGTCGCCGGGTTGATTAGAGCCCAACGCCTCGCTTCAGTTGATTAGAGCCAACGCCTTTCGCACCTGCAGCAGCGTCACGTTACGAGAAAGCAGCGCATCGCCGGCCCCGACCTCCCACCGTAACCGGAACTCCCGAAATTTTCCTCCCCTCGCTTCTACCACGGTTTTTTCCGTCATGGACGGCCCAAAGAATGTCATGCAGCTGCGTCTCGCCCGCCCAGACGAAAAAGCCCATTTTCATCATGATTTTTGTCATAGAAGTAGGAGCCCACCACATCTATGATGATACCGGGTTTTGTCACAATTATCGTCATAGAAGTGTCATATGTATGACATAAAAAATTTGTTCGGCCCAAAATGTCATGGATGTGTCTTTTTTGTAGTGAAGACCCGGCAAGATCCTTGCTGTGGAGACCGCGAGACCCCAAAGAAGACCCTTGCCGGGCATCTCGGGCATGCCAGACCACATCTGCCAAAGTTTTGCTGCCCCGCGGCCGTTTCGACACGAAAAACCAGCCCGCCAACTAGGCAAGCGCCTGCGTGGCAGCATGCAGCTTCTAGGCCAACTAGTCAAGCACCTGCGTGGTGGCATGCAGATCTTCGTGAAGGCCGTGTCACTGCACCAACACAGCGACCAGCCAGCCAGCATGGCGCTGCATGCCTCGTCAGCTTGGACGCGCGTCGAAGCAAGGCGAGGCGGCGACGGACGGGACGAGCTCTGTTGCCGTCCCCGATAAAGCAAGAGGGCACGTAGACAGCGCATTAAATGTGTTTGTCCTACGGTGTCAGGCAATAAACTTGTACATTGTAGATACTTTCCACCTCCTGTGTGCCACTGTGGTGACCCCTTTGACATATAAAAGGAGGCCCGAGGCGTACTGTGGAAGGATTCAAACTTTGTGGACTGGACACGCATAGTAGCTATTCCAAGAACTAAAGAACACAAGATAAACACACACAAGCATGACTAGGGTTTTATGCATCATTTGCGGCCCGAACCTAGGTAAATTTCTTCTCGCGCTGATCGCTAGACCTGCTCTTTGCACAGCTCTTCACCCCGGCCAACCGTAGAAGGGGTCCTCAGGATCCCATAGGTGTCGTTTTCCCCGACATCTTTGGCGCTCTAGGTAGGGGGCGTGAGCCTGTGAAAATCTGGTCTAGAAGTTAGCACATCGACTCCTTCATCGCGATAGCTCCGAATAAGAAGGCGGCCCCAACGGTCGGCTTGTCTGGAGCCGCTGTCAGTGCCAGCACAGGCAAGCGACAGGGAAGACGCTGGCGGCATAGGAGGTCAGAACATCCCCATCACTCTGGTGCCATCAGCCAGGCAAGCGGTGTCGTCTGCAGCCGCAACAACCATCCGTGTGGCGACGAAAAAGCTAAGTCACGCAAAACCTTGAGTGATTTCCTTTTTATAGGGTTATTTTCCTCGAAAGATTTTGCTCCTTGTATGGAAAACCTGCACGCAAAGGAACCCTTCCGCTATTGGCAATGCCCTTGTTCTATTTCGAGTCCGCTCAATAGTTCAAGAGGCTGCGCCAAGAATGGCAAGGTGGCTTGCCTTGCAGCAAGCGCCCTCGGCAGGCTGCTAAGGATCTGTTCCTCAAAGCGTCGTGGCACGGGTTTACGCGCTGGCAAGCCTATCCAACTAAGCGTAAGGTCTTGTCGAAAATGGTGACCTGCAAATCCGCCTGAGTATGGGTAGTCATGTCCCTGTCCTTTGTCAGCTTTGAGATATCCTCCTTCAGCTCCTCCCGCTCCAGCTCCAGCTTCTCCACCTTGCCGGCTTTGTCCAGGGCCAGAACATCAAGTGCATCTTTGTGCTTCTGCTCCAGCACCTGGGTCTGCTGCACGACGAGCTTCTCGATCTCCTCATCCTTGCCGTGGAGCGTGGCGGCAAGCGCCTGTTCACGAGCAACGAGGTCTTCTTCTTGGGTGTCCAGCAGAGCTTGGCACTGACTCTGATCAGCTTCGTCCTTGACGGCTTGTTCCTTCGCCGCCTCTTGGGCCTTCTTGATGTCATCCTGCTTCAAGAGGAGCTCTCGCTTGCGCTCGTCTAGCTGATCTTGGGTGGCCCTCAGGTCCTGCCGGGCCTTGGCGAATCAGACTTGCGTCTGAGCGATGCGCTCCTGAAAGTCTGCCTCTGCCTTGTCCATGGACGCCGTCCTGGAGTTCACATTATCCTGGCGGGCACGGTGGAGCGCCTGAAGTTTCTGGAAATTGGCGCTCATGGCCCGGAGGAGCTGCTCCTCTTGGGAACCACCGCTTCTAGTGCTCGGTTCGTCGACAACCTGGAGCCCGGCAGTGGTGAGGGCCTCATCGTCGAAACTCGGCTGGCGCACTGGTGCTTGCCGTCCCCGGGAGGCAGACGAACAGATCATCGCCTACCTTCAAGTACTTGCCCAGGGTGGGGGCTGTAGGGGAGGAAGGTTGGTCATCGGCCACCTCCTCCCCGGCAGGCTCCTTGGCAGCCTCCTCGGCAGCAGCCTTGCCGGCCTCCCCGGCAGGCCCCAGGGTGGGGGTTGTAGGGGAGGAAGGTTGGTCATCGGCCACCTCCTCCCCGGCGGGCTCCTTGGCAGCCTCCTCGGCAGCAGCCTTGCCGGCCTCCCCGGCAGGCCCCTTAGCGGCCTCCCCGGCCTCCCCGGCAGGCCCCTTGGCGGCCTCCCCGGCAGCAGCCTTCCCGGCCTCCCCGGAAGGCCCCTTGGTGGCCTCCTCGGCAGCGATCTTGGTGGCCTCAGCCTCGGCATCCTTGGCGACCTTCTCGATGACAGCGTCGACGTCCACTTGGTCCATCGAGGAAGGGTCTGAAACCAGAAAGGAGAATGAAGCCAGGCCAAAATCAAAGTTCAGAACAAAGAAAAGAAAGAACATCGCGTGGTAGAGATAGCAAGGGACGAGAGGCAGGCAGCTTACCCGTGCCGAGCTGAGGAGAAGTGGTTCCGTCCCCGCCAACGTTCGTTGCCGAGACGGAGCCACCAGCGCCCATGCTTGCCCCCTCTTCCTTCATGCGCATGGGCTCGGCGGTAGATGCCCTTGCCGGTGACACCCCTCTGGGTGGCGTGGTCGATGGGGGCGGCGTGTCAGGGGCGTCCCTCAGTGGCTCCTCCTATTGCCGCTCTCCTCCTACGAACCCGGCAAGGTCAGCGCCAAGGATACACACCCCGATGCCCGTCGATGGGGAGTGAATAACGGACTCACGCTGGGGGCTGGAGCGGGGGTTGTGCTGAGGGTTGTCGTCCGGGCTGATCACCACCAACGCCGGCGTGCGCGGAGCGCTCGCCGGGGGCTCGTCGCCCGTCGAAGCCTTGGCTCTCTTCGCGACCCCCTGGGCCAGCGTCTCCATGTCATTGTGAAGATAAGATCAAGTCAGGGAAAGATAGCGCAGGCTGAGGATCAGGAGATAATGAGGGGCAAGGTGCTTACTCGTCCTCCTCGTCTGGCCTCCTCTTCCTCTTCGGGTTAAAGGACCCAAGATCGAAATCGGCCTTCGGGGCGGCGTCCGCGAGGGGAGCGGAAGGGGATGGAGTCCTGGGCCGCTTGGACAAGGAGGAGGCGGCAGCCGCAACCCTCTTCGTTGTCGCGGCTTCCGCTACTGCTACCGTACGCCTCTTCTGGCGCACGGGCTGCGCCTGGGCCCATTGCTGTTGCACGGTGGGCCGGACAGGCTCGCCGGAGCCAGCCCGCCGTAGGACGCGTTTCTTCCCTAGGGCCGAGGAGTCATCCGCAACGGTCTCCTCTTCAGCCGACTCCTCGACCGCTACTTCAACAAGGGGAACCCCAGCGCCGGCACCGCTCGGCTCCCCGGCAGACCCCATCCACTCGACGAACTCCTTCTCTTCTGCGGCCACGTCGGCCTCGTCCTCCACAGTGCCGAGGTTGCCGGCCTCCTCGGCAAGTGCTGCCTCCTCCGCCCTGGCGGCAATGTACGCCAACTCTTCCTTAGTGGTGGGGCGGATGAGCCGTGGCTCTTCATGAACATACCTCTCCGACAAGTTGTCGAAGAATGTCTACACCAGCTCTGCTTTTGGCTCGGCCCAGGTCGAATCGAGGCCGTGCGCGTTGAAAACCGACATCATGGCAATAATGGCGGTCAGACAAGAGTTGTTGCTCAACGGGACCACCCTCACTGGCAATCCGAACAGGTTGTCAGGCTTGCCGTCCTTGGCGGCCTTGCTGGTCCTCTCGACCCTGCCAACCTCGTCAACCTTGAGCTGGAAAAGCCTCTGACAAAGATGAGCATGCTGCAGCACCGTGAAGTTGTGATTCAGGCCGAGGCGGAGCCTCATGATGTCAGCCGCATTCCTGAAGTCCCAGGTCAGCCTCCCCTTACTGTGCAGTGGGGCAATCCAGCGGCGAATGAAGTCGGCCCCGATCATCTCGAGAGTGAGCCCAACCGAGGTGAGGCGATGGATCCTGGTGATGGCAATCGTGAGCTTCCCGTCGTCAGCGTCGAGCTCGCCCCAGTCCTTGCTGTGGACCGGCGGCCTCCGATGGACCTGGCAGAACTCCTGCAGATCTGTCTCCTCGATCCAGCACCACCGGCCCCGCCACTCGTCCCACCTCTCCTTCTGGTCACCCTCCGGGTACGTGCCCCTGCTCTGGGTCCTCAGGATCCAAGTGATGCAGCCAGAGATGGCACCCCCTGGCTGGATGTGAGGGGTGAAGTAATGGCGGAAGAGTGGTGTGCTGGGGTGCACTCTGGCGAAGCCCTCACAAAGATGAGCAAAGAAGGCCATGCACACCACGGCGTTTGGCGTAAGATCCAGAAGGTGGAAGTCATAGGTGTGCATGATGTCATTGAAGAAATCTGAGAAAGGGGGGCAGAGCCCGCAGGAGAAGTAGTCGACAAAGAAAGGATATCGATTTGGACCGGGCTTGGTGAAGGAGGCAGGGACGATGCACGTGGCGGGATGCCCGTCGTCTTCGTCCCCCACAGGAACATGAACTTCTCCCTGAGGGTGAGCGCGTCGACCGTCGGGGTGAAGAGTGCGTACTACGTCCGCAACTCCACCAACTCGCCATCTGGCGCCTCTTTCCCCCTGCGTCCTTGGCCGCTCCTTTGCCCTTGCTTGCCTTGGGCGCCATTGCGGCTGAAAGGGGGTGAGGGATCAAGGGCAATGGGGGCGCGGCAACGACGAGAGGTGAAAGCTCTGATTTGCGCTTGAAGAAGAAGAGGGGAACGACGGTTCTAAGATTGGAAAAGGCGCGGAGGGTAAATGAGCAGTGCTCCTGCGGTTTCCTCTTTTTTATGGGGAAGACGCGGGCCGCCTCTTTACTCTTCACCGCGAGGTGACGCAAGCGTGCTATGACCGTTCCACGCACGACCCCCATGTCAAGCACTCAATGCGAATCGTGGGGAAGCGCAACTGGCGAAGAAATTACCGCGGTTAAAACTCTGCCACGCGTGCCCGCGCACCGTTCTGGGCCTGGCCCAACAACGCTTCGCGCTTATGTGTGGCCCAGGCCCGGGGGCTCCTGTCGGTGTACAAAAGTAGGGGCCTTTCTGTACCCCTTTACTTGTGCACGGGCAGTCGTAGCCACACCTGCGGCCATGCTTGGCGGGGCAGAGGAAGGAAAGGTACGAGACTGCCAAGGCAGCACTAGAGCCAGAGGCATGAAGAGCAAAGGGGCGAGATGGACTCCCCCCGGCAACACCCTTGCCGGGGCGGCCTACATAGCCCCGGCAAGAGCCTTGCCGGGGCGACTTTCCCAACACCAGCAAGGCCGCCACCCTTGGGCCTAGGAGTTCTGACACCATCGACAACGTCGAGACCAAGACTTAGGGGCGCCTACGTGGTGGCATGCAGATCTGTGTGAAGACCAAAGGCCTGCGAGTCTAGTTAAGAACCAGAAGATGAAGACCCCCAGCAAGATCCTTGTCGGGGACGGCCGCGAGACCCTGGCAAGACCCTTGCCAAAGTTTCGCTACCCCGCGGCCGTTCCGACATGGCAACCAGCCCGCCAACTAGGCAAGCGCCTGCGTGGCTGCATGCAGCTTCAAGGCCAACTAGTCAAGCACCTGCGTGGTGGCATGGAGATCTTCGTGAAGGTCCTATCACCGCACTAGCACAACGACCAGCCAGTCAGCATGGTGCTGCATGCCTTGTCAACTTGGACACACGTCGAAGCAAGGCGAGGCGGCGACGGACGGGACGAGCTCTGTTGCCATCCCCGATAAAGCAAGAGGGTACGTAGACAGCGCATTAAATGTGTTTGTCCTACGGTGTCAGGCGATAAACTTGTACACCATAGATACTTTTCACCTCCTGTGTGCCATTGTGGCGACCCCTTTGACATATAAAAGGAGGCCCGAGGCGTACTATGGAAGGATTCGGACTTTTTGGACTGGACACGCATAGTAGCTAGTCCAAGAACTGAAGAACACAAGATAAACACAGACAAGCAGGACTACGGTTTTACGCATCATTTGCGGACCGGACCTGGGAAAAAATCCCCTCGCGCTGATCGCTAGACCTGCTCTTTGCACAACTCTTCACCCCCGCCAACCGTAGAAGGGGTCCTCGGGATCCCATAGGTGTTGTTTTCCCCGACAGTGAGGGAAGGTGATGGAGGTCTTGAGGAAGCCAGCAGAGTTGTTGGACTAGATTGCCGCCACAATGGTTCCCCCAACAATACCTTCATTTAAATCCTCTCGTGTGACCGTGGCCACCGCCTTGGCCGCGGGTAACTGTGGCCCGTCGTCAACCATATTCTTTAGGTGGTTGATGTCAACTACACAACCTTCTTCTTGTAGACGTTGTTGGGCCTCCAAGTGTAGAGGTTTGTAGGACAGTAGCAAATTTCCCTCAAGTGGATGACCTAAGGTTTACCAATCCGTGGAAGGCATAGGATGAAGATGGTCTCTCTCAAACAACCCTGCAACCAAATAACAAAGAGTCTCTTGTGTCCCCAACACACCCAACACAATGGTAAATTGTATAGGTGCACTAGTTCGTGAAGAGATGGTGATACAAGTGCAATATGGATGATAGATATAGGTTTTTGTAAGCTGAAAATATAAAAACAGCAAGGTAACTAATGATAAAAGTGAGCGTAAACGGTATTGCAATGCTAGGAAACAAGGCCTAGGGTTCATACTTTCACTAGTGCAAGTTCTCTCAACAATAATAACATAATTGGATCATATAACTATCCCTCAACATGCAACAAAGATTCACTCCAAAGTCACTAATAGCGGAGAACAAACGAAGAGATTATGGTAGGGTACGAAACCACCTCAAAGTTATTCTTTCCAATCAATCCGTTGGGCTATTCCTATAAGTATCACAACAGCCCTAGAGTTCGTACTAGAATAACACCTTAAGACACAAATCAACCAAAACCCTAATGTCACCTAGATACTCCAATGTCACCTCAAGTATTTGTGGGTATGATTATACGATATGCGTCACACAATCTCAGATTCATCTATTCAACCAACACATAGAACCAAAAAGAGTGCCCCAAAGTTTCTACCGAAGAGTCAAGACGAAAACGTGTGCCAACCCCTATGCATAGGTTCATGGGCGGAACCCGCAAGTTGATCACCAAAACATACATCAAGTGGATCAATAGAATAACAGACTGTCACCATGGTTATCCCACGCAAGACATACATCAATTGTTCACAAATCATTAAAGACTCAATCCGATAAGATTACTTCAAAGGGAAAACTCAATCCATTACAAGAGAGTAGAGGGGGAGAAGCAACATAAGATCCAACTATAATAGCAAAGCTCGCGATAAATCAAGATCGTGCCAAATCAAGAACACGAGAGAGAGAGAGATCAAACACATAGCTACTGGTACATACCCTCAGCCCCGAGGGTGAACTACTCCCTCCTCGTCATGGAGAGCGCCGGGATGATGAAGATGGCCACCGGTGAGGGATCCCCCCTCCGGCAGGGTGCCGAAACAGGGTCCCGATTGGTTTTTCTTGGCTACAGAGGCTTGCGGCGGTGGAACTCCCGGTCTATTCTGTTCCCCGAAGGTTTTAGGGTATATGGATATATATAGGAGGAAGAAATACGTCAGGGGAGCCACGAGGGGCCCACGAGGGTGGAGGGCGCGCCCAGGGGGGTGGGCGCGCCCCCCTGCCTCGTGCCTTCATCGTTGCTTCCTTGACGTGGACTCCAAGTCCCCCGGATTGCTTTCTTTCCAAAAATAACTTCTCCAGAAGGTTTCATTCCGTTTCGACTCCGTTTGATATTCCTTTTCCTCGAAACACTGAAACAAGGGAAAAACAGGAACTGGCACTGGGCTCTGGGTCAATAGGTTAGTCCCAAAAGTATTATAAAAGTGCTAATAAAGCCCATAAACATCCAAGATGGATAATATAATAGCATGAATACTTCATAAATTATAGATACGTTGGAGACGACAAGATCCCTAAGCTTAATTCCTGCTCGTCCTCAGTAGGTAAATGATAAAAATAATAATTTATGAAGTGTGAATGCTAGCAGGTGCATAAGTTTGATCAATGATAATTTCAATCACCTTTTCTAGCATCATTATATGTCATAACAGTAGTTCAACTCATAGAACTTTTCATGATCAAGTAACAAGCTATTCACATGTTAAAGTATAGGTCACAAACTTTCTTGAAAACTAACAAACCGTGTTATTAATCATCAAACAATTACAATTCATCTTATTTTCAGGAAGAGTCTATGTCAGAGCTTTGATTCAGCAAACTTCACATACTCAACTATCATTTAATCTTCCATGATTGCTACCACTCAAAGCATATTTTTAGAACAAATAGTATTCATCGAACACAGAGAAAGATAGGGGCTTAATATTTCGCCTCCCAACCTTTTACCTCAAGGGTAATGTCAACAGTAATAATTCATGCTCAAATATATTTGAATGGCCATATATGCCTAGATCTTTCCATCATATGATGCTTGCCAACTAAAGAGTAGGTTGGAATGAGAAGGAATACTATTGACTCTTGCATAAAAGTAAAAGATAGGCCCTTCGCAGAGGGAAGCAGGGATTTGCAGAGGTGCGAGCTCGAAGCAAAAACAGAGATGAAAATAATTTTGAGAGGTATGCTTTCATTGTCAACATAACAACCAAGAGTTCCCAATATCTTCCATACTAGATACATCATAGGCGGTTCCCACGCAGAAAGGTAAAGGTTTTACTCCCCCTCCACCAACGATCACACTCTACGGCTTGTCCGAAACAACGGGTGCCGTCCAACTTTCAACAATCCTGGGGGAGTTTTGTTTAAATTATTTTCGAATTTGTTTTTGATCTTTTGATCATAGGACTGGGCATCCCAGTTACCAGCCATTTTCTCATGAATGATGAGCGGAGTCCACTCATCACGAGAATAACCCACCTAGCATGGAAGATACTGCTAGCCCCTAGTCGCTACATGAGTGATTCGGGCATACAAAACAGATTATTATTTGAAGGTTTAGAGTTTGGCACATGTAAATTTACTTGGAACGGCAGGTAAATACCGCATATAGGTAGATATGGTGGACACTCATGGAATAAACTTGGTTCAAGGAATTTGGATGCACAAGCAGTATTCCCACTTAGTACAGATATTTTGGCTAGCAAAGGATTCTACGTAGCAAGCACCACATGTTAGAGGGTCCATAACAATATAACTTTTATACAAATATACCCAAGCATAACTCATTATGTTGTCTTCCTTGTCCAAATTCAACTAATTTTCTCAGGTTTGAAAATAATTAATGGGGCTCACAAATATAGAAGATGTCCAAGATAGTATTATATGTGAAATCTCTCTTCCTTCAATATTCTTTCATGAATTGTTCAAGTGACCAATACAATGTTTGCTAACCTTCAATAAATTTACCACCTCTACTTCGTATATGTAAAGTATTACTCCCCATGGGATAAGCATATGAAACATGTAAAATTTCAGATTTATGACATTCAAATCATTCAACCATTTACTCATAGGATATAAGTGAAGCACACGAGTAAATGACAAACTACTCCAAAAAGATACAAGTGAAGATTAATGAGTAGTTAAATAATTATGTAGCTATGCGAAGACTCTCTAACATTTAATACTTTCAGATCTTGGTATTTTATTCAAACAGCAAGCAAAGCTAAAGAAAGTAAAATGATGCTCCAAGCAAAACACATATCATGTGGTGAATAAAAATATAGCTCCAAGTAAAGTTACCGATGAACGAAGACGAAAGAGGGGATGCCTTCTGGGGCATCCCCAAGCTTAGACGCTTGGTTATCCTTGAATATTACCTTGGGGTGCCTTGGGCATCCCCAAGCTTAGGCTCTTGCCACTCCTTATTCCATAGGCCATCGAATCTTTACCCAAAACTTGAAAACTTCACAACACAAAACTTAACAGAAAATCTCGTGAGCTCCGTTAGTGAAAGAAAACAAAACACCACTTCAAAGTACTGTAATGAACTCATTCTTTATTTATATTGGTGTTAAACCTACTGTATTCCAACTTCTCTATGGTTTATAAACTATTTTACTAGCCATAAATTCATCAAAATAAGCAAACAACACACGAAAAACAGAATCTATCAAAAACAGAACAGTCTGTAGTAATCTGTATCAAATGTATACTTCTGTAACTCCAAAAATTCTGAAATAAATTGGTGGACCTGTGGAATTTGTCTATTAATCATCTGCAAAAAGAATAAACCTAAAATCACTCCCCAGTAAAAAATGGCAGCTAATCTTGTGAGCGCTAAAGTTTCTGTTTTTTACAGCAAGATCGCAAAGACTTCACCCAAGTCTTCCCAAAGGTCCTACTTGGCACAAACACTAATTAAAACATAAAAACACATCTAAACAGAGGCTAGATGAATTATTTATTACTAAACTGGAACAAAAAGCAAGAAACAAAAATAAAATTGGGCTGCCTCCCAACAAGCGCTATCGTTTAACTCCCATAGCTTTCTTTCCAAAAATAACTTCTCCAGAAGGTTTCGTTCCGTTTCGACTCCGTTTGATATTCCTTTTCCTCGAAACACTGAAACAAGGGGAAAAACAGGAACTGACACTGGGCTCTGGGTCAATAGGTTAGTCCCAAAAGTAATATAAAAGTGCATAATAAAGCCCATAAACATCCAAGATGGATAATATAATAGCATGAATACTTCATAAATTATAGATACGTTGGAGACGTATCAGCGGTAAAGCCCATAAAAAGGGACGAGGCTCTGATACCAATTGAAATGATCGATATGGTTGACTATAGGGGGGGGGGGAACAGGCAACTACCAATTTTTAGCTTTTCTTAACAAATTAGGTTTAGCAACAAATAGGTTGTCTAGATATGCAACTAGGTGAACAACCTATATGATGCTAACAACAATAACATAAGCAATCAAACAAAGGATACAACACAATATTAGCTTGCAGAAATTAAAGGTAAGAGATAACCACAAGTGGAGTCGATGAAGATGAGGATGTGTTACCGAAGTTCCTTCCCTTTAGAGGGAAGTACATCTCTGTCGGAGTGGTGTGGAGACACAATGCTCCCCAAGAAGCCACTAGGGCCACCATATTCTCCTCACGCCCTCGCAAAATGCAAGATGTCATGATTCCACTAGTGTTGCCCTTGAAGTCGGCGACCGAACCTTTAGAAACAAGGCTGGGTCAATCTCCACAACTTAATTGGAGGCTCCTAACACCACCACAAAGCTTCAACAAAGTGGATTGTGGCTCCCAACCAACCTGGGCGCGCCTCAATGACCTCCCGCGCCGCCTCTTCGCCCTATAAATTGTCAAATATTCCAAAAACCCTCAGGATAACCCTAGATTACAAGTTCCGCCACCGCAAGCCTTTGTAGCCACGAAAAATGAATCTAGACCCCGTTCCGGCACTTCGCCGGAGGGGGAAATCATCACCGGTGGTCATCTTCATCGTCCCGGCGGCCACCATGATGATGAGGGAGTAGTCCACCCTCAGGGCTGAGGGTTTATACCAGTATCTATGTGTTTAATCTCTCTCTCCCGTGTTCTTGAAATGTCACGATCTTGATGTATCGCGGGCTTTGTTAATGTAGTCGGATCATATGGTGTTTTCCCCTCTCTATCTTGTTGTGAATTGAGTTTTCCCTTTGAGATTTTGTTTTATCGGATTGAATACTTTTGTAGATTTGAGAGCACTTGATATATGTCTTGCTATGAATACCCGTGGTGACAATGGGTATCATATTGATTCACTTGATATGTGTTTAGGCACTCAACTCGCGGATTCGCGAGGTGACATTGGGGTAATCTATGCATAGGGGTTGATGCACGTTCTCGTCTTTTGTTTCTCCGGTAGAAATCTTGGGGAACTCTTTGAGGTTCTTTGTGTTGGATTGGGTATTATGAATCTGAATTTGCTTTGGTGTTATTTTAATAGAACTCTTGATAGATCGATCGAAAAGAATAACTTAGGGTTATTTTAGTACGAACTCTTGATAAATCGATCGGAAAGAATAACTTGGTGTTATTTTAGTACGAACTCTTGGATAGATCGTCGAAAAGAATAGCTAGAAACAATTTCTTCTTATGTTCTCCACTAGATAAGAACTTTGGAGTGATTCTTCATCGCACGTGAGGGATGGTTATATGATCCAATTATATTAGCATTGTTGAGAGATTGCACTAGCGAAAGTACGGACCCTAGGCCTCATTTTCAAGCATTGCAATACCGTTTGTGCACCATTTTATCAATTGCTACCTTGCTGTTTTTATTGTTCCTATTACATAAATCAATATCTACTATCCGTATTACACTTTTATCACCATATCTTCGCCGAACTAGTGCACCTATACAATTTACCATTGTATTTGGAGGGTTGGGGACACAAGGGATTTCTTGTATTTGATTGCAGGGTTTTTTGAGAGAGACCATCTTCATCCTACACCTCCCACATATTGATAAACCTTAGGTCATCCACTTGAGGGAAAATTGCTTCTTTCCTACAAAACTCTGCGCTTGGAGGCCCAACCGAGTCTACAAGAATAAAGTTGCATAGTAGACATCAATGTACTGCGAGCTTTGTTACTATAGTTGAATCATATGGTGTTTCTCCTCCTCTATCTTCTTGTGATGAATTGAGTTTTACCTTTGAGGTTTCACTAGGATCAGATTGAACACTATGATGGATTTGAGAACACTTGATGTATGTCTTACATGGGATACCCGTGGTGACAATGGGGTATTCTATTGATTCACTTGATGTATGTTTTGGCACTTAACTCGCGGATTCCCAGGTGACATTGGGGTAATCTATGCATAGGGGTTGATGCGCGTTTTCGTCCTTGTTTCTCCGGTAGAAATCTTGGGGCACTCTTTGAGGTTCTTTATGGTGGATTGAATATTATGAATCTGAAATTGTTTGATGCATATTGTATAATTGACCCACGGATACTTGGGGTGACATTGGAGTATCTAGGTGACATTAGGGTTGATTTATGTGTGTCATATGGTGTTATTTTACTCGAACTCTAGGGCTGTTTGTGACACTTATAGGAATAGCCTAATGGATTGATCGAAAAGAATAACTTTGAGGTGGTTTTTACCCTACAAGCAATTTCATCTTATGTTCTCCGCGATAGGAACTTTGAAGTGACTTTTGTCGCACGTTAAGGGATTGCCATATGATCTAATTATGCTATCATTGTTGAGAGAACTTGCACTAGTGAAAGTATGAACCCTAGGCCTTGTTTTCAAGCATTGCAATACCGTTTTCGCTCACTTTTGTTACTTGCTACCTTGCTGTTCTTATATTTTCAGATTACAAAACCCCATATCTGCTATCCATATTGCACTTGTATCACCAACTCTTTGCCAAACTAGTGCACCTATACAATTTACCATTGTATTGGGTGTGTTAGGGACACAAGAGACTCTTTGTTATTTGGTTGCAGGGTTGTTTGAGAGAGACCATCTTCATCCTATGCCTCCCACGGATTGATAAACCTTAGGTCATCCACTTGAGCGAAATTTTCTACTGTCCTACAAAACTCTGCGCTTGGAGGCCCAACAAGAGTTGCATAGTAGACATCAAGATCTTTTTTGGCGTCGTTGCAGGGGAGGTGAGTGCTTGAAGGTATATCTTTTGATCTTGCAATTTAATCTTTTAGTTTCTTGTTTTATCACTAGTTAGTCTACAAAAGGGAACTACAAAAAAATGGAATTGAGGTTGCCTCATATGCTTCATCTTTTTAATGTCTTTCGTGAAAATGATGGAAAGGAAAATTATGCTCAAGTGCTAGAAGAAGAAGTCAATAAAATGTTTGACACTAAATCTTTGAATGATAAACATGATTGCAATGTTGTTAGTGTGCTTGCTATGAATATTCATGATACTAATAATTATTACGCTAGTCATGATAAAGAATTTTCTTATAAGCATGTCAATTTTTGCGGGGTGAATAGAGTTTGTGAAGACATGCCTTATAGGGATGATAGATATTGTAAGAAGCATAAACATGATGAAACCAATTGGTGGCTTAAGGTGATAGATAAATTTTCTACAAAATTATGCTCTCTTCATCCCATTACTTGTGAACTTTGCAATAGAGTTGGTCATCTTAGTTTTCAATGCATACTTTTTCAAGATCGAATCATGACCAAATATTGCAATGACTTGATCACCCTTGAACTTTGTTTATTTGGGGTGTGAAGAACTGTCTCATAAAAATAGTTGGTTTGAAGCGTTCATATTCACCGACCATGCTGAAACTACTCTTAAAGAAATCTATATGTTTTGCGTGGTAAATTGCAACGAGAATGCTTATATTGCCAACTATAGAAAGATGGGAAAACCATTAGAATATAAAAGAAATACTAATGAAAGGGTAAAGCTCTCCACTTTCCCTCCTATTGTCTCTCGTGATGAAACAGGTTACGAGAATGAGCTTCCTATGCAACCAATCTCATCAGTAAGGAGCTCCAAAAGGTTGATTAAATCCACACATCATGTGGAGAAGAAAAAGAGAAGACGGAAAAGCAAAGGTAAAAAGGTATTCCTCCCGAATGATGTTGCTCCTATTAATGTTATGTCTCATGAGAATGAATCAAAAATAAATGTGGAGGATGATATACTTGATGATGATACTGATTCTTGGCCTTATGGTACAATGTCCGACGAAACTATTGATGATGATTTTGGTACGCCTATTACTCATTGTGATGATAATAACTGCTATACTATTGGTGTTATTCATGCTATTAATGATGGGAGTGATTATGCTTATGATATGCAAAACCACAAGCTTGGGGATGTTATGTTTGATGAGAACGACATGTTTGCGAATGTATTTGCTGCAATTAATGTTTGTCCCAAGCTTGGGGATGCTATGTTCAATGAAGATGATATTTTTAGTCCCCCAAGTTTTGATGTGCAAATTGATTATGATGATAGCATGCCTCCTACTTATGATGATTGCAATATCTGTGAAAGTGGGCTTGGAAGAGTGTCAACTTTAGATAATAATTATCCCACTATTTTCGAGGGTGTTGAATCTTATTATAATGATAAAATAGGATTTGGAGAGGTCATGGCTTTATTTAGTAATGATTCCACTATCTCAGAAGAGATTTCAATTGATTATGATAAGAACAAAGTTGCTACTTATGATGATTATTGTGGTGACACTTATGTTATAAAAAGTAGTGATGATTATATCTATAGAACTTTTCATGATTATGATTACCTTTTTTTTGAACATTACTCTTTTAATGTGGAAACAATTTATAGTGTTCGAGTTTCTTGTGATACTCCCACTATTCCGAATGAGAAGAATTTTGCTTATGTGGAGACTAGTAAAATTTCTATGCTTGTGGATCATGAAAAGAATTCTTTGTGTGATAGTTATATCGTTAAATTCATTCATGATGCTACTGAAAATTATTATGAGGGAGGAATATATGCTTGTAGGAATTGCAATAATATCAAGTTTCCTCTCTTTATGTTGAAAATCTTGAAGTTTTGCTTGTTTTACCTTTCTATGCTAGTTGATTCTTGTTCCCATAGATTGTTTGCTCACAAAATCCCTATGCATAGGAAGTGGGTTAGACTTAAATGTACTATTCATATGCTTCATGATTCTCTCTTATATTTCAATTCCTATCTTTTATGTGAGCATCATTGAAATCACCATGCCTAGCTAAAATGGCATTAAAGAAAAGCGCTTGTTGGGAGACAACCCAACATTTATACTTACTACTTTTGTGTGTCCACATGATTAAGCTACTCAGCTGTTCCTGAATAGCTTCCTTCAAAAGGATTTCCGCTTGCTCGGTGAATGTCTTGCTAGAAGATATAATTTCTTGGAATTGAGGTTTAGTATCTTT